>CM035426.1:22500-157500 GCA_020310875.1 Ceratopteris richardii | reverse complement strand
AATCCAAATCGGAGGATTGCCATGCATACTAAATATGAAAATATAATCAAGAATGGAACTTAGGAGCTAGTGGATCAACCCCCTAAGAACAATTTCATTGGCACCAAGTGTAGAAGCTAAAGTACAAGGGTGATGGTTCTTTGGAAAGGTACAAAGCAAGACTTGTTGCACATGACTACTTAGAAGTTTAAGGGATCGACTTTTGTGAATCACTTTCCCTAAAATCAAGGATGATTATTATCCAAGAAGAACTAGCTTTGGTTGTGCATAAACGATGGCCAGTCTATCACATCAATGTAGAATCTCCACTCCTAAATGGAGAACTCAAGTTGAGGTATATATGTCTCAGCCATGAAAGTTTTAGGATCCTCATTCAAAGAAAAAGGCATTTAAGTTGACAAAAGCATTATATGGGCTGAAAAAAGCTTGTATAGCATGGTACCAATGGATAGATAAGTATCTCTTAAATCATGGTTTTAAAATATGTGGTTATGATAAACTTGTATGTTCTAAAGAGATAAGGAACGACAATTGTCCTTGTAGGCTATGTACATGACCTTGTGATTACAAGAGATGATGATACTCTTCCTCAATAGTTAATGTTGGAATCAATATCCTATTGGTTCATTCATAGTCAGATGATACACAATGTATAGCTCTGTTTATTAGTCTTTGTAGACACAAGCAGACGGGCGCAATAAGAATCTGTAGAACTCTTTTGTAGTTCTTGTACACAGAACAGTGCGGGCACTGTGGTTAAGACACTTACCTTCCAACCTTGTGGTGCGCGTTCGATACCCGCGTGCAGCAGCGCGCAGCGAAAACTTTTTAGTTTGGCATGATTTTTGAGAAAAATTTGGACAACGATGAAAAGCTCATGCATGCCAACTGACGGAATAGTTTTGTTTTTGCTTTTAGCAATCGTAGGATCGTGGAGCTTTAATTGCTTTTGGAGAAGCATTCAGAGAGTACACAAAACTATGTTACAAGAGCATTGGCTCATTGTCATGTATCCTTCACCTAGTATTCAACACAAGCTTGGAGCTTGGACCTCAATAGAGGTGGTGTTTCTTCTAGCACATGGGGCAGCCATGGTGCTAACTTGAAGCATGTTGAGGAGCACCTATGGAGTTCTTCTTAATGATTCTTCTTGGAGAAGATGAAGGGTGTGGTCACACTCTAGCTCATGGGGAGGATATTATCTCTTGTTCATGGCAAGAAGACTTGGTCATTAGCAGCTTGATGGTGAGGATCCGCCATCTACATGTTGTAGTTGAAGATTATCTTCTACAAGAGGATGTCAGGCTACGTCAAAGACATTGGATGGTGGTTAACATAAGATTTACATCTTATGTTAAGTATTCATGTACGTATTCTCTTTATGCACACAAGTACTACTTGAAGTTTATGGAGGCAGTAGCATTCATATCAGGAGGATTCCTATTCGGCATAGGTACAAGAGAATTAGTATGTATATGCTTTATGCATATTTTGATGAGGTGTTTGAGAAGGTGTGTTCACATGAGTTTGAGGATCTCTGGCAGCAAACTTGTTAGCATTCTTTGCTACTTTTTAAGTATGTGATCTTTTCACACACGTATCTGACTTAAGGTCTTCCATAGCCTAAGGTTAGATGAGGGTTTGTTGATTATGAGTTCACACTGATCCTTCCTCTTATAGTCACTCATATTCACACTTCTATAACCTATAAGGTCACACATCTCATGTATATTCAGATCAGTACCCATACATCTGAATATATTTGTTACATTTGCACATTCACTCTTCCATCTATTTCTCATCACATAGAGTGGTTGAGAGTTTTGCTCCCACATTGTACATTGGACATTGGTATATATGATACTATGAGTAAGCGATGGCTTACGTAACACCTTCACATGTCGTCTATTCGTTCTCTATCTTTGTCTCATCATCTGTATGATTAAGTTGTGGTATGTTCATGTTTTGTCAATATTGAAGATTGCTAAATTAATGTTGTATATGCTGGACCTATGGAGCCATGGACCTGTGACATGTGCCAAGGGCCTACCTCATTTCCAACATTCGGTATCAGAGCACTAAGGTTTTGGTTTTAGAACTTTAGGTCTTTGGCATCAATGCATTAAGGCTCATTCATATTCTCAGGTTTCCAGACCTCGAGTTTTACAATATTAGATTTAAGAGCATCTTCTAACATTTGACATTTGACATACACACTGAATCTAGATGAGTAGAGATTTGAGAGTTAGACAATTCAGTCACATGTGCATTCATCATTGTGGAGTATGAAGTTGATGATCTGTTAGCAGCCGAAGATTTTTTGGAAGAGTATGCAAATACTTTACAAAAGTATTGTTTGAAGACCAAGACTTGATGAAGAAAAGACTACTTGAAATTCAAGGAAGAACAATGGTTTAGAGAAGATGAAGGAATCAGATCAACATCAAATCATAGGTATCACTTTCTACTATCAAATTATCATTTGCAGGTCATATCTTAGAAGAGCAGTTATGAAGAGATTTGAAGAAATTCAAGGAGTGCTTTTATACACTTTCATCTTTTGAAAGTTAAAGGCTACATCAAAACAGGTATCTAGAGGTTTTTCTAGAGAGTTTCGAGAAGATCTCTTTCATGGCAAGTAAGTTCATCTAAGAAGACAAATGTAAAGATGGAATGAGTTTTTTGTTTCTTGGCCAATTTTCTGTTGTAAGCTGGTTGAATATCAAGGTACAAATGTATCTAGAGAAGGTAACTCTAGAAGGGTAATTCATCATTCATACAAAAGATTGGTGAATTTAGTCATTTCAGACATTTGAATCGGAATTTTGATTCAGAGATATGAGGAGATGATAAAACATGATTCTATATTCACTTCCATTTGTATACCATGTTTGTTTTGTCTCTTACTCATAGACTAGAGGAAGAGAAAAGTTCATTTGAAGAGGTCAAGAGTGTTTGCTACTTCAAGATGAAGAGAATAAAAGGTATGGAAGAGAAGTTTGAAGATGTTGACATCATCAGGTGGAAGAAAGATGTAGAAGAAGAAAGTCCATCAGTTCCAAAAGAAAAGTAAGGCTTCATTTTCTCATATATTTTTCGTATACTTTTCCTATTTTATCCTCTACACCCAAAGACGAGTCTACGAGAACATCTTGTTTAAAGAAGAAGCAGTTTCTTGTTTTGCATTACACCTTGTCATGATTTAGTAGATTTGACAAAGAATTGCATTGAGAGAAAGAAAAGCAGCAGATATATGTTTTGACTCATATGTATATGAGTTATGTTTTAGTTGAAGCTTTTTGAGCAGGCAGCTTATATGTTCCCTCAAAGAATTCTTGGACTGTCAATACAGAGCTACTTGGTATATGACAAGTTGTAGAGAAGTATATTTCTTCTTTATCGAACTCTTAAGGTAAAAGAGTTTTTTATAGCAGATGTTGAAGACTTAGGTTGAGGTTTTATGTTTGGAAAAGGTTACCTCATATTCAATATTTTCAGAATCTTCAGTCTTGTTGATGTACAAGTCAATTGAAGAATCTACTTTTTATGATTGTCTAGACTTTTGGATACATATTTGTATTCAAAAAGGTGTTCCATCAGATCTTATCACTTGATTGAGAAGTGGAGTTAGCCAAAAGAAAATCAAGCAGGTACTGTGACATTTCACCCGGGTAAAATATGAAAGTTATGAAGTATCAACTTGCAGCTTTTGGAGTTCTCAAGGTGAGAAGTTCGTCCACTTATGTTTCAAGTAGGAGTTGCAGATTCTTGAAGGATTTTTTTGAAGAAAAGTCTTACAAACTTTGTAAGAAGCATGGACACTTGGAGACATTCAGGTAACAAATCAAACTTTCAGTCATGAAGGTTTGATAAGAGAAGATTCTACACAAGAGAGATCATTGATCTTGTATGATCTTGTATGATCTTGAGTATTTAATGAGTTAGTTGTCTATCCTTTTTTTGTGAAGATTCTTAGCATTGGAAGAAGTAAGTCAAAGATTCAGGTTCTATCAGACTTGTGTTGTAGAGAGATAGAAGAAGATACTTGTTATGTTAGAGAAGGTTATGAATTCTAAAGTGCTTTCAACAAGGTTTTTTGTTATATGGATCAGCTAATCTTATTCTAGATTTTTGGGAAGCTGAGAAGTAAACATTGAAAGCCATTAGCATGTGCAGTGCTAATAAAAAGGGTTCAAAAACTTTGTTTCAGATACAGGTATTGGTCACTAAAGATCAAATTTATGAAGAAGGATGTCCAAGATTTCATAAAGTTTGATATAATTTGAAGAATACTGGATACTAGTGTTAAATCATCTAGGGGGTTGATGAAACATGAAGACTTATTTTCAGCCATATATGAAAGAATGCAGAGTCATACCTACAGGTATTCCTATTTGAGGTATTCCTATATTTCTTTTGTCAGGTTCTCTTTATGTTCCAGCTTTGAAAGAAGAAGGAAGAAGAAGAATGTTTGGAGAAAGTTCTTGTTAGGATGTTCCTGTTCAGGAGAAGGTTCCAGAGTTCTATTGAAGAGAAGCTTCATATTTCAGAAAGGTATATTTCAGAAGTGCGCACATATATGTTTATATCAAGTTCTGAAGGAAAGAGGTATGAATGATATAAAGGATGAAGACATGATGACATCATAGATTTTTACTCATATTTCAGTTGATTTGAATTCAGTTGAGTTAATTTGACTTGAGTACAGTCAGAGATGAACCAGCAGTGTTCATAATACACTAAGTTGTGAGTTGTCAGTCACAGGTTCCAGGATTCAGTTCTTGATTATGTTTAGTGTATTTACATGACGCAGCAGAAGTACATTGAGAAACCTTTGTCAGAACATAAATGCAAATATGTGGATCCTAGTGTATGTTTTCAGGTTTTTGAAGATAGGAGATAGTAGGCTCAGATATAGTTCATGCTATATTTGTTGTCAAGCAGTGATTGCTTGATGAGAACACTATTGGATATCTAGTTTGCATATTTTCTCAAGTATTATGGTTCATATTCAACAAGTTCATATTTTTTAAGGAAAGTCAATTCAGTTTTGAAGAAGACTTCTTAAGAAAAAGTTTGAAGGTCCGTTCTGAAGTTCTGAAGTGCGGGATTACAAGCTTGAAGCTTGTGATAGTTTGCAGTTTGTGATAGATTGCAGATCCAGTCCAGATTATACCAATATGACATTGCAGAGGGGATTGTTGGAATCAATATCCTATTGGTTCATTCATAGTCAGAGGATACACAATGTATAGCTTTGTTTATTAGTCTTTGTAGACGCAAGCAGACGGGCGCAATCAGAATCTGTAGAACTCTTTTGTAGTTCTTGTACATAGAACAGCGCGGGCGCTGTGGTTAAGACACTTACCTTCCAACCTTGTGGCGTGAGTTCGATACCCACGTGTAGTAGCGCGCAACGAAAACGTTTTAGTTTGGCATGATTTTGGTGAAAAATATGGACAGCGATGAAAAGCTCATGCACGCGAACTGACAGAATAGTTTTGTTTTTGCTTTTAGCGATCGTAGGATCGTGGAGCTTTAATTGCTTTTGGAGAAGCTTTTAGAGAGTACACAAAACTATATAACAAGAGCATTCGCTCATTGTCTTGTATCCTTCACCTAGTATTCAACACAAGCTTGGAGCTTGGACCTCAATAGAATTGGTGTTTCTTCTAGCACATGGGGCAGCCATGGTGCTAACTTGAAGCATGTTGAGGAGCAGCTATGGAGTTCTTCTTAATGATTCTTCTTGGAGAAGATGAAGGGTGTGCTCACACTCTAGCTCATGGAGAGGAGGTTATCTCTTGTTCATGGCAAGAAGACTTGTCATTAGTAGCTCAACCGTCTACATGTTGTAGTTGAAGATTATCTTCTACAAGAGGATGTCAGGCTACGTCAAAGACATTGGATGGTGGTTAACATAAGATTTACATCTTATGTTAAGTATTCAGGTACATATTCTCTTTATGAACATAGGTACTACTTGAAGTTCATGGAGGCAATAGCATTCATATGAGGAGGATTCCTATTCGGCATAAGTACAAGAGAATCAGTACATATATGCTTTATGCATATTTGGATGAGGTGTTTGTGAAGGTGTGTTCACATGAGTTTGAGGATTTCTGGCAGCAAACTTGTTAGCATTCTTTGCTACTTTTTACGTATGTGATCTTTTCACGCACATATCTGACTTAGGGTCTTCCATAGCCTAAGGTTAGATGAGGGTTTGTTGATTATCAGTTTCACACTGATCCTTCCTCTTACAATCACTCATATTCACACTTCTATAACCTATAAGGTCACACATCTCATGTATATTCAGATCACTACCCATACATCTGAATATGCTTGTTACATTTGCACATTCACTCTTCCATCTATTTCTCATCACATAGAGTGGTTGAGAGTTTTGCTCCCACATTGTACATTGAACATTGGTATATATGATACTATGAGTAAGCGATGGCTTACGTAACACCTTACAAATGTAGTCTATTCTTTCTCTATCTTTGTCTCATCATCTATATGATTAAGTTTTGGTATGTTCATGTTTTGTCAATATTGAAGATTGCTAAATTAATGTTGTATATGCTGTTGGAGATAGACGTCTGTGGAAGCACGCGAACAGCACAAGGAAGAAGAAGAAGCTTGGAGCACAAACACACAATACTGAATGTATTACTAGAGAATGTACAAAGATAAGTAGCCCATTAGGGCAATAGGCGTATATACAAGCCGGGGGAAAAAAACCTCCTAAAGAGGGAAAAAAGTGCCCCGGCGGTCCTAGAGTGTTCACACACATCACTACCTAAATATATCAACAAATCCCCCTTGGGAGTGATGCGGTGAACAAGGAGCTGGCACTCATGTATAAGGAAGTGCCAAGCTATGTGGAAATCACTCCACAAAAGGAAGTTAGCCCAAAGCTTTGCGGAAAGCTTCAAACTTCTCCCTAGGCAGAGCCTTCGTGAAAAGGTCTGCAATGTTCTCCTATGTGGGCACATATGCCAAGCTGATCTCCCCAGCAGAGAACCTCTCCTTGACATAGTGATAATGCACCTCAATGTGCTTAGTGCGAGCATGGAACACAGGGTTCCTCGCAACTGCCAATGCGCTCTGACTGTCATTGAAGATGGTGGTGGCAGAAGACTGGCCAGCACCCAAATCAGCCATAAGGCGTCTGAGCCACACACACTCAACAGTCGCTGTGAAAGCTGCCCTATACTCAGCCTCACAACTGGAAGTGGCCACAGTAGGCTGCTTCTTGCTCAACCAAGGTATACATGAGCTACCAAGCATGAAGCAAAAACCACTGGTGGACACATGAGTGTCATAGCAACCAGCCCAATCTGAGTCAGAAAAAGCATGCAAATCTGGCGGTAGTGATCTCCCCTTGGGATAAAACAACCCAAGTAGCCGAGTACCACTCAAGTAGCGAAAGATGCGCTTAACCGCTTTCCAATGCGTGACTCCTGGGCAATGCATAAACCTGCTCATCTGTGACACAGCAAACTGAATATCTGGCCGAGTAATGCATAAGTAAATCAAGCATCCAACAGCCTGCTGATATAGAACAGCATCAAATGCATCACAAGCATCATGAAGACTCAATCGTAAACATGTCTCCATAGGAGTGGCAATAGGCTTGCAGTCTTCAAGGCCAAAACGCTGCAATAATGTGTCAATATATTTCGTTTGACACAAAGCCATTCCACCATCAACGTGCATAAACTGAATGCCCAAATAGTGATGCAAATGCCCCAAATCAGACATCTCAAATGAGGCATGCAAATCAGCCTTAAAATCAGCAATATATGTCTCAATAGGACCAGCGAGCAGCATGTCATCAACATAGACAACAATGATCAGAAGCACATCATTAGCACGTTTAACATATAAGGTGCTTTCAGTTGGACTGTTCTCAAAACCATGTGCAATCAGATAGGCATGTATCTTCTCATACCAAGCACGTGGTGCTTGCTTTAAACCACATAATGCCTTCTTTAACCTGCAAACCTGGTTTTCATGCCCTTTCTGCACAAAGCCACGGGGCTGAAAAACATACACTTCTTCATGCAAGTCACCATTCAGAAATGCTGTTTTAATGTCCAACTGATGTACACTCCAACCATGATGGGCTGCAAGTGCACAAATGCTCCGAACAGTAGTCATACGGCATGTAGGTGCAAAGGTCTCATCAAAATCAATGCCTCTTTCCTGTGCATAACCCTTTGCAACAAGCCTAGCCTTATACCTGTCAACTGTACCATTAGGTTTATGCTTCAGCTTGTATACCCACTTAGTGCCAATGACCTTCTTGCCAGGAGGCAAGTCACATAAAGACCATGTACCATTCTTCATTATAGCATCATATTCAGATTGCATAGCAGCCATCCAATTTTTTGAATTTTGTGCTTCATCAAAAGAAACAGGCTCATTCTCATCACAGAGACTAGATGCAGCCATAGCATAGCAATCTGATGCAAAGGAGGCACTATGAGAGCCTGAAGGAGTACGATATGACAAAGGTGCATCTAATTTGCTGTCACACAAAGTCTGCACCAGCCATTTTGGCAGCTCTCTCATCAACAAGTGCATCATGTAAATCTGCATCAGAAATGGAATGATCTACATCATCATATGAAACCTGCAAAGGCTGAGAAGTTGCCTCATTAGGACCAGCACTAGCCTGTCCACCTGTAAAAAGAGGCATCAAAGTATCATACATGTCTTTGGAGCTAACAGATGTCTCCTTAGTACATGAAAGCAATGGCTGAATAGCATCTTCCAAAAAGACAACATCACGGCTAACCGGAATGCGTTTAGTCTGTGGATGATACAGACGATAGCCTTTACTTTTAGAACTGTACGCAAGAAAAATACATTTTACTGCCTTATCATCCAATTTTCTGCGATGTTGTTTAGGCACTAATGCATATGCCAAACAACCAAAAACACGCAGATGAGCAACAGATGGCTTGCGGTCATGCCAAGCCTCATATGGAGTGATAGACTGCAACGCTTTAGTGGGACACCTGTTCAGTACATATGCTGCACACATGATAGCCTCAAGCTAGAAACTATGTGGTAAAGCCTGACTTTTGACCATGCACCTCGCCATCTCCATGAGTGACCTGTTCTTTCTTTCAGCAACTCCATTCTGTTGAGGTGTATACGGAACTTTACACTGGTGTTTTATCCCATGTTCAGCCAGAAATGCATTAAAATCTGAAGACATATATTCCCACCCTCGATCAGAACGGAGGGTGCCCATTTTACATGCTGACAGATTTTCAGCCAAAACCAAAAACTGTTTGAAGCACATGAACACTTCGGACTTTGCTTTGAGTGGATATACCCATGCATGCCTGGAAAAATCATCAATGAAAGTCACGAAGTAAAGGTAATTTCCAAAAGAGGGTGTCTACATAGGACCACACACATCACTATGTACAAGCTGCAATTTCTGTGTAGCCCAAACTGAACCATCTTTTGGAAAGGAAGAACGCTGCATTTTGCCCAAAATACAGCCTTCACAAACATGTTTTCCAGGTGCCTCAAGTTTGGGCAAAGAGGACACCATTTCAGATTTCTGCAGGCGTAGCAAACTAGCAAAATTCAGATGACCAAAGCGTGCATGCCAAAGCTTTGCATGCCAAAGCTTTGCATCTGACATAGCCTGAGAATCATGAACTGCACATGCCGAATCATTCACAGATCTTTCATAGTCTATGAGCTTATACATCCCACGACATAAAATGCCAGAAGCAATAATCACATCGCCATTTGAGAGATCATGGACTGTACACCTCTCATCAACGAATTTCACAACCAAGCCAATCTTGGCTAATGCAGAAATTGATAACAGGTTCTTTTTGATCCCTGGCACAAATAAAGCATCTAACAAAGTGACCATCAACAGTAGTCAGAATGATCTTACCAACTCCCATAACAAGATAAGAGGAGTTATTGGCGCATGTGACAGTATTCCCTGTAGGGGCAGGCTGGAGTGAAGAGAAGAAACTGCGCTGCGAGGTAATATGTTTGGTCACCCCACTGTCAAAGTACCAAACATCTGAGTCTACTGCAGACATGCACTGATCATGAGAAGATGGGTCAAATTTGCAGACAGTAGTAAACGCCCATTCTTCTTCCTGCACAAGATTTGCAGACTCTGTTTTTGGTGTAGAGGCCTCTGCAACAACCATTCCAGCCTCTTTCTTCTTTGCCTCTTTAGCAGCCAGTTTTGGACAGTTCTTTATAATATGATCATTTCCTTTACAGTACTTGCAGAACAATTTCTGCTTTTCTGATTTCTTCTCATCTTTATCCTGGTTCTTCGATTGTGCAGCATTTGCAGATTTCTGCTTACTAGTAGAAGAGCTCCATTTTCCTTTGCCCTTCTGACTAGCCAGGAAAGCTTGATCTGCAACACGCATAATGGACCTGTTCTGCCTGGATTGATCTTCTTGCAACAGAACAGAGACTAATTCCTCAAATGACAAAGCATTCGGATTGCCTTTCATCATCAACCGAAGAGTAGAGGCAAAACTCTGATATGAATCAGGAAAACCATTCAGAACGGTCTGCACAAGTGAGCTATCTGGTATAACCTCATCAGCAGAAAGCAATTGTTCCTTCAGGTCTTTGATCTTTGTAAGAAAACTTTCCATAGAATCACCTTCATTCATGTGCTCACTCTCCAACTGTTTTCGGAGGTAAGCAACACGAGCCTCATTCCTAGCCTGGTACAAAGTGGTAAGTGTATCCCAAGCATCCTTTGCTGTTGTACAAGAGGGAATGTGAGGAATAATGGCACGTTTGACAGAAAAAGCTATCAATGCATATGCCTGGGCATCTCTGCCATCCCAACAAATCTGCTCTGCAGTAGGTGCAACAGAAACAGCAGCACGAATAGGAATCTGCGGAATATCATCTTCGACATCATCTTCATCAGCTCCAACACCTGTATTTGTAGTACTTGTTGTTACAGGTGTAACAAGACGTCTTTAAACACCCTGCACAATGTTCCACAATCCTTTTGCAACCAGTACATGTCGCATCATATAAGCCCATAATGGGTAGTTGGTACCATCCAACTTATCCTCAACAGCCAACATACGGAATACATCACTGCTTTCAGCCATGGTCGGTGACTAAAATACCTTGATGCAGAAAATTGACTGTATCTCAAAAAGTTGAACGGAACTGCCTAGACGAGTTTTGCTAGACCTATAGCAGACTTCGAGACGCTTAAACTGACGAATAGAAACTGGTATATACCTTTGGCACAAAAGGACGAAATAGCCTGCACAAGCGCTGCAATAGTGCGTTCGGAGGCCGAAACGAGCTCAGATCGCGATTTTGGCACCACAAAGCGAAGTTGTTTTTATCTCCGAAACACATGAGTATGCTCACCAAATTTCGTGCGAATCTGAGACTGCAAACGGAGGAGTGTTGACGGCGCCCTAGAAGAAGCGACGACCTGCTCTGATACCAATTGTTGGAGATAGATGTCTGTGGAAGCACGCGAATAGCACAAGGAAGAAGAAGAAGCTTGGAGCACAAACATACAATACTGAATGTATTACTAGAGAATGTACAAAGATAAGTACCCCATTAGGGCAATAGGCGTATATACAAGCCGGGGGAAAAAAACCTCCTAAAGAGGGAAAAAAGTGCCCCGGCGGTCCTAGAGTGTTCACACACATCACTACCTAAATATATCAACATATGCTGGACCTATGGAACCATGGACCTGTGACATGTGCCAAGCGCCTACCTCATTTCCAACAGTTAAGATATTCTATGGCTTTAGAATTTCAAATGCTAGACCTAGGCTTAAGGCATTATTTCCTAGGCCTTGAATTATGGCATATAAATTCTTTGTTGGATGGATTATAAAATCGGTATCCTTTCTAATTTAAATCATACCCTATGAAGATGCACTTCTCTGCCTTAGGGTCTAGCGTACCTCTCATTTGAGATGGAACATGCAAATAAGCAACACAACCAAATATTTTGCAATGTCCAAGTGATGGCCTTCTACCATGCCATGCCTCATAGGGGGTCATCCCATCAAGGGATTTAGAAGGTAACCTTTGAATAAGGTAAGTGGCAATAGAAACACTCTCTGCCCACAAAGAATTAGGCAATTTATTTTCATTAAGAATGATTTAGTTGTTTCCACAATCAATCTATCCCTCCTCTCTGCTATTCCATTTTGCTCACGAGTATACCTAGTAGTACTCTCCCTTTTGATACCTCTATCTTGCAAAAATTCATCAAATTCATTGGAGAAGTACTCACCTCCTCCATCTGACCTTATTCTCTATAGTCTTTTCCCTGTTTGATTTTCCACAAGTGCAAGATACTTCTTGAAGCAACTGAACACTTCATCTTTATGTTTCATGAAATACAAGATAGTCCACCTACTAAAATCATCAATGAATGACACATAGTACTTTGAGCCTAAAATTGAAGGGTCATTGCTTGATCCCCAGACATCTGTGTGGACAAGTTCCAAGTAATCCTCATGCATATAGCCTTTCTTTGTAAAAGGTAACCTATGTGATTTACCAAAGTCACAAGCACCACATTTATAGATCATGTGTTGCTTGGATACATTAGGTATCCCAAGTACACATTGATCTCTACATATCTACTTCAATGTTGTCTCACAAATGTGCCCTAATCATTTGTGCCATATCTCTAACTGAGACAATGTTTGATCCTTGTAATTATAAAGTTCAATGTTTCTAGTGTCCTCAAGCTCAAATGTAAATAATCTACTTGTTTTCCATCCCTTGGGAATCTCTTGAATGCATGTTGGGGGTCCTCCACAAAAGCTCCATATTTATCGAACCTAACCTACAAACCCTTTTCCACTATGTGTCCAACACTCATCATATTTTTTTAGGTACATAAAGAACTCTGCTCAACAGATTTCTATTCCCATCAGAAGTTTTGACATTTCCTACCTTGACCACTGAAGGGTTGGTGTCACCACCTATCTGCACTTGGTGCTTTCTGTTGGGCTCCTCTGTTGATATATGTAGGTCGTGATGTGTATGAACACACTAGGACCACCGGGGTAATTTTTTCCCTCTTTAGGAGGCTTTTTTCCCCCGCCTTGTATATACACCTATTGCCCTAATGGGCTACTTATCTTTGTACCCTCTGGTGGTAATACATTCATTATTGTGTGTTGTGCTCCAAGGTTCTTCTTCTTCCTTGTGATGTTCGTGTGCTTCCGCAGACGTCTAACTCCAACAATTGGTATCAAAGCAGGTCCTCACTTCATGTAGGGCGTGGTCGACACCTCTCTAGTTGCAATCTCAAAATCCCATGAATTTTGGTGAGTATACTGATTGTGTTTTCGAGATCAAAACAGCTTCGTTCTGTGGTGCCAAAATCGTGGTCTGAGCTTGTTGCGGCCTCCAATGCACTATCATAGTGCTTGTGCAGGCTATTTTGTCTTTTTGTGCCAAAGGTATATACCATTTTCGGCTCGCTAATATAAGCATCTCGAAGTCTGCTACAGGTCTAGTAGAATTTTTTTGGGAAGTTTTGATCAAATTTTTAAGGTACAATCATTTTTTTGCATCAAGGTATTTTAGTCACTAGCAACGGCTGAAAACAATGATGAATTCCGTATGTTGGCTGTTGAGGATAAGTTGGATGGTACCAACTACCCGTTATGGGCTTATATGATGCCACATGTATTGGTTGCAAAAGGACTATGGAACATTGTGTAGGGTGATGAAAAAATCCTACCACACCTGGAACTACTACAATTGTAGGTACTAAAGCTGATGTAGAAGGTGTCGAAGATTATGATATTCTACATATTCTTGTTCGTGCTGTGGTTTTTGTTGCACCTACTACAAAGAAAATTCGTTGGGATGGCAAAGATGCCTAGGCACATGCATTGATAGCTTTTTCTTTCAAACGTGCCATTATTCCTCACATTCGCTCTTGCATAAAAGCAAAGGAGGCTTGGGATACACTTACCACATTGTGCCAAGCTAGGAATGGTGCTCATGTTGCTTATCTCCAAAAACAGTTGGAGAGTGAGCATATGAATGAAGGTGATTCTATGGACATTTTTCTAACAAAGATCAAGGACTTGAAGGAACAATTGATTTTTGCTGATGAGGTTACACCACATAGCCCACTTGTGTAGTCTATTCTGAATGGTCTTCCTGATTCATATCAGAGTTTTGCTTCTACTCTTCAGTTGATGATGAAAGGGAATCCAAATGCCTTGTCTTTTGAGGAGTTAGTCTCTGTTTTGTTGCAGGAGGATTAGTCCACGCAGAAGAGGTCCATTATGTGTGTTGCAGATCAAGCTTTTCGAGCTAGTCAAAAGGGCAAAGGAAAATGGAGCTCTTCAACTAGTAAGCAGAAATTTGCTAGTTCTGCATAATCAAAGAGGTAAACAAAGATGAAAAGAAATTAGAAAAGAAAAAATTGTTTTGCACGGACTGTAAAGAAAATGATCATATTATAAAAAACTATCCAAAACTGGTTGCTAAAGAGGGAAAGAAGAAAGAGGCTAGAATGGTTCTTCCAGAGGCCTCTACACCAAAAACAGAGTCTACTAATCTTGTGCAGGAAGAAGAATGGGCACTTACTACTGTTTGTAGTTTTGACACATCTTCTCATGAGCAGTGAATGTCTATAATAGACATAGATGTTTGGAACTTCGACAGTGGGGCAACCAAACATATTACCTCGCAGTGTAGTTTCTTGTCTTCACTCAAGCCTACCCCTGTAGGGAATACTGTTACATGCACCAACAACTCCTCTTATCCTGTTATGGAAGTAGGTAAGATCATTTTGACTACTGATGATGGTAGTTCTTTCACTTTGTCACATGCTTTTTTTCTGCCAAGGATGAAGAAAAATCTGTTATCAGTTTCTGCATTAGCCAAGATTGGCTTGGTTGTGAAATTTGTTGATGGTAGATGTAGACTTCATGATCTGTCAAATGGCGACGTGATTATTGCTTCTAGCATTTTATGTCGTGGGTTGTATAAGCTCATAGACTATGAAAGATCTATAAATGATTCAGCATGTGCAGTACATGATTCTTAGGCTATATCAGATGCAAAGCTTTGGCATGCATGCTTTGGTCATCTAAATTTTGCTAGTTTGCTATGCCTACAGAAATCTAAAATGCTGTCGTCTTTGCCCAAACTTGAGGCACCTGGAAAACATGTTTGTGAAGGCTGTATTTTGTGGAAAATGCAAAGTTCATCCTTTCCAAAAAATGGCTCAGTTCATGCTACTCAGAATTTTCAGCTTGTACATAGTGATGTTTGTGGTCCTATGCAGACACCTTCTTTTGGAAATTATCTTTACTTTGTGACTTTCATCGATGATTTTTCCAGGCATGCACGGGTATATCCATTGAAGGAAAAGTCCAAAGTGTTCATGTGCTTCATATAGTTTTTGCTTTTGGTTAAAAATCTGTCAATATGTAAAGTGGGCACCCTTCGTTTTGATTGTGGGGAGGAATATATGTCTTCTGATTTTAATGCATTTCTTGCTGAACGTGGGATAAAACACCAATGTACAGTGTCGTATACACCTCAACAGAATGGATTTGCTAAACGAAAGAATAGGTCACTCATGGAGATGGCTAGGTGTATGGTCAAGAGTCAGGCTTTACCACATAGCTTCTGGCTTGAGGCTATCATATGTGCAACATATGTACTTAACAAGTGTCCCACTAAAGTGCTACAGTCTATCACTCCATATGAGGCTTGGCATGTGTTGCTCGTCTGTGTGTTTTTGGTTGTCTCGCATATACATTAGTGCTTGAACAACATCACAAAAAATTGGATGATAAAGCAGTAAAATGTATTTTTGTTGGGTACAATTTGAAAGTAAAGGCTATAGTCTATATCATCCACATACTAAATGCATTTTGGTTAGCTGTGATGTTGTTTTTGTGGAAGATGGTATTCAGCCATTGCTTTCATGTACTAAGGAGACATCTATTAGCTCGAAGGACATGTATGATACTTTGCTGCCTCTTTTTATAGGTGGACAATATAGTGTTGGTCCTAATAACGCAACTTCTCAGCCTTTCCATGTTTCATACGAAGATGCAGATCATTCCATTTCTGATGCAGATTTACATAATGCAATTATTGATGAGAGAGCTGATATTGAGCTGGCAAGAACTATGCCCAAATGGTTGGTGCAGACCTTACGTGACAGCAAATTGGATGCACCTCTATCATATTGTACTCAATCAAGCTCTCATAGTGCCTCTTTTGCATCAGATTGCTATGCTATGGCCGCATCTAGTCTTTGTGATGAGACTAACCCTGTTTCATTTGATAAAGCACAAAATTCAAAAAATTCGATGGTTGCTATGCAATCTTAATATGATGCAAAAATGAAGAATGGTACTTGGTCTTTATGTGACTTGCCTCCCATCAAGAAGGCCATTGGCACTAACTGGGTATACAAGCTGAAGCGTAAACCTGATGGTAGAGTTGACAGGTATAAGGCTAGGCTTGTTGCAAAGGGTTATGCACAAGAAAGAGGCATTGATTTATATGAAACCTTTGCTCCTACTTGCCGAATGACTATTGTTCGTAGCATCTGTGCATTTGCAACTCATCATGGTTGGAATGTACATCAATTGGACATTAAAACAACATTTTTGAATGGTGACTTGCATGAGTAAGTGTATGTTTTTTAGCACCATGGCTTTGTGCAAAAAGGGCATGAAAACGAGGTGTGCAGGTTAAAGAAGGCATTATATGGTTTAAAGCAAGCACCATGTGCTTGGTATGAAAAGATATATGCCTATCTGATTGCACATGGTTTTGAGAACAGTCCAACTGAAAGCACCTTATATGTCAAGCGTGCTAATGATGTACTTCTAATCATTGTGGTGTATGTTGATGACATGCTGCTCACTGCTCCTCATGAGAAGCATATTACTGATTTTAAGGCTGATTTACATGCCTCATTTGAGATGTCTGATTTGGGGGATTCACATCATTGTTTGTGCATTCAGTTTATGCATGTTCATGGTGGAATGGCTTTCTGTCAAACAAAATATATTGACATATTATTGCACCATTTTGGCCTTGAAGATTGTAAACCTATTGCCACTCCTATGGAGACAGGTTTAGGATTGAGTCTTCATGATGCTAGAGATGCATTTGATGATGTTATCCATCAACAGGTTGTTGGATGCTTCATTTACTTATGCATTACTTGGTTAGATATTCAGTTTTCTTGTCTCACACATGAGCAGGTTAATGCATTGCCCAGGAGTCAAGCATTGGCAGGTAGTAAGCACATCTTTCACTACTTGAGTGGTACCCGACTACTTGGCTTGTTTTATCCCAAGGAGGGATCACTACCACCAGATTTGCATGCTTTTTCTCACTCTGATTGAGTTGGTTGCTATGATACTTGTGTGTACACTAGTGGTGTTTGCTTCATGCTTGGTAGCTCATGTATGTCTTGGTTGAGCAAGAAGCAGCCTACTGTGGTCACTTCTAGTTGTGAGGCAGAGTATAGGGAAACTTTCATAGCGACTGTTGAGTGTCTATGGCTCAGACCCCTTATGGATGATTTGGGTATTGGCAGTTGCGAGGAACCCTATGTTCCATGCTCACACTAAGTGTCATATAATCCTAGTAGGAGATGGTTGAACCACGCCTTAAAGAGAGAGGATTAGGAAGTAATCCTAAACCATGGCTTTTGGGGCAAGTGGTTAGCCCATCGCACTCCTAACCGGGAGGTCGTGAGTTCAATTCCCAACATTGGTATCAGAGCCTAGTTGAGAAATTGGGCGAGACGGAGGTTCACGCCTCATTCGTGGGCACTTGGAAAAAGCGCTTATCCATGGTGAGTGTGAAACTGGCCTTGAATGAAGGTGCATGGGCATTTGGGCACCCACGGAGGGTGGGATAGGTCCAAATTTGGTCCATGTGCTGGAGTTTGAGGTTGGTGGAAGCACTCATGCATGGAAAGTGGGTCCAAGAAGGGTCCATAAGTGAGCATTGAGGACAATGCTCAGTCTAAGGGGGAAGGAATGTCACATAATCCTAGTAGGAGATGGTTGAACCATGCCTTAAGAGAGAGGATTAGGAAGTAATCCTCAACCATGGCTTTTGGGGCAAGTGGTTAGCCCATCGCACTCTTAACCAGGAGGTTGTGAGTTCAATTCCCAACATTGGTATCAGAGCCTAGTTGAGAAATTGGGCGAGACGGAGGTTCACGCCTCATTCGTGGGCACTTGGAAAAAGCGCTTATCCATGGTGAGTGTGAAACTGGCCTTGAATGAAGGTGCATGGGCATTTGGGCACCCACAGAGGGTGGGATAGGTCCAAATTTGGTCCATGTGCTGGAGTTTGAGGTTGGTGGAAGCACTCATGCATGGAAAGTGGGTCCAAGAGTTAGAAGGGTCCACAACTGAGCATTGAGGACAATGCTGAGTCTAAGGGGGAAGGAATGTCATATAATCCTAGTAGGAGATGGTTGAACCACGCCTTAAAGAGAGAGGATTAGGAAGTAATCCTAAACCATGGCTTTTGGGGCAAGTGGTTAGCCCATCGCACTCCTAACCGGGAGGTCGTGAGTTCAATTCCCAACATTAAGCACATTGAGGTGCATTATCATTATGTCAGGGAGAGGTTCTTTTCTAGAGAGATGAGCTTGGCATATGTGCCCATGCAGGAGAACATTGCAGACCTTTTCATGAAGGCTCTCCCAAGGGAGAAGTTTGAAGCTTTCCACAAAGCTCTGGGCCTACTTCCTTTTGTGGAGTGATTTCCACATAGCTTGGCAATTCCTTATACATGAATGCCAGCTCCTTGTTCATTGCATCACTCCAAGGGGGATTTGTTGATATATTTATGTAGTGATGTGTGTGAGCACACTAGGACCACTCGGGCACTTTTTTCATCTTAAGGAGGTTTTTTTCCCCCGGCTTGTATATATGCCTATTGGCCTAATGGGCTACTTATCTTTGTACATTCTGGTGGTAATACATTCAGTATTGTGTGTTGTGCTCCAAGCTTCCTCTTCTTCCTTGTGTTGTTCGCGTGCTTCCACCGATGTCTAACTCCGACATCCTCAAGGTCAAAAAGGAGAGCTACATTGCTGTTACATGGTTTGAACAACGTGATTCAATATAGAAGAGGTGCTCATCATTCATACCTTGTTTTGAAGTCATTTTCATAATGAGAAGAGAATTCTCTTCATCCTCTCTATAATTGCTGAATTCTTTCCTTGATTTGTATCTTCCTTGATAATTGTTGTTGTAGCCATGGTTGTAGCCTTGATTGTGGTTGAATCTTCCTCTTGATTGTGAGTAGCCACCTCTTTGAAATCCTCTTCCTCTCTTATTCAAGTTCCTATAGCACTCATCTGTTGTGTGATTAGTGAGTCCACATATATTGCATGGGGAAGAGTTGAAAGGTCTCACGCTACCTTGCTTACCTCCTCTGCCCCTTCCTCTTGAGTTCATACTTCTCCCTGCATAGTTAGCTTGAGAAGTAATGATTTCATCTTCTACTTTCTTGCTCTTTCCTTTATCTTTAGACTTTCCTTTATCTGTGTATAGGGTAGAAGAATTGTTACCTTTTGATGGTTCTCCATTTCTGTTGAGCTTGGCTTCATGGGTAAAGAGTTTTGCCATGAGAGTGGTAAGATCAAGAATTTGCATGTCCATGTAAAGGTCCATAGTATTTCTAAAGGCTCCCCACTTATCATCCGCCTTGATGCCATTGATTATCTGTCTCACTATTTTTTCTTCTTCAATCTCCTCTACTATGCTTTATAATTGATCAGCCACATCTTCTACCTTGGTAACATACTCTAAAACATTCTTCTTAGGTTGCTTCCTTTGAGTAGTAAACTCAATCCACAACGGTTTTTTTCTAGCTCTTGTATTGGAAGAAAAATATGAAGATAATGTATCCCAAGTCTCTTGGGAAGTTTTAAAATTCCAAATGTGAGGAAGAAGGAAGCCAGAAATAGAGTTAAGTAGATAAGACCTTGCTAAAGCATCTTTGGCACACCATGAGTTGAGTCTTTCTAGCTCTTGTCTTGTAGGTTGACCTTTGCTTCTGAATATGGGCATCTCCTCATCTCTTGATATGTATCCATAGACACTCCTTCCTTGAAGATATGTCTTCATAGTCAAGGACCATGCTGGATAGTTATTCCTATTCAATTTTTCAATAAAATAAGGAAAACCATTTTACCTCAACTTGCTCTAATACCACTCTTGGAAGAGATGGATGGATCCTTTAAGAAAGTGAGGTGGCACTGCTAAACCCTGCTTACTACCTGACCAAAATCACTTCAGAGTTTGATAGTAGGCCCTTTCAGCTTACAAATGACACCAACAAAGTAACTAAGTACTTTGGAGATGCTTGGAACAATTGAATCACAATAGACTACTTTGTGAATAGCTAGTTTCAAAAAACTTCCTATTTTGGTCCAAACATGTGCTGGTTCTTTTGCTCAATGCTAAGAGTATAGTAACAATTGATTAAATTCCTTTTGAGGGAATCAAATTAGCTTAGATAGCTAATTATTACAAGTGGAATCATCTAAAATCATGAACTATACGGTGAGAAATGAATTTAGCCATCCAAGGCTTACCCTCGACTTTTTAGGGACTGAAAAATTGATGATCCGTGAGCAATTCAATGGTGATTTCTCCAAAATGGCTGAACCAAATCTTAGATATGATCAAGCAAAGTTCACTGTTCTTAGTAGTCATAGTAGAGAAGTAGATAGAGATGATCAATCATCTATATGTATTATAAAACATTGTTGTACAAGATCATTGGCATAGAAACTGATGCCCAATGATAGGAGACTGAGTGAGCTATGGTGTAAGCTACTCAAGTATTAAAAATGATCAATAGGAGAGCTCTCAATAAGGCCACACAAGCCCTGAGTTTCACAATAGCTTTTATAATGAGTTTTTCTTCCAAGTTTGAATTTGAAATTCAAATCTGGCTCCATCTAAAAGTGTTCCCTATGATTGAGGAGTTATTCCTTCATTGAAACTCATAACTTATCCTTCTCCTAACTCCAAGAGATGTATGGATTTACAAGATTCTCTCAAGGTTAAAACGTTTTACAATGGTAAATGATCAAAAGAGTTACAAGCTAGGATTCACATGATCTATCAAATAGTTGTACATATTTGCTTCCATGCCTAGCCAAGTGTGAACTTGGACACTTCACTAACAATTAGGAACAACTGAGCATCAATCATATTGAAACTTTATAGCAATCAAATTAGATCGAGGAGGAACTAAAAAATCAGCGGAAGGTTAAAATGCAACCTAAGGTCAAGTAACTTTAGGATGGGAAGATCCAATGGCAAGATAAAGATCCAAGGGCTAGATAATGATGATCAACATGGGTAGATTTTTATGATGAGGATGATAATTAGTATAACTTTAACTTAAGTGAGAAATCAAAGTTGATTAATATATTTGTTAATATATTTAGGTAGTGATGTGTATGAACACACTAGGATCGCAGGGGCACTTTTTTCCCTCTTTAGGAGGTCTTTTTTGCTCGGCTTGTATATATGTCTATAGCGCTAACGGGTCACTTATCTTTTGTACATTCTGGTAGCAATACATTTAGTATTGTGTGTTGTGCTTCAAGCTTCTTCTTCTTTCTTGTGTTTTTTGGGTGCTCTCACAAACTTCTAACTCCAACAATTGGTTTCAGAGTAGGTTGTTGCTTCATCTAGCACATCGTCGACACTCCTCAGGTCGTAGTCTCAGATTCACACAAAATTTGGTGAGCATACTTAGCATGATTAGGAGATCAAAATTGCTTCACTTTGTCGTGCCGAAATGGCCATCTAAGCTCGTTTCGACCTCCGAACGCACTATCGCAGTAGTTGTGCAGGCTATTTTGTCTTTTTATGCCAAAGATATATACAGGTTTTGGTTGGCTAGTATAAGTATCTCAAAGTCTGCTACAAGTTTAGTAGAATGCATCATCATAATTTTGTTCAACGTTTTTCAAATACAGTCATTTTTTTTTGCATCGGGTTATTTTAGTTAGTGGCCATGGTTGATAGAAGTGATATATTTTGTATGTTGGCTATTGATGATAAGCTGGACGGTACCAATTATCCATTGTGGCCTTATATGATGTGACATGTATTGGTTGCAAAAGGATTGTGGAACATTGTGCAAGGTGTTGAAAAATGTCCTATTACACCTACAAATACAGGTATTGAAGCTGATGTAGATGGTGTTGAAGATGCTGATATTCTTTAGATTCTTGTTCGTGCTCAAGTTCAGGTTGCACTTATTGCAAAGAAAATTCATTAGGATGGTAGAGATGCTTAGGCACATGCATTGATAGCATTGTCTATCACACATGCCATTATTCCTCACATTCGCTCTTGCAGAATAGCTAAGGATGCTTAGGATACACTTACCACATTGTACCAGGCTAGGAATGAGGCTCGTGTTGCTTACCTCTGAAAACAGTTGGAGAGTGAGCACAGGAATGAAGGTTATTATGTGGACAATTTTCTAAAAAAGATCAAGGATTTGAAGGAACAAATGATTTCTGCCAATGAAATCCTTCTTGGCAGTTCACTTGTGCAGACTATTCTGAATGGTCTTCCCAACTCATATCAGAGTTTTGCTTCTACTCTTGCTTTGATGATGAAAGGCAATCAAAATGTCTTAATATTTGAAGAGTTGGTTTTTGTTCAATTGCAAGAAGATGAGTCCAGGCAGAAGAGGTCTATTATGCATGTTGCAGATCAAGCTTTCTTGGCTAGTCAGAAGGGCAAAGGAAAACGGGGCTCTTCTGCTAGTAAGCAAAATTTTGCTAATTCTGCACAATTGAGGAAGGAAGACAAAGATGAGAAGAAATAAGAAAAATAGAATTTTTTTTGCAAATATTGTAAAGCAAATAATCTTGTCATTAAGAGCTGTCCAAAACTGGCTCCTAAAGAGGCAAACAAGAATGAGGCCGGAATGGTTGTTGTAAAGGCCTCTACACTGAAAACAGAGTCTCCTAATCTTATGGAGGATGAAGAATGGGCATTTACTACTGTTTGCAATTTTGACCCATCTTCTCATGAGACGTGCATGTCTGTAGTAGACTCAGATGTTTGGTACTTTGATAGTGGGGCAACCAAACATATTACCTTGCAGCACAGTTTCTTCTTTTCATTCAAGCCTTCCCCTTCAGCAAATATTATTACATATACCAACAACTCCTCTTATCCTATTATGGGAGTTGGTGATATCATTCTGACTACTACTAATGGTAGTTATTTTACATTGTCAAATGCTTTATTTGTGCCACGGATGAAGAAGAATCTGTTATCAGTTTTTCCCTTAGCCAAGATTGGTTTGGTTGTGAAATTTGTTGATGTCCGATGTATAGTTCATGATCTCTCAAATGGTGACGTGATTATTGCTTTTGGAATTTTATCTCATGGGCTGTATAAGCTCATAGATCATGAAGAATTTGTGATTGATTCAGCATGTGCAGTACATGATTCTGAGGCTATGTCAAATGCAAAGCTTTCACATGCATGCTTTGGTCATTTGAATTTTAATAGTTTTCTACAGCTGCAGAAATTGGAAATGGTGTTCTCTTTGCCCAAACTTCAGGAACTTGGTAAACATGTATGTGAAGGCTTTATTTTGGGCAAAATGTAGTGTTCCTCGTTCCCAGAAGATGGTTCTACTGGAGCTACAGAAAAATTGTAGCTTGTTCACAATGATGTATCTGGTTCTATGTAGACACCCTCTTTTGGAAACTATCTTTTCCAGGCATGCATGGGTATATCCATTGAAAGCAAATTCTGAAGTATTTATGTGCTTCAAACAATTTTTGGTTTTGTCTAAAAATTTGTCACAATGTAAAATAGGGACCCTCGATTCTAATTAAGGGGGGAATCTATGTTTCCTAAATTTAATGCATTTTTGGTTGAATGTGGGATAAAACATCAGTGTATAGTTCCGAATACACCTCAATGGAACGAATTTCCTTAATGGAAGAACAGGTCACGCATGGAGATGTCGAGGTGTATGGTCAAGAGTCATGCTTTGTCACATAGTTTCTGGCTTGAGGCTATCATGTGTGTAGCATATGTACTTAACAGGTGTCCCACTAAAGCACTATGGTCTATCACTCCATATGAGGCTTGGCATGGTCACAAGCCATCTTTTGCTCATCCACGTGTATTTGGTTGTCTAGCATATGCATTAGTGCCTGAACAACATCATAGGAAATTGGATGAGAAACGAGTAAGGTTTATTTTTGTTGGGTATAGTTCTGAAAGCAAAGGCTATCATTTGTATCATCCATAGACTAAACACATTTTGGTTAGCCACGATGTTGTTTTTTTGGAAGATGCTATTATGCCTTTACTTTCATGTTCGAAGGAGACATTATTAGCTTCAAAGACATGTATGATACTTCGCTACCTCTTTTTACAAGTGGACACTCTAGCGCTGGTCCTAATCCGACAACTTCGTAGCCTTTACAAGTTTCATGTGGTGATGCAAATTTACATGATGCACTTGTTGATGAGAGAGGTGATATTTAGGAGGCAAAAATTATGCCAAAATGGCTAATGTAGACTTTGCATATAGAAAATTAGATGCACCTCTGTCATACCGTGGTCGCCATGAATTGAAGACCATCGGGTGGATCAATTCCAACTTTGTGATGGGTCTTATCGTGTGACTACACGTAGGTTATTTTTTTGGTGTGCTTTAGGATGTAAGACGTGATTTAAATATATGCATCTATTGCATACATGCACATGCATCTTCACTCATTCTTATGCATACATGCATCTACCTCAAACATGCACATGCATTCTCACTCATACATGCACATGCACCTTCACTCATTCTCATGCATACATGCATCTACCTCATACATGCACATGCATTCTCAGTCATACATGCACATGCATATCACATTATGCATACATGCATTACTCGAATAAATTCTCTCATTGACATAAGTAAACATGTTCACACATACTCATATGCATGCATCTATAAATGCTTGTTCACATAAAACACATAACATTCACAGAAATGCATGATACATGCATAAAATTACATGCCTAAATAAAATTCAAACCAAAATTCTCTCTCTCTCTCTCATTTGTGTTCACTTCAATCTCTATCTGTACACGTTGACCTATAGCCATCTGTCTCTATTTCTCTCTCTCTCTCTCTATATATCTCTCTCTCCCACCCCCTCTCTCTCATCAGTAGATCATGCAAGAAGAGCTCTGATCTCTCCCTCTCTCTCTCTCTCTCTACCCCCCTAACTTGCACATCTTTCATCCTCCATCATGGATCGGTCATTTGCCATCGTAGCTTTTCTACACCCTTAAGCTCCCTATGATACTACGGCTTAGACCAGCTAGTCTAGAAAAGTGGTCCAAACAAATATAACGCTAAGGTCGACATACTATTCTCACTAACATTGTGTACCATGTAGACTCATATTCTCTCTCTCTTGATCTCATTCATTGTTCACTTCAATCTCTCTCTGTACATGTTGTACAACCATCTCTCTCTCTCTCTCTCTCTCTCTCTCTCTCTCTCTCCTCAGTGGATCGTGCAAGAACAACTCTTATTCTATGTATGAGCATAGCCAAAAAGGGAGGGGGTGGAGAATCACAATCTCTTTCTCTCATTTGTTATCTTTTGCATGATGCACTCTATCTCTCCATGCACGTAGCAACTGGGGAAAGAGGGAAGAAGAAAAAGTTTCTCATCCCAATTACTTGGATTATGTAAAAAATAACAACGTAATAAATCTAAAATAGTACTATTTGTGGCATCACTTTGCCCATTACTTTGAGGATGAAATGCACAGTTAGAGTCTATTCTAGAACCTAAATTTTGAAATAATGCAACCCAAAGGTGATTACAAAAAAGAACATCTCCATCTAAAAGAATAACTTTTGGAAAACCATGATGCAAAAAAATATATTTAAAAAATAACTTAGCAGCTTAAGGTGCAGAAAGAGTCTTTTTACAAGGCATGAAATATGCTTTTTTAGTAAATCTATCAACAATTTTCCAAATCATATAATTATGAGATGAAGTTGTAGGAAGACTAGTAATAAAATTCATAGAAATTTGTTCGCATGGTCCATTAGTTATGGGAAGTGGCATTAATAATCCAAATTCTTTACCATGATGTGATTTGACACATTGACACACAATGCAATAGTAACCTTTTCCAAATTGGGCCAAAAAAAAATCTTTTTACATGTAGAAATAGTACTTTGTATGCCCCTATGAACCATATACGATGGTTCATGCATCTCTTTCATAACAAATTCCATAAAACATTGTGTGATGCATAACTTGAGTTGGAGATACAAGAATTTATTATGAGAAGTGTAGTGATCCACACTAAATATTGTAGAATTATTAAAAGCATTCCATGCTTGTGAAAAATACAAATGAGGTGCATAAGTAGGAATAATGTCATGAATTGAACGAATATGAGCAACAAAAATATTATTGATTGAAAAAATATTCTTTTGTGGGGATTGGAAACGACAAATGAGATCAGCTACAATATTAGATTTTCCAGGTTGATATTGAATCATAGGTTGGAAAATTTGTATGAGTGAAGATTATTTAATATGTCTATTAGAAATCAATTGTTGATTTAATAAATGATTAATAGCTTGTTGGTTTGTTTTAATTAGAACTTCAAAACCCATCAGGTAATGTTTCCAAATTTTTAAAGCATGCACAACAGCTAAACGTTCCTTATCATATGTACTATAATTCTTTTCACAAGGTTTATGTTTCTTAATTCCAAATGCAATAGGATGATCATTTTGCATTAAAATAGTACTTATACCTAAGCCACTAGCATATATAACTACATTGAAAGGTTTTGCAAAACCTGGTAATGTCCAAATAGGTGCATGAGAAAGTGCATATTTTTGTTTTTCAAATGATTGTTGTTGTGCTAATCCCCATGCAAATTCTAACTTTTTCTTCAATAGTAATATTAGTGGAAGTACTAAATAATAAAAACCTTTTACAAACTTTCTATTAAAACTATCTAACTCTAGAAAAGAGCATACATCATTTAGAGTTTGAGGTATATGCCATTTTACAATTACTTTAATTTTCTTTGGATCTACAGGAATGCCCTTAAGAGAAACAATATGACCTAAATACTCTTATTCTTTTTGGAAGAAATAAATCTTTTTGGGATTGGCATAAAGTTTCTTTTTGCATAACAAATTAAAAACAGTTGATAAATGATTTTCATGGTCATTATCATTCTTACTATAAAGAAGTATTCCATCAAGGAAAAAAAGAACAAAAGCTTGATAATCAAGAAAAATGTTATTCATCATACGTGCAAATGTAGCGCATGCATTGGTGAGTCCAAAAGGCATTACATTGAATTCAAAGTCACAAATTTGAGTTCTAAAGGGAGTCTTATAAATGTCATTTTGTGTCATTCATATCTGATGATAACCTGATTTAAGATCAATTTTGCTAAAGGCACATGCTTCATGAATTTTATCTAGCAGATCATCTATCCTAGGAATAGGATATCTATTTATAATTGTGATCGTATTGAGTGCTTTATATTCAATGCACATCCTATAAGTCTTCTTCTTCTTTTTCTCTACTAAAAGAATAAGTGCTCCAAAGGGAGAAGAACTAGCTCTTATAAGCCCTTTGCGGAGTAGGTCCTTAACTAGATTAGTGATATCTTTTTTATGTAATGGTCCATGCCTATAAGGTGCTTTATGCGAAGGACAAGTACAGAGAATTAAGTTTATATTATGTTCAAGAGATCACCTAGAAGGTGGTAGTATAGAAGGAAAATCATCCATAGAGCAATCTCGATAGGAATCCATAAATGATTTATGTGCATTACGGAGTGTATGTGTATAATCCACTATGTTCTTGACAAAAGCAATACATGAATTGTAGCCTTTCCTAAATTCGTGTTTTACTTGAGTATGAATAATTAATGGAAATGGTTGGAATTCATGCCTTGCAGACAAAGAAATATCTCGATTGTTAAACTTAAAACTTATTATGTCTGTATGATAATCAATGCATGTATTATAATGATGCCAAAAAGGCATACCAAGTATAACATCATAGGACTACAAAGGAGCAATGAAGAATGTGCCTTCATCTATATATGAACCTATACAAAACTGAACGTTATGCACTTCACTTGTAACATTATATCTATTTCCTTGAAATGTAACCTTAACTTTGGACATAGAAGGAAGTGGGTTACGCATGTTAAAAAAAATAACAATAGTGTATATATAATAATAATAATAATAATAATAATAATAATAATAATAATAACAACAAATGAGAATAAGAAAATAAAATAATTTACAATAAATAAATAAATGAGAGTGTTTGATAAATAATATTGAATAAATAAGTAAAATAAAATGAACGTGTTGAATAAATAAATAAATAAATAAATAAGGTGAAGAGAGTGTTGATAGTTGTGTTAGATACTAAGTAAAAGGAATGGGGTATAAACAAGCGAAAATAGGCTAGCGGATAAAGCTTATCTCTTGGAAGTATGAGGTTGTGGGTTCAAATCCCCTTCATAGTAAATAAGGAACTAAGTAAGCTAACTAGAGAAATAACTAAGCACTTATTACTGCTCATAAGTTAGAATTGGTTTCCGTGTAGCTAGTGGTTGCCAAGGGAACCAAAGGAAACCAAAGCAAACCAAGAGAACCATGAATGCCATAGAAGCCAATGATGCTTTAGTAGACACCTTCGAGTAAGACAAAGGAAGTAACCGAGTGAAAACCAAATTGATAAACCAACTTGATAAAAGAAATTGATACACAAAAACCTAGAGCGAATGGTTGAGATGGATGTTGAATCACAAATGGAATGGATGACAGGAATCACAACTGGATGGCTAGAAATCACCTCTACAGCATAGTGAGCACAAGGAGTACAGTGGGTACAGTGAGCATAGTGAGCATAGGGGGTACTGTGGGCATAGTGCACAATACCAAATTAAAAAAACTTTGAAAAAACAAACTGACAAACAAAAAACAAACCAATTTGGTAAACAAAAGTCTGGACTAGATGGTTGAGATGGATGTCGAATCACAAACAGAATGGATGATGTGAATCACAACCCAATGCCGAGAAACCACCTTTGTAGATGTGCCTTGACTTTGATACAACTATTGATCAGATCTTGTAGATGCACAAGGGACAATCTTCCCCCACATACTTTGATGGAAGATTCTATTAGATTATGTGTATTTATAGGTATTTCTCACTACGTCCTCAATAGAAGATACATGAGGGTGGTGATTCAAAAAGCATGTGTTTACAAAAATGTGCTTTATTTACAAAATCATCGGTTTTCAAGTGATCTACTATTTTTACAAAAACCTAAAGAGATCTATTATTTTTACAAAAAATAACTAAAATACTATCTTCTAAATATCTGAATAAGTCCATGCACATTCAAACCATCATGAGTCCTCACCTACGAAATCAAAACACAAATCACATTAAAATCTTCAAGACATTAAAATCCATATAACCTTCTCATTATTCCATAAAATATAACAATCCTATGGATTGTATTCGGCATGGCCTTTTGGACCATATATCTAAAAGTGGAATGGAAAATCTTTCTCATTTTGGCTACTTATCTATGTTATCTTTCTCTGGTTTTTGATGTTGTGAGAATTTTCAAAAGTAATGTGCATAAAACACACATTCACTCTTAAATTCAAAGTGTGAGTTGGATTCTATTCACAAGAATGGTAGTTGGGATCTAGTACGTTTCAAAGGGCAAAAACATTTTACCATGTAAATGCATATATATGCTGAAATTCACATGAGCTAGTGCTTCTCCAAAGTATAAAGCATGACTTGTTGCAAAGGGTTTTAAGAAACAACATGGTTTTGATTTCAGGGAAATCTCTAGTGGTAAAGATGACTACCTTGTGAATGTTGCTTGGATTCGTTGCAATGGAGGACTTAGAGTTATTCCAAATGGATGGGAAAATTTTTTCCTTGCATTGAGACTTTATAGTTGAGATCTATATGGAACAGCTAGAGGGTTATGTAGTTCTTGGCAAAGAAAGTCTAGTTTTTAAGCTGAGGAAGAGGTTGTATGGACTTAAACAGTCCCCTAGACAATGGTATAAACCTTTTTATGCTTTTATTAAGTCTAAAGGCTATTCTAGAAGCAATGAGGATCATTGTATCTACACAAATAGATGTCTAGGTGGTAGGTTGATATGTTTCATACTTTATGTTGATGATATGTTGATTGCTAGGAAGTCCTCTTATAACTTGTCAATTTTCAAAAGCAAGTTGAGCGCAAAATTTGATATGTACACTTTGAGGATGCAAAAAATATTCTTGGCATGCACATTACTTGTGATAGGACTAGAAGATGCGTATACTTTTCTCAAAGTGAGTACATATCCAAAGTACTTCACGGGTTCAATATGTAGGGTTGAAGGCATTGAGTACACCTTTAGCCACATATGTGAAATTGAGCAAGGATGATTGCCCCAAATCAGATGAGAAAAGGAAATCGTGACCTAAATTCCTTATCAATCTATTGTTGATAATTACATGTGCTATCGTAGCTATGAGACTAGACATTGCATTTGCAATGGTAGTTGTGAGCAGATATATATGTCCAATCTTGGTGAAGAGGCATTCAAAAGTAGTTAAGATGACTTTGAGATATCTTAGTGGCACTAAGGATAAGTTTTTATGCTTGGTAGAGGAAAGGCATGCATAATTGATTACACGTATTCTCATTATGTGGGTTATGTAGACAATTGTAATTCTACATCTAATTACATTTTTCATTTTGTTGGAGTCATTATCTCTTGGAGATCAAGAACGTACAGATGTTTCCACTACAAAAGCAGAGTATATTGCAACAAGTGAGGGATGTAAGGAAGAATTGTGGCTTTTTGTCTTGCTTGTGATATGGATCTACCTTAGTATGTACCTCATTTGCTTAGAGATAGTCAAAGTGCCATTGCTTTGGCTAAGAATCTAGTCTATCATGCAAAGACCAAGCACATTGAGGTGAGGTATCACTCCATTAGAGATTGCTTAGCCATTGAGGGCCTTATTCTTGAGAAGGTTCATACTAGAGATAATGTTGTAGGTATTTTGACTAAAGCTCTACCACACGATATCTTTTGACACTATTGTCCTTTGATAGGGATTAGTTGATTCGTGATCCTAGAAACTTACTTGTATATTGTGTAACATGTCCATCAGGTGGAGGTTAGAGTGTGTATACACACACACACTCAAATATTCTTTATCACTCTTTTTTATCCCATAGTCACTTTGGCCATATTGGCCTTTAGTGCAAGATTGTTACCATTAGTGTCTACCTGAAAGACCAAATGGTCATTGGACATTTGTATATTTTCTTTCAAAAAACATATGGTGGCGTGGTTAGCCACAGATAGTAAGTTCAACCTCATTTGTAACACCTAAGGAATCTATGTTCATGCTCTTTGTGTATTGTGTTTTTTTTTGTTCATACTCTATAGGCATCTGCGTAGTATTGCATGTGGCATCCAAAGATCGGTTTTCTACTACGAGGGTATCATTGTGGAGCTCTTGAGAAGGATAGTCCAATGTGATGCATGACCATAAAAATACTTCAAGAAAGGATAGAAAAGAGAATGTTGGACCATACCCAAAGAGAGAGGATTGGAACTAATGCTCAACAATGATTTTTGAGGAAAATGATTATCCCATTGTACTCCTAAGTGCATGAGTTACAATCCCTTTTGGATACAACAATTGGTATGAGAGCCTAGGAAGTAGGCTTGGGAAATATGGGTAGATTCCACAAGGCATGTGGGCCCCCAATGGACTTTAGAAAAGATTCTTGGGAATTTTATATCTGAAAGAGTACAAAATTGCATGCATTTCTTTGAAAAATCACCCTAAAGAAATTGGAGTGTATAACCCAGTTTTTAAGTCGGATTTGGACGTCTATGGTAGGCTTTGAAATCTCTCCGAATGAATCTTCATATGCAAGCACTAGATCGATGGCCAAATGTACTTAGCATAGGTAAGAACCATGTTTAAGATACTAAGGTTGGCAGCAAGGGTTAAAAACACCAAGGTTGCGAACAAAAGGTTCATGAGTGTAAAGTTGAGAACAAGGGTTCAATACACCAAGATTGACAACACACGAGGTTCAAGCGAGTGTGCACGAGTGAGGACACCAATTCAAGGGGAGATTAGGGTCTGATGATTGAGGAAGATGACGGAGAGTCTTAGACTCAAGAAATGACAAGCAAGAGATGGTTGAACCAGACTCTAAGAGAGAGCATTAAGAAAATATCATCAACCATGGCTTTTGAGGCAAGTGGTTATCTCTTCATACTAATAGCCGGTACGTGATGAGTTCATATTAATAGCCGATATATATATATATATATATATATATATATATATATATATATATATATATATATATATATATATATATATATATATATATATATATATATATATATATGTATATATGTGTGTGTGTATGCGCTTTATGTTTAAAGAAATTCGTCAGCTTTTATGAAGCCCTGAAGATACATTGGGAATGCTGTTGAGAGAGCGGAATAATATACTTCGTTACTATTGCATTACTAATTGAAAGATCGAGATGAGTTACGGAAATTAGAAAGCAAACATATTTTGTGGAATGAAAGGCTATTTTTTATTTAACTGATAAAATAAGTGGTTCTGTATGGATCATTCCGAATAGCTCTAATGGAAAGAACTGAGACATTAATATAGTAGATTGCAACAATGTATCTCACGTCTTACTACCAATGGTTCGAAGAACGATTGCCATTGATGGCTCCATCACATCCAATCTGCAGCACCGTCTCCAAAATCATTGGCTGCCGCTTGCCCTTTGAATGAGTGCATCACAGAATTTGAACGTACTTGTGGAGTCAACTCAGTCCATATTCTCCGCATGAGATGTTAACCATTGTTAGACCGGTCAGCAGACAAAAGGTCTTTTGTTTTTTTTTTCCCTAATTTTAATGCCAATGCCTCGGAACAAAAGACAATTATCATGATGTGCAAGATTATATTTCTGCACTCTTAAACTTGATTCAAAAACTTTTCCTCTGAGAATTAATAATTCTTGGCGTCTCTCTGCACGTGAGCTCAAAAGCATTCGCGAGTGCAACCGAATTATTTTTCTCCATTATCTCATTTTCTGTACTAGAATTCTTGCTTAATTTTGGAATATTCACCTCGTATTCCGTCTTTTGAATCTCTTCTTCAAACACACAAGTGAAATCTTTCACCAATGTGCTTTCTGTATCTAATGCCTGTCAGTTAAGCGTATAAACGAGGATGTCACCCTAAGGAAAACTTATTTCTTCTGGATACGGAATTCGAAAATGAAGTACTCCCTCTCTCGCTCTCTCTACTCTTTGTCTCTCTGCATTATTGTAATGGATAGACAAAGCGTGTTCGCCATTCATGTAGCAAAAGACGTCAATTATGGAAGAATATAATAGGAGTGAGTTTGAACTAACGTCTGACGACGCTCCAACAATGCTTTCATGTTTATCATTCACATGAACACTCCCTTTCTAAATGAGTTTCCTTTTTTAAGACACCTGGCGGTTCCGGCCACTTGTATTTGTTGGCCACTTGCCTCCCTGACTTTATAACTGATGTACTTGTAATCATGGCGGCGAAGAAAGGACTTCTCTCTTTCATAGCTCATCATCCTCTCTCCCTCTCTCTTTTTTTGTTTTTATAAATGGAGGTTCGGCCGAGGCCTACTCCCCCGGACTTTAACTTTGAAATTACAACTGTACAAGGAAGGGCATAGTACCCATGGGACCCCCCTTATCCCACAAGAACAGGAGTTTACAACTGGGTTAAACGGCGGTCACAATTACTGCGGGGATGGTCAAACGGTGGCCAACAGCCACATACATCAGTTCCTGGAATTTATATGTCCCTACATGTTGCTGCCAGGGGTTGAACCCTCACCCCCGCCTCAAGAGGCGAGAGGCCCAATCAACATCTTCATTGCGGACAGTTCAGTCATCCGAAGTTTGAACAGACACGGAGTCGATATACACAGTTCATTTAACATTCTTTTTGCCCCACATCCCCGGACCCCGCATTGACTTAGGAATAACTTTGCACTTATTTTTGCTCTACATAACGTACTCTCTATTCAAATGAAGACGAACATGTACCCAAAAAATGGCTTTATTCTGTCACATTCATTGACATTTATCCGATTCTTTTTAAAGCAACAAGAATGAATTCAAATAAATGAAGGAGTATCCATAGAGTACAAAGGGCAGAAACGGCCTTAATATTGGGAAAACATTATCCCAGAATTACAAGGGTTTGAAAACACAGAAACACTTATTGAAGGGCATACACCATAAAAAATGGCTGCTAGATTAGATAGAATTTACATGAACATTAATAGATTTCAAGGGCTCTGGTAGATGTCTTGTGAAGCTAATAACTCTCTCCTCATTTCTGACCACCTGCCTTTGGTGAGTAGCACTTTTAGAAATTGCCAAGCTACAAGGCTCAATGAACCCACCTTCATACCTCCTTACTCAAAATTCACTGTATGTTGGATATGATCAAGACCATTATGAGGAAGCACTTTCGCAATACACCCTCTCCCTCCCTTGCTTGGAGTTGTCCATTAAGGAAATTGAAGGTCTTTACTTCCGTTAAGCTTCTCACTAAGGAAACTAGGCTTAAAAGAAGAATGATGATTAGCAAAGAGATTGTTGGCATTAGGTCCTCTTCCTCTAATGATAAGATTTCACTACAAAGAATCCTTCTCCTCCAGGATAAATTAAGATATGAAGAGTATCTCATAGCTCACTATGCTCTTGTATTTTCAAGAGAGCTTTGGGTTGGCAGAGTGGATAAGCCCAATAAGAACATGTTTGATTTGTTGAAGAAGAAAAAGGCTAAAGATTTCATACCTATGCTAAGAAAGAGTTCTAGTGGAATGGCTATGGATATTAAGGAGAACTTGCATGAGGCCTATGGCTTTGGTACCAATGTTTTCTCTGTGTTTCCAAAGTGTGAGGAGGGTTTCTAGAGGGCTAGAGCTTCTATTGCACATACAAGGAAAAAATGATTCCTATCAGCCCAGCCTCTACTCTAGACCTATCCCTCACTGTCGATGAGGTCAAAGAAACCATTAGTAAATTAAAACCCTGTAAATCTCCTGGTCTTGATGGTATTCCCAATGCATTAGGGTGAAAAACGGCCAAAAAGGGGATGTTTGCTAATGATGGATTAAGGAAATTGACAAATAGAGTCTTTCCACATGTACAAGAATATAACATTGGTCTCTCCTTTTATCGTATGAAAAAATTCTTTTTTTTAAGATAATATGCTCTAAAAGCACCGCTAAAGTGATGCAGATTCTTATATTCCGTGTACAATTTTTCGGTTTGATGCAAAGAAAATATATTTTTGCATACCACACAATGCATATGTTTAAATTTTTGAGAATGAATTGATTTTTGAAGATACGAAATATTCCATGGTCATTCGGCCAGAGGGTTTACATCAAATCAAAAGTTTCCATGTCTAGAAAGCCTTTTTATCTATAAATACTAGTAAAGTTTTTGAATGTCGGTTTCTCGCTTTTAGTATTCTTCTTCTTCTCAATTCGAATGGCTTCTTCTTCTCGTCGTCCTTTCAATCATGTAACCCCATGTGAGGTTTACAACAGAAGAGAGGATTCTTTGTGGAAACCTCTTTCTGTGAAGGTAAATGAATGTGTAACCATGCTTCCTAGCTGTGGAGGTGCCCATAAACTCAAGCGTGCTAAAAGAGACAACACAAGAAACCATTGGAGGGGACGTATTCTTAGTTTCATATTGAAGAGATGCATTTGGTTTGCAAGAGTACAACATGTGTACAATGCCAAGGATCTTGTTCTACAAAATCATCTATGATTCCCTTCATACTGTAAGTGAAGTTTTGCAATGCTCTTCTATCATTTCAGTTGTTTTTGTGTAACAACATATATGTTTTTGTATTGCATATATTTTTCCTTCCAATATTGTGGAGTGGCAACCTATTGAATGTTTTACAAGAACATTCAAAGTTCTTCATAAGGAATATGCAGAACTTATGTATGCACACAAATCTGTTTAATTTTTCAATAGCACAGAGTTATTTGCCCATTTTGCAGCTTATCAGGTGCCATCAAGGAGGAGCTCTTATGGAAATCGTATATATCAGCCTGCTCCTTGCATCTCTTCATTAGATTGGGATGCTCTTGATCATTCAACAATTTCAAGGTTTCCATGCAAAATGAAATTTGACATCGAAAAGGCAATGTCAGCAAGCCAAATAATTTTGACAAGGATAAAGATTCAACGGTTTTTGCCTATTCATGTTTTTGTAGCATGTTTTAAAAACATGTTATTACAAAAAACAAAAACAATGTGGTTGAATAGGTGAGTCTCTATTTCAGAGATTGATGATGTTTTAGGTAGGGAATGGGATAGAAAAGAATTTCAAAAGCTACATGACATCATTTTATGTAAAGTTAGTCCAAATTCTCTTTCAATCTCATGCCAGATATCTCGACAATCTCAGGTTTTAGGATATGACTATAGAAGGTGGAAAAAAAAGCTTGGACTCTGGGTAACCTTGGACTCAGAGGAGAGTTGTCCAGAATTTGAGTTAGAAGTACTGATTCATCCAAATTTTCAATCTAGGAAAATGATTGTCATTGCAAATTGGAAACTCCGAAATGTAAGGGAGCTCCTAGAATACCTTGATGAGGTATCATCAAAAATCAAATTCTCAATTGATGATGCAATAGTTAACATTAGATTAGAGAAAACATTACCTTGCATAACTTGGCTACCACCCAGGGTGATCAAGTTCCAACCCTTAAGATTGTAACAAGTCTAAAAAAAATTGATTGAATAGAAACCAATACATTCTTACATAATATATCTCCCTCTTTTAGAAGATTTTCTCATACCTCCATTGATTTCTCTTTGCAGGATGGTGACTAAGAATGTGATTGATTACATCACTTCAATTATGTCTTTTTATGGACTATATTCATATTGGCATTTTTTTGTTTAATTTCAACATTATGATGATGTTTCTATTGTGCAATTATTATACAGGATCTTGCATGAGTAAATTCTAGGTGACTCAAGAATATAAACCAAGACATTCTTACATAATATATCTCCTCTTTTTAGAACCTTTTTTTCATACTTCCATTGATTTTTCTTTGCAGGATGGTAACTACGAATGTGACTGATTACATCACTTCAATTATGCCTTTTCATGGACTATATTCATATTGGAATTTTTTTGTTTAATTTCAACATTCTGATAAGGTTTGAATTGTGCAATGATTATGCAGGAACTTGCATATGAGTAAATTCTAGATGAACAATACTTTTACTTTTCAATAACTAGTTTCAATTAAAGTATTTGAGTCTATCCAAGATGCACATTACAAATTCTCCATGCTTGTCTAGCCTCAAGGTAAGCATGAGAAAGTCTCCATGGTGCACATAACTAGGAATATTAAAGAGCGTGGAAAACCTGGTGCAAATTCCAATTCAAGAGACATTCAACATATGTAGAGCATGAAGTTTAGTCATATTAGAGTGTACAATTGTTCGTGTATTACAAACTACCGAACATGCTTCAAAACGTGAATTTTGCATTAAGCTTTGACTGATGAGCAATACCACTTTCCTTCTGAACTCATCTTATGCATAGTTGCATTAAGAGGATGCTATGACAAAATGGAAAAGATTGGATGACACGATGTCGAGGAGTTCATAGAAAGGAGGGATAAAGGAGTATAAGCAAATTGAGTAATTTTTAGAATAACATACTAAAGCAATGCACAACAAATCGATAAGGAACACATGTTAATCATGCTTTTTATTGTGGAACACATATGAATACATACACAAATAAAATCGTGAGCTCACTGTGATGAGATCGACATTACATGAATCGTCTGGTTCAACACTTGCTCTCAGATTATATCCAAGTGAAACCTATATCTTTCAATGACAAGACATCACTTTGCATATCACCTTCCTTATCAGCCTAGATTATTGAAGATCTTTTGATAATCCTCTTCTCACATAAATTCTGACCGAATCACATCTGGATGATACGCAGGCATACAACCAAAGAAAGAAAACATTGCCGGAATCAGATTGTGAATCTTCTTATGTGATTCTTAAGATTACTTTCTGCTTCCCTTCAGCACTTCTTTCCGGCAACAAATGTGATACACACTTCTATATCTACAAGAATCTCAACCTGTGAAATGCTCAAGTTAAAAAAAATTGGATACAGAATTCAACCTTGGAATCAATAAATTTGCGTAGAGTTAAAGAGATTTTCATTATCATGGAATATAGTATGGATCCACAAACATATCATTCCCATTTGAAGATTATGGACTTCTAGTAAGATATCATACATGAGAATAGCAAATCTGCAGAACAACACAAAAAGGTCTATTATTTGCAACACATGTTTTGAACTTAAAACTTTACGAAAAATGAAACCCAGACTCAAAATCTTTGCTGAAGCATGAACTTATCAAAGAAAAAAAGAAAATATTGTGCACTAAAAGTAGACAGCTAGGGGATTGATCCGTCAATTTATTAGAGATGAAGAAAAATTTTAAATTCAGAACAAGCAAACGATTTTATGAGTCATGTATTGAGCACAACTTCTCTGAACAAAGGCATTCTCTTAACTTTTACGATATGCACAAAAATGATGTAAATAATGTTTTCTAACTACATTTGTATTCCGGTATTCATGCCAAAATGTTTGGAAAATGGTTGCCATGACTTCATGTGGCATTTAGCAAATAGGAAACAAAGAGTACGCTCGTAGCTACGGATACGGTTGCATGTAGTAGAATTTAGACATTCCATAGGGCATAGAGGAATCTAAACATGACAAACTTAATAATGATAGAGAAGTATAGCTATAAACTGTTTAAAACTTACAAACCGCATGTTCTGCCTTTACTTCAATGAATTACTTCTCCAAAGTCTGACAGGACTTTCCTCAGATTTCGCCTCTCATATTCTTCGACACTCTTGCTTTCATTCATGCATCTTCAGCATCATTCACATCATAGGAAACCTTACCACGACGAAAGTTTCTATACATGACTTTGATTTCCAAGTAATTGAGCATAAAACAATGCAATTTTAACATAAAGTAGAAGAACTGTGAACATATTGTCCAAACTTTTGTATTCAGACATTATGTATATATCACGTAAAGCATTATGTATACGTCACGCATTGAAATGCAAGAAAGAAAACTCATACGTAATGAGGAGAAGAAGATTCAAAATTAAAACTAGACGCGCAGAACGTGAGAATCAACGACTTATACCAATCTTGTTTAATATTAAAGTGTATCCACTCCAATATATGAATTGGCAAATAGAGATGCGCAACCAAAACAAACAAAAGAAAAATGAAAATCTACCTGAGTGATGCCATCACGATATTGTAACACAGTATCATTCATGAATCTCTGTACACGCTAATCATATTTTTGTAAGCTTCGTATGGTGTGATGATGCCAATTCCATTAGATTCATCTTATTCTCTGAAGTTTAACAACACTACACAGGTTCTGTCATCAACATTTCACCATTCTCTATTCCCCAAGCACAATTCCGATTCTTCCTGCTAAAATGAACTTCTAATTGTTTCCGCAAGCTACTTCCCCCTAGTATGGTTGTGTTGCCTAAGTTACCGAAAGCATGAGGTCCAAAAATCATTTCTCTTTTGAGCGTGAGTTTTTTTTCTCTCTTTTTTCGTGCTGTTGTTGCATCCCCCCACAAGCAAAACCGCCATGAACTGTTCTCTTCCTTTCACTTCCTCTGTTCTCTTGTTGGCTAATTGATCTAGTGAAGAGCACAGACCTTTTCTTCTCCTTTATCCATCTCGAAGAGTGTGTCTCTTTGCCTACGATGCCTAAGGAGCTGATTCCCCGGGGAGAAGCCAATCCCCCTGGCGACTAAACCCTTTTCATGCGCATGCCCTTTGTTCCTCCCTTGCACATTGTGGCTCCACGTTACATATTTCTAAGAAAAAAACAAAGAGGGGAACCCCCCCCCCCCCCCCCCCCCCCCGACATTCACGTATCACCCATTTCTTATTAATATAAATATTATAGTTATACACACATTTCACAATACATAGATACTCACATAAGAGTGAGTTCACACACTTGCAACAATAAACATGCACACACACATATAGATATATTTGTGTACATACATATATTTACAAACTAACACACATAGGAACGCATAAATTTTATGAACATCATGCATATATTGATCATTCACCTTATGGGTTACAATACTATATTTGGGGCCATCTTTATGCAAGTAATAGATGCCCTTCAAATCGATTTTTATGCTCATTTGTATGGATCTTTATAGGATAACATCCACATGCTCACAAAATAATAAGCTCGTCTTTGTTAATATATATTTAGGTAGTGATGTGTGTGAACACACTAGGACCCCCGGGGCACTTTTTTCCCTCTTTAGGAGGTTTTTTTCCCCCGGCTTGTATATACGCCTATTGCCCTAATGGGCTTCTTATCTTTGTACATTCTCTAGTAATACACTCACCATTGTGTGTTTGTGCTCCAAGCTTCTTCTTCTTCCTTGTGCTGTTTGTGTGCTTCCACAGACATCTATCTCCAACAATTGGTATCAGAGCAGGTCGTCGCTTCATCTAGGGCGCCGTCGACACTCCTTTGTTTGCAGTCTCAAAATCGCCGGAATTTTGGTGAGCATACTCAGCGTGTTTTCGAGATCAAAACACCTTTGCTTTGTGGTGCCGAAATGGCGATCTGAGCTCGTTTCGACCTCCGAACGCACTATCGCAGTGCTTGTGCAGGCTATTTTGTCTTTTTGTGCCAAAGGTATATACCAGTTTCTGTTCGTCAATTTAAGCGTCTCGAAGTCTCCTACAGGTCTAGCAGAACTCGTCTGGGCAGTTCTGTTCAACTTTGTTGGTGCATTTCAAGCCTTCACACTTGGCTTGGAACTTTGGAAGATTAGCTTGGACAAATTTCATCAAGGCCTTACTTGAAGGAAAGGGCATAGGAACCCATACCTATGAGTTATTATCCTTTTACTCCTTGTAAAAGTCTAAGTGACTTGGCATTATGTATACACACCTAAGTGATTAGAGTCGTGGAATTTGGATGGTGTAATTGGAGAGAATATCTCCCTACTTTTAGAGGAGTGATTATAGGAGATTTGAATTTGAATTCAAATTCAAATCTCAACTCATTTTCTATAAAAGATGCAATCAAAAAGTCGCGGGATAGCTGGTCTAATTGAGCTCACTCCCCGAGGCATTCTACCATTGTAACTCAGTGTGTGTTAGTGCTACTTCATAGCCTACACCACAACACCTCATTTAGCTATGCTTGTCATGCTAATGAGATTGTACAACTACATCAATCAATAGAAGTATACACATTCACTATCTCTGTTGTCTCTGAGTCATCTACTCCAAGTCTGTCAACTTCAACAGGGCATATCTCAGGATCTACTGAACCAAATCAAGTGATTCAAAGCACATTGGAATCAGCTCCAAGCATACTACATGCCTACAAAATTTCAACGTCAAAGGGTCAGCCATCTGTGAGAAATCGCGCTCGAAGTGAACTCTGGTATTCTGCTGTAGTGTTCCTAAAAAGTCGGGGGTACATATAATTTTGCTAAATTGATTTCTCAGTGAGTAGTTTATCATTTCTTCTCATTCCACTTGCAAATGGTAGCTTGTTAAGCTAATTTAATATGTCCAGAAGGAATTAGATCAATTTTAAGTGTGCTGGTCACACTCAGTGAAAGACTGAGTAGGTGTCACTACAAAAATAGCAAGTTTTCTTGGATTCCTGAAGTCTCAAGTAGTCTGTTTTGATTGGATCATTACACATATCATTTGCAAAGTACATATATGCTTTCTTGGTATCATTTGGAAGCTAAACAAATGTACTAAGCATATCTGAAGCAAAGGAGGGCTGAAGTAAAGCAGGTCTAGCAGCTTCAACTCAATCTCTTGAGTGCATCCTACCATTTCTCCCAACAAACTTTTTGAGATACAATCAATTTTCTGCATCAAGGTATTTTTAGTCACCGGCCATGGCTGAAAGCACTGATGTATTCCGTATGTTGGCTGTTCAGGATAAGTTGGATGGTACCAACTACCCATTATGGTCTTATATGATGTGACATGTATTGGTTGCAAAAGGACTCTAGAACATTGTGCAGGGTGTTGAAAGACGTCCTGTTACACCTGCAACTACAGGTACTGCAAATACAGGTGCTGCAGCTGATGAAGATGGTGTCGAAGATGATATTCCGTAGATTCCTGTTCGTGCTGCTGTTTCTGTTGCACCTACTACAGAGCAAATTCGTTGGGATGGCAGAGATGCCCAAGCACATGCATTGATAGCTTTGTCTGTCAAACGTGCCATTATTCCTCATATTCGCTCTTGCAAAACAGCTAGGGATGCTTGGGATACACTAACCACATTGTACCAAGCTAGGAATGAGGCTCGTGTTACTTAGCTTCGAAAACAGTTGGAGAGTGAGCACATGAATGAAGGTGATTCTATGGACACTTTCCTAACAAAGATCAAAGATTTGAAGGAACAGTTGATTTCTGCTGATGAGGTTATACCTGATAGCTCACTTGTGCAGACCCTTCTGAATGGTCTTCCTGATTCATATCAGAGTTTTGCTTCTACTCTTCGGTTGATGATGAAAGGCAATCCGAATGCCTTATCATTTGAGGAGTTAGTCTTTGTTCTGTTGCAGGAAGATCAGTCCAGGCAGAACAGGTCCATTATGCGTGTTGCAGATCAAGCTTTCCTAGCTAATCAGAAGGGCAAAGGAAAATGGAGCTCTTCTACTAGTAAGCAGAAATCTGTAAATGCTGCACATTCGAAGAACCAGGATAAAGATGAGAAGAAATCAGAAAAGCAGAAGTTGTTTTGCAAGTACTGTAAAGGGAATGATCATATCATAAAGAACTGTCCAAAACTGGCTGCAAAAGAGGCAAAGAAGAAAGAGGCTAGAATGGTTGTTGCAGAGGCCTCTACACCAAAAACAGAGTCTGCAAATCTTGTGCAGGAAGAAGAATGGGCGTTTACTACTGTTTGCAATTTTGACCCATCTTCTCATGAGCAATGCATGTCTGCAGCGGACTCAGATGTTTGGTACTTTGACAGTGGGCCGACTAAACATATTACCTCGCAGCGTAGTTTCTTCTCTTCACTAGAGCCTGCCCCTACAGGGAATACTGTCACATGCGCCAACAACTCCTCTTATCCTATTATGGGAGTTGGTAAGATCATTCTGACTACTGCTCATGGTAGTTCTTTCACCTTGTCAGATGCTTTATTTGTGCCAGGGATCAAGAAGAATCTGTTATCAGTTTCTGCATTCGCCAAGATTGGCTTGGTTGTGAAATTTGTTGATGACAGGTGTACAGTTCACGATCTGTCAAATGGCGATGTTATTATTGCTTCTGGCATTTTATGTCGTGAGCTATCTAAGCTCATAGACTATGAAAGATCTATGAATGATTCGGCATGTGCAGTTCATGATTCTCAGGCTATGTCAGATGCAAAGCTTTGGCATGCACACTTTGGTCATCTGAATTTTGCTAGTTTGCTACGCCTGCAAAAATCTGAAATGGTGTCCTCTTTGCCCAAACTTGAGGCACCTGGAAAACATGTTTGTGAAGGCTGTATTTTGGGCAAAATGCAGCGTTCATCCTTTCCAAAAGATGTTTCAGTTCGGGCTATGTAGAAATTGCAGCTTGTACACAGTGATGTCTCTGGTCCTATGCAGACACCTTCTTTTGGAAATTACCTTTACTTCGTGACTTTCATTGATGATTTTTCCAGGCATGCATGGGTATATCCATTGAAGGCAAAGTCCAAAGTGTTTTTGTGCTTCAAATAGTTTTTGGTTTTGGCTGAAAATTTGTCAGCATGTAAAATGGGCACCCTTCGTTCTGATCGAGGGGGGGGATATATGTCTTCTGATTTTAATGCATTTCTGGCTAAATGTGGGATAAAATACTAGTGTACAGTGTCGTGTACACCTCAAAAGAATGGAGTTGCTCAATGAAAGAACAGGTCACTCATGGAGATGGCGAGGTGTATGGTCAAGAGTCAGGCTTTACCACATAGCTTCTGGCTTGAGGCTATCATGTGTGCAGCATATGTACTTAACAGGTGTCCCACTAAAGCGCTAAAGTCTATCACTCCATATGAGGCTTGGCATGATCGCAAGCCATCTGTTGCTCATCTGCGGGTTTTTGGTTGTTTGGCATATGCACTAGTGCCTGAACAACATCGCAGAAAATTGGATGATAAGGCAGTAAAATGTATTTTTGTCGGGTACAGTTCTGAAAGTAAAGGCTATTGTTTGTATCATCCACAGACTAAACGCATTCTGGTTAGCCGTGATGTTGTCTTTGTGGAAGATGCTATTCAGCCATTGCTTTCATGTACTAAGGAGACATCTGTTAGCTCTAAAGACATGTATGATACTTTGATGCCTCTTTTTACAGGTGGACAGTCTAGTGCTAGTCCTAATGAGGCAACTTCTCAGCCTTTGCAGGCTTTATATGATGATGCAGATCATTCCATTTCTGATGCAGATTTACAAGATGCACTTGATGAGAGAGCTGATATTGATCAGGCAAAAACTATGCCAAATTGGCTGGTGCAGACTTTGCGTGACAGCAAATTAGATGCACCTTTGTCATATCGAACTCGTTCAGGATCTCATAGTGCCTCCTTTGCATCAGATTGCTATGTTATGGTTGCGTCTAGCCTCTGTGATGAGAATGAGCCTGTTTCTTTTGATGAAGCACACAATTCAGAAAATTGGATGGCTGCTATGCAATCTGAATATGATGCTATAATGAAGAATGGTACATGGTCTTTATGTGACTTGCCTCCTGGCAAGAAGGCCATTGGCACTAAGTGGGTATACAAGCTGAAGCGTAAACCTGATGGTATAGTTGACAGGTATAAGGCTAGGCTTGTTGCAAAGGGTTATGTGCAGGAAAGAGGCATTGATTTTGATGAGACCTTTGCACCTACATGCCGTATGACTACTATTCCGAGCATTTGTGCACTTGCAGCCCATCATGGTTGGAATGTACATCAGTTGGACATTAAAACAGCATTTCTGAATGGTGACTTGCATGAAGAAGTGTATGTTTTTCAGCCCCGTGGCTTTGTGCAGAAAGGGCATGAAAACCAGGTGTGCAGGTTAAAGAAGGCGTTATATGGTTTAAAGCAAGCACCACGTGCTTGGTATGAGAAGATACATGCCTATCTGATTGCACATGGTTTTGAGAACAGTCCAACTGAAAGCACCTTATATGTTAAGCGTGCTAATGATGTGGTTCTGATCATTGTTGTCTATGTTGATGACATGTTGCTCACTGGTCCTATTGAGACGCATATTGCTCATTTTAAGGCTGATTTGCATGCCTCATTTGAGATGTCTGATTTGGGGCATTTGCATCACTATTTGGGCATTCAGTTTATGCAAGTTGATGGTGGAATGGCTTTGTGTCAAACGAAATATATTGACACATTATTGCAGCATTTTGGCCTTGAAGACTGTAAGCCTATTTCCACTCCTATGGAGATAGGTTTACGATTGAGTCTTCATGATGCTGGAGATGCATTTGATGCTGTTCTCTATCAGCAAGCTGTTGGATGCTTGATTTACTTATGCATTACTCGGCCAGATATTTAGTTTGTTGTCTCACAGATGAGCAGGTTTATGCATTGCCCAGGAGTCACGCATTGGAAGGCGGTTAAGCGCATCTTTCGCTACTTGAGTGGTACTCGGCTATTTCGGTTGTTTTATCCCAAGCGGGGATCACTACCGCCAGATTTGCATGCTTTTTCTGACTCAGATTGGGCTGGTTGCTATGACACTCGTGTGTCCACCAGTGGTTTTTGCTTCATGCTTGGTAGCTCATGTATATCTTGGTTGAGCAAGAAGCAGCCTACTGTGGCCACTTCCAGTTGTGAGGCTGAGTATAGGGCAGCTTTCACAGCGACTGTTGAGTGTGTGTGGCTCAGACGCCTTATGGCTGATTTGGGTGTTGGCCATCTTCTACCACCACCATCTTCACTGACAGTCAGAGCGCATTGGTAGTTGCGAGGAACCCTGTGTTCCATGCTCGCACTAAGCACATTGAGGTGCATTATCACTATGTAAGGGAGAGGTTCTCTGCTGGGGAGATCAACTTGGCATATGTGCCCATGTACGAGAACATTGCAAACCTTTTCACGAAGGCTCTGCCTAGGGAGAAGTTTGAAGCTTTCCGCAAAGCTTTGGGCTTACTTCCCTTTGTGGAGTGATTTCCACATAGCTTGGCACTTCCTTATACATGAGTGCCAGCTCCTTGTTCACCACATCACTCCCAGTTGGGATTTGTTGATATATTTAGGTAGTGATGTGTGTGAACACAGTAGGACAGCCGGGGCACTTTTTTCCCTCTTTAGGAGGTTTTTTTCCCCCGGCTTGTATATACGCCTATTGCCCTAATGGGCTACTTATCTTTGTACATTCTCTAGTAATACACTCACTATTGTGTGTTTGTGCTCCAAGCTTCTTCTTCTTCCTTGTGCTGTTCGCGTGCTTCCGCAAACATCTATCTCCAACAGTTTTTACTCACACAAATGTTATGTGTGGCATACAATTATCCTTGCTAGCTCACATTTACAAAACATTCACATACATGAATCATGAGCAAATGTTCTCATATTGAGATCTCCTCAACAATTTCTTAATATATCTTCAATTCTTTTCAAAGTTTGAAATCAAAATTCAACGTGTCCAACTAAGTAATTCTTGGGAAAATAGAAATAAAATCATCATAGTCTCATTAAAACAACTAATATCTTAAAGAAAAAATTAATCTTCAGTAAATTTTTCTTAATTTTTTTTATCAAAAAAGGGAGAGAGGATCTCTTTGACATTCACCCCCACCAAATCTGCACATCCTCCCAATGGGGCAACCTGCACATCATGGAAGGCAATATCAAATTCTTTTGGAAAATTCTTCTTGAGTTATTTTCAAACTGTACGTGGAATATGCTCCTAAAGGTAAATACAACCTCTGATAGTAAAGAAAACTTTTAAAATTATGTGAGCTTAAATTACAAACCTTTTTTGTTCGATGCATGAATTTGAAATTAGGTTTTAGAAAGTCCTATAGAAGTCATTCAGATAGTTGTGGTACTTGCTCTTCTATTAACCCTATTCAAAAGTAATAAATATTTTATATAAGTGTTCTATCCCTCATCTCCTAGCCACTTGCCATAAGATACATCTAACTAATTCCTCTATAGCGTACATCCACCTCACATTGCATGTAATACATTTCAGGACTGATTTCCAGACCACAACTAAATCATAATAATTTTTTTCTCATTCGTTTTCTTTGTTTTTCTTTTTCTTTCATTTCTTTTTCTTTTTCATCTTGCAACAGCCATTAGTGTACAGCTTGATGTATTAATTTTTCTTTCTTTTTTTTCTCTTCAAAAATTTTTTGTTCGAGGGGAAAGGCTTAACCCCTAATCAGAGCTTAGGTTTTATAAGCATGCTATAGTGGGAACTAAGATCTCATTAGCCAAATGGTTTAGAAATTAAGGTAGCCTACCTATATAAAATAAGTTTAATTCTACTAAGAGTTGCAAGTCAAGTGTTCTATCTTCTAGCCTTATGACAACCATAGACTCTCTAATTCCTATCTTCATCTCATACACATTCCTACTTGAGTTTTGAATTCATTCTTTCATAATTTTAATAATTTTCCTTACATATAAGAAGAATCTAATCATGAAATGCATGAAAGAAAACATTTTATTTAGGACTAAAAAAGTCAGATTCTAAACTATTTCACCTTATTATTTTTGTTCATCTTCAATGTTGCTCATCATCCAAACATTTCTTCAATTTCCTGCATAGATACCTCTTGTTTTCTCTTAAAGGTTTTCAAAGTTGTTGTTGAAGTTTTCATATCTTGTTTGATTTGTTTAATAATATTTTCAATCATTACTTTGTGTTCTTTGTTTATGCTCTTCTCTTTATCAAGTTCTTTAGCTTTACTATGACTAGTTTCTTCATTCTTAATCATTCCATGATTTAGTTTTTAGTTTATCCACTTTATTTGATCAAATAATGTATCATTTTCTAAAAGATCAAGATCACATGTGATATAATAGTTATCGTGTTTCTTCATTACTTGTATTAATTGCTCATCTTCTTGCTTTTATTTTTGTTGTTCATTTCCCTCAAGTTTTTGGTTTCCCCAAGCTTTTTATTTAGCAACTTGTTTCTCCGGATTATTCATCGACATCTTAATTTCTTGGTTAATAATTTTATCATTTGATTTTGTTTCTGTCTGGTAAAAACATTCTCTCATTCCCCCTTGACCTACTTTTAAGTGTAAAGGGGCATAAGTATGGACATCAAATATTTTCTTTCCAATTGGACAAACTATTTGGATGTCAGCATAAATCAAAATTTGCTACAACACACAACTTCGTCTCATCAAAATCTACAATGTGCAACTTCTAGTTGGCAAAATCTGCTACTCCAATGCCCTAACTTCCACATCCCTCAGATTTCATTGCACAACATGTATCTGCTTGTTTTCTAAAGTCGATGATCAATAGCATTCATCGCCAAAAACGGTGCTCATTTCTGAATTTTTGAATTCACTCTCTCAACAATATTCATCTCTGAACTTTTGAATTCACTCTGTGTTTCTCTGCGATGTGCAGTAGAATTCCAAACCCCCTTGGTCCCTTCAGTATAACATCATTCCTTCTGCATGTACATCCTTCTCAAGATCTCTGTGATCCACCGCGTAGCATACATTCTGCTTCTCATCCATAGCCTACTCCTCTTTCCTCGGTTAGTGCCGCAAATTAATTACTTTTGCCATTGTTATTCTATTGCATGAGTAATCCCCCTCTCTCTCGCGATTGTTTCTCTAATTTGTGAGCATGCAAAGATATGGTTTGATGTTCCTTCAATAATGGAGTGCTCTGATATCCTCCTCTACGAGAGCAACTATGCCAAAAAAGCAGAGGAGCCACTATATCCAGTCCTCCCCTAGAGCCTTTTCTATCCGCAACCTTCTCTTTTATATGCCTCCTTCAGCCACCCTTCGAGCCTCCAAAAGTTGCAACTGTTGTTGTTAAAAAAAGCTTTCTAAATCAATCTCCATCATGCATACATGTTTGTAATCACGATATACACAGTTGTATGCATGCATAATTATCCAAGCATTTGCTTTTAATTGATTTAATTTAGTTTTCTTTTTTTATTTTATTGTTTTAATTATTTTTTTCCTTTATAATAAAAAAGTTTTATATCTAGAAATTTACGTTCACATGCACAAAACATGTACATACACACAAACTCATATACATGACTATGACTTCTCATACAGTTGCACTTTCATACATACAAACCTCAACTCACACACACATTAACATGCATACTAACCCTAACTCACATGTAAATGTTAATTAAATTTTTAATGTATTCTAAGTCACACATAGTAAAATTATATTAGGTTAAATTATTTATTAGTAACGCAAATATAAGCATAAAAAAATATATATATTTATATGTATAGGGGCTTTTAGGCTCATAAAGGTTACCCAAATATATAGAGTAGTGTTTATTCACACATTCATTTTATTCCTGCACTCATAGGCGCACGATTCACTCACACGCATACTCACGTTGTCACATTTATGCAACCTAATCCTTCTTATTTACACAACTAATACACATCACTTACATCACTCACACTTATACTCTCATATTCGTTAATTCCTTTGAGTTTTAAATATTAAATTATGTTTTTATTGTTATAACTATTAACTTACGTTTATCCACACGCCTGTACTCACATATCATAAACATGATTATATCAACATCATGCATACATTTATCATTCACATTATTGGTTACAATAGTATCTTTGGGGCCTTCCTTATGCAAGTAATAGATGCCCTTCAAATCGTTTTTTATGTTCATTTGTATAAATCTTTATAGGATAACATCCACATGCTCACAAAATACTAAGCTCGTTCTTACTCACACAAATGTTATGTGTGGCATACAATTATCCTTGCTAGCTCACATCTACAAAACATTCACATACATGAATCATGAGCGAGTGTTCTCATATTAAGTTACTGTTCTCATGGTATACTCATGAAATTAGAAATCCTCAACAATTTCTTAATATATCTTGAACTCTTTTCAAAGTTTGAAATCAAAATTCAACGTGTCCAACTAAGTAATTCTTGGAAAACTAGAAATAAAATCATCATAGTCTCATTAAAACAATTAATATCCTAAAGAGAAAAAGACCCTTGAGTAAAATTTTTCTTAATTTTTTTTATCAAAAAAGGGAGAGAGGATCTCTCCGACATTCACCCCCACCAAATCTGTGCATCATCCCAATGGGCCAACTTGCAGATCATGGAAGGCAATATCAAATTCTTTTGGAAAATTCTTCTTGAATTATTTTCAAACAGTACGTGGAATATGCTCCTAAAGGTAAATACAACCTCTCTTAGTAAAGAAAACTTTTAAAATTATGCAAGCTTGAATTACAAACCTTTTTTGTTCAATGCATGAATTTGAAAATAGGTTTTAGAAAGTCCTATAGAAGTCATTCAGATAGTTTTGGTACTTTCTCTTCTATTAACCCTATTCAAAAGTAATAAATATTTTATATAAGTGTTCTATCCCTCATCTCCCATCCACTTGCCATAAGATACATCTAACTAATTCCTCTATAGCATACATCTACCTCACATTGCCCGTAATACATTTCAAGAGTGATTTCGAGACCACAACTGAATCATAATAATTTTTTTCCCTTTCTTATTGTTTGTTTTTCTTTTCCTTTTTCTTTCATTTCTTTTTCTTTTTCATGTTGCAGTAACCATTAATGTAGTACTTGATGTATTAATTTTTCTTTCTTTTTTTTCTCTTTGCAACTTTTTTCTTTAAGGGGAAAGGCTTAACCCTTAATCAGAGCTCAGGTTCTAGAAGCATGTTATAGTGGGAACTAGGATCTCATTAGCCAAATGGTTAAGAAATTGAGGTCGCTGACCCATATAAAATAAGTTTAATTCTACTAAGAGTTGCAAGTCAAGTGTTCCATCTTCTAAACTTATGATAGCCATAGAGTCTCTAATTCCTATCTTCATCTCATACACATTCATACTTGAGTTTTGAATTCATTGTTTCATAATTTTAATATTTTTCCTTATATATTAGAAGAATCAAATCATGAAATGCATGAAAAAAAATATTTTTTATAGAACTGAAAAAGTCAAATTTAGAAGTGTTTCACGTTATTATTTTTGTTCATCTTAAACGTTGCTCGTCATCCAAACATTTCTTCAATTTCTTGCATAGATACCTCTTGTTTTCTCTTAAACGTTTTCAAAGTTGTTGTTGATGTTTTCATATCTTGTTCGATTTATTTTCTCTTAAACGTTTTCAAAGTTGTTGTTGATGTTTTCATATTTGTTCTTTGTTTATGCTCTTATCTTTATCAAGTTCTTTAGATTTATTGTGACTAGTTTTTTCATTCTTAATCTCATTCCATAATTTAGTTTTAAGTTTATCCACCTTATTTGATCAAATAATGTATCATTTTCTAAAAGATCAAGATCACATGTGATATAATAATTATCGTGTTTCTTCATTACTTATATTAATTGCTCATCTCCTTGCTTTATTTTTTGTTGTTCATTTCCCTCAATTTTTTGGTTCTCCCAAGTTTTTTTATTCAACAACTTGTTTCTTCTCATTATTCATCGACATCTTAATTTCTTGATTAATAATTTTATCATATGTATGTTTCTTTCGTCTCCATAGATTTTTATAAGTTTGTATCATTGTTGATTTTCTTGATTTTGTTTTTGTTTGGTTAAAAGGTTCTCTCATTCCCCCTTGACCTAAATTTAAGTGTAAAGGGGCATGAGTATGGACACCAAATATTTTCTTTCCAATTGGACAAACTATTTGGATATCAGCATAAATCAAAATCTGCTACAACACACAACTTCTTGTCATCAAAATCTACAACGTGCAACTTCTAGTTGGCAAAATTGCTACTCCAACACCCTAATTTCCACATCCCTCAGATTTCATTGTGCAACATGTATCTGTTTGTTTTCTAAAGGATGATCAATAGCATCCGTCGCCAAGAACGTTGTTCATCTCTGAATTTTCGAATTCACTCTCTGAACAGTATTCATCTCTGAACTTTTGAATTCACTCTCTATTTCTTTGCGATATGCAGCAAAATTCCAAACCCTCTTGGTTCCTTGAGTATAACATCATCCCTTCAGCATGTACATCCTTCTCAAGATCTCTGTGATTCATCGCGTAGCATATGTTCTGCTTCTCATCCATAGCCTCCTCCTCCTTCCTCGGTTAGTGCCTCCAAATAATTACTTTTTCCATCGTTATTCTATTGCATGAGTAATCCCCCTCTCTTTGCCGATTCTTTCTCTAATTTGCGAGCACGCAAAGATATGGTTTAATGGAGTGCTCTGATCTCCTCCTCTTTGAGAGCAACCATTTTAAAAAAAAGCAGAGCAGCCACTATATCATGTCCCCCTCTGAGAGCCTTTTCTGTCGAAAACCTTCTCTTTTATATGCCTCCTTCAGCCACCCTTCAAGCCTCCAAAAGTTGCATTTGCTATTGTTAAAAGAAGCTTTCTAAATATCTTCATCATGCATACATATTTGTAATCACGATATACACAGTTGTTCGCATGCATATTTATCCACGTATTTGCTTTCAATTGATTTAATTGAGTTTTCATTTTTTTATTGTTTTATTGCTTTAATTCTTTTGCTTGATAATAAAAAAGTTTTATATCTAGAAATTTACGTTCACATGCACAAAACATGCACGTACACACAAACTCATATACATGACTATGAATTCTCATACACTTGCACTTTCATACATACGAACCTCAACTCACACACACACACTAACATGCATACTAACCCTAACTCACATGTAAATGTTAATTTATTTTTAATGTATTCTAAGTCACACATAGTAAAAGTATATTGGGTTAAAGTATTTATTAGTTAAGCAACTATATATATATATATATATATATATATATATATATATATATATATATATATATATATATATATATATATATATATATACATATATATATATATAGTTATATATAGTTATATTTATAGGGGGTTTTAGGCTCATAAAGGTTACCCAAATATATAGAGTAGTGTTTATTCGCACATTCACTTTATTCATGGACTCATAGGCATAGGATTCACTCACATGCATACTCAAGTTGTCACATTTATGCACCCTAATTCTTCTTATTTACACAACTAATACACATCACTTACATCACTCATGCTTATACTCTCATATTTGTTAATTCCTTAGAGTTTAAATATTAAATTACGTTATTATTGTTATAACTATTAACTTACGTTTATCTACACACTTGTAGTCACATATCATAAACATGATTATATGAACATCATGCATATATTGATCTTTCACATTATGGGTTACACTACTATCTTTGGGGCCTTCTTTATGGAAGTAATAGATGCCCTTCAAATCAATTTTATGCTCATTTGTATAGATCTTTATAGGATAACATCCACATGCTCACAAAATACTAGGCTTGTTCTTACTCAAACAAATGTTATGTGTGGCATACAATTATCCTTACTAGCTCACATTTACAAAACATTCACATACATGAATCATGAGCGAGTGTTCTCATATTAAGTTACTGTTCTCATGGTATACTCATTAAATGAGAACTCCTAAAAAATTTCTTAATATATTTTCAATTCTTTTCAAAGTTTGAAATCAAAATTCAACGTCTCCAACTAAGTACTTTTTGGAAAAATAGAAATGAAATCATCATACTCTCATTAAAACAATTAATATCCGAAAGAGAAATAGACACTTGAGTAAAATTTTTCTTAATTTTTTAATAAAAAAAGGGAGAGAGGGCATCTCTGACAACGGGCCATCTGAAATTCTCCAATTGCCTGTATGGCTTCTTCGATCGTGTCATAAAAACTTATGTATCCTCTTCACATTTAACTTTTCAACAAGAATAAAGCAAAAAACACACAAAATATAGACATTTTGATGACACGGCCAATTCAAGCAATTAGGACAATCCAACATGTTTGATTTCCCTACTTGCTTGAATTGGTCATCTACCAAATTTTTCTTATTCCTCTTCACATACACAAATTTTGATTGAACCATGCAATGAAGTTACTTTTGCTTAGTTCTCAAGAGGATCAATTCAACATTATATTACTCAAGGCATATAGATATAGTTACAATGACCATCTTCCAGATGAATAATGGCATAATTACATACAATTTGTACATAAATCAATCTTCCAACATATGTTGGTTACACATTAGATTACAATCTTAAATTCAAAAACTATATTGTTTCATCCTTCTTTTCTATCCTTTTTGTAGCCCTCACCTGTGTGCTGCTTCTGGCCCTTTTTGGAGCCCTCAGCTCTACTCTTATTCTTTGGCCCATGCTTCAATCGGGAGTGAACAAGAAACCCTTTCTTCTTTTCTTCAGATTTCTTTTCATGTGGTGCTAGTGGTGGAGGTGAGTTTGGATCATAAGGGAAGATTGCATGTTTCATAATGGCATTTATTGCTCGCTCCCTGATCAAGATGACCCGTGCATCTAGATAGTCTGACAAGTTCAACTCATGACTCTAAAAACTTCTTTCCAAGAACCTTACTGCGTTTGTAATCACTCTCCAACCACATGAGGTGTTGTCTTTTTGTAATGGCACATGTATTTGAATGTATTCAAACCTTTTTTCTTCATTCAATTTAGGAATTCTTGGAAAGTTTTGATCAATATTCATTTTGAGAAGCTTAGCAGGAGCGCAAGGTAAACCTAAAATAAAAAAGGATGACAAGGCTTTAAAATAGAACACAACAAAATGTATGGCAACACCTACACTTTGTAGATTCCATGTTGTGATTGAAGAGAATTAATGAAAAGTGCTTGATATTCATTGAAGTCAATGATGATAAGACTTCATCGCCCCTATCAATGAGTGGCATGTAAAAATCACGTCTCTATTGAAAACAACGTTACTTATTTCAAAATGAAGATGAATACTTACTTTTCAATATAGGGGTAGATAATATATTCTACCTCTTCTGTAAAATTCTTTAGAAAAAATTTCATATTTCCATGCTTGTACAAAAAGCACTATGTCACAATAGGATCTATGATGAAAATGTTTCTTGAAACTGCTTCCTCACGTTGTTGTAGAAGGACCCTAGAATTCAAGAAATATAAATTCTGTATAAGAAATACCAAATTAAGGAAAACCTATAGCTAATACCTGAGTGCAATATTGACTACACTATCATATATTTCAACATTGACCTCTCTTAGCATTTTATTGTCTTTTGGTCTTATATCAAGCACATATTCCTCCTTCTATGGCATTGCAGCATTTACTATCGCCTGCCCATCTCTTTTTTTAAGAAGCTCTTTATTTGCCTTTTGTGGCTCCTGAATCTGGTTGAGGATAACATTTTCCTCTTAAAAAAAACCCTGCTTTTTCCTCTCCTCCTCACGATTTTTTGCATTTCTTATTGCATGATCATGAGGGACATGAGGGTGGACCTCTTCAATTACAATTGATGACTTAGGTGCTCGTACTGGAGGTATATTGAGAATATCAAAGAACTTTTGATCATGCTTATCAATAGGCACAATATATTTGTCAAACTTATATCTGTGCCTTGATACAATCACATAATATTTTTCCATCAATGTCACCCTTTGATAATGAGCTGCACATAAGTAAGCATCATTCATGAAGTCGATTGCAAAGTCTTCTATAGCTTCTTGCAAGCATAGAAGAGCTTGAGTTTGCCACTTCACATCTACGAAGGACGTGGTCTTCATCATGGAATAGAGATTAGCTGAAATTCGCTTGAGAACTCTCATGAAAGGAAGTCTCAGGATCAAGAGTCCCACATACTTGTGAGCCTTTCTTATGTCCCTCAAAGAGTTAACATGGTAATGGAAGATTTTTCTTTAAGAATTCTCTGATGCATTAAGGCCTTGATTACTTGTCTATGGAGAAGGTCCCTTGTCATGTTGATTCTGGCCATTTTGCTATTGACCCTAAGGGTACAACTTCCTTCCTGTCTTCTTTTTTCTAGCCATAACTTGCATAACAAAAGAGTTTAAAAGCTTGGAAGAAATTTATAAATAAAAAAAACTAATGTAAAAAAGCTTTCACAAAGCACTCTACGACATTCAAGAAACACAAACGATCCAAGTGATTAGTGTCATGCAGAAATCCCCGAATGCCCCCTAATTTCTTGGATTGGTCGTGTACAAGTTTTTGTGATGCATCATGCCTCATAAAAAAATTGTTGTCTATGAAAAGTTTTGAAAAGCAGGTAAAAAACTTGAAGGCAATGGCAAGTCGGTGCTAGCAAGGAGTTCACAAAAAAATGAAAAAAAATGAATAGAGGAGCTTAAATAGGTCTCTAGAATGAGTTGACCATTGGTGACGTGTGGTACCCTATGATTGGTCCACATCATCTAGCCATTACAAATCCCAATGTACAATGCCACATGGCATCATTTGAGTGCACCATGTCATCTAGCCATTGCGATTCGCAACATCGGTTTGCCATGTGGTGCTCGCTTATTGGTCCATGTCATGTGACCGTTACCCGATACTCCTCGACTATATATACTAGTTCCCTTCACCATTTCACATTTTCAACCTTCATAGAATTTCTCTCTTCATCACCCTGCATAGTTGTGCTTCATACCTGATACAACCAATACAAGTGATTACACATGTTTGACCGGCCTTTGACTAGCTTATTTTGCTTGCATCAATCATGTTCTCCACTAGGACACACTAGAATAACTAGAGTTGAGATGGAGGAAAAGAATGTGATCCTAAGTGTTTCTCCATCTAAGAAACTACTCGATTTCATGGTTCAAGAGGGTTTTAACATTGGATTATTTTCCAGATGCAATGAGGATATTCAATCCCAAGATCGATTTTGAAGTGCTTTTGGAGAAAACAAAAAGCTTTCTAAGGGATGAGTGGGAGAGCTTCCTAGGTATGGTCAATGGAAAGGAGCTAACTATCTCTAGAAAAGCCTATATCCATCAACACATCTTTGGAAAGAATCCATTGGATATGCCATAAAATCACTAGAAAGTGCAAACGGATATCCCCTTTGCCAGGAAAGCTAGATTTCACCTAGAGCATGAAAGGGACTCCTCTTTGATCCCATTGAACATTCCCTTCTTAATATGGCTTGATCACATGTCAAATGACAAGGGAGAATGTGTTCATGTTGAAGAGAAAGATCCATTCCTTGAGCTGACACTTGAGGGAAGCTCAAAAAGTATGAAAGGTGTCATGGAGATTGTTGAAGAGATCAATCTTCAAGCAGAAGAAGAGCAGGTCAAGAATCTTGATTGCTATAAGGGAGCCAAACTAAGATGTGAAAGTTTTTGTGAAGTCCCTTCTTCTCCCAAATCTCCTATTTTATTTCATCTTTGGAAAGGAGTTTATTCCACTCTATTACATTCAGGAACTCTTCAACCTAAGGGAAGACTACTGCCTTGTTGCTATAGCTGAGTTAGAGGAAGTTGCAAGGAGATTTATCAATGAGAAGGGAGAAAGAAAAGAAGAGTTTATGCATCTCGATTTAGCATTGTCAAATGAACAATTCAAAGATTCATTAGAAGCTCTTTCAAGTTGCTTTGAAAGAGTTATTTTAGAGAAGCCAACACTTGCTGATGAAGACTTTGATCAGCATCCAAAGGATCTTGGTATATACTTATTTGGGCACGGCTATTCATTTTTGGACATTGCTGACGAAGGTGTTGACACACTCTTGGCAATGAGCTAGAGTGGAATGAGCTTGTGTGGAGTCAAGGGAGGCCTTGCTTATATGGAGTTTGGGAGAATTCCCTTGCATGTGGGATATATGTTCTTGCATGAGAATGAATCTAGGTTTGGACAAAAGGGTGGAGCATGGAACTCTCAACACCCCCCCTCCATGTGATGACCCTTTTATTTTTTAGCATGGGGACTAGTGACATATGGGATCACTTAGTCCATTTGGTTTTTAGGATCGAAGGGCATATGGGATCCTTAGACATAACTTGGACATATGGCATCCAAGTGTGGGACATGTGGCATCCCTAGGATCTTGGGACATATGGGATCCCAAGACATATACTTGGACATTTGGGATCCAAGTGGTTTTTAATGGGATCTAGGGACATATGGGATCCCTAGACATGTACAAGGGTTTACATCATGGGGTAGGTAGTGTTTATGGAACCATTTGCTACCTTTGATTTTGATGAAGTCCATATTTGTGCAAGCCATAGGGAAGGTCTAACCACTTTGTTATGTGGCAGTGTCTAGTCCTTACAAGGAGCCATAAAGAATCTTTTGTTTATACTCTCATTTGAATTCTCTTACAAAAAGAACTTGCCTCGAATAGAAATAAGTGGAGAGACATTCTATGTGACTCTTCCTTCAATGTATGCTATGAATAATGAGTGCCACCTAAACATCATGCACTGCCTAAGATTGTATCGAGATCTTGGATGCATGTACATTACCGTCAACATACAATGCAAAATTTTTGATAGACATATGTTCAATGAACCCAAGGGACGTGGCATTGGTGACATCATTGCTTATGTAATCTTGCCCTCTCTACAACTTTGTGCTGCTCAAGGTGATGGTGTTCCAGAGTCTACATTGAATAAATCTACCTAAATAGACTTCTCTCGTTTCTTTGAATGTGCAGATCTACGATGGATTCTCTCTATATTTATCTCTCTTTCTCTCGCTCAAAGTGTTAGCCTAGCACAGCAGCACGTCTGTCAATCTCTCTGTCAGTGCGTTAGTCTCTCTATCTCTGCCATGGACAGATTCATCGAACTTCGTTGTGCACTAAGACTCAAGAGATATCTATCTCCCAAAGTTGATGCACTAGCATATGCAATTACATGGATTAATTGAGAGAGTGCTGTTGATGAGTTTCACTCGTTGTTAAGCAAAACAAGCACCAACAGGCATCATTCAGTTCCTGCATCACAGGTGACAAGGTGAGATGATGATGCATTCTCTCTATAGTGCATCTAGCCCAGCTTCTTCTTGCGCATGCCTTTGAATCCGAGAGAAGTTGATTAGTGAAATCCTTGGATCACAATAGAATAAGTGCTCAGATTCACACTTCAATTTTGCTGAAATCATGTGCTTAGTACCTTTCTCTGTCGCCCTCCTTTTTGTTGCATCCATACCAGCCACTGAGAAGAAGAACGATCTTGTCCATGCTTGTGGATTTACTCGTCTTGTTGATGCATATGCTTTTCTTCAGCTTCTCCTGCATGGGAGCTGTCAAGATGTCTGCATGCTTATGCTACAAGAAGAACAATGAAGATACAGAGAGCAGCTCATGCATAGTAATAGAATGCGAAAACACAATCTACTGCCATGCCCAACTACTATCTCGTTTCTACGCCTTCACCAGGGAGCATCAAACAAGCAAACATTCATCACCTTCCCTGTCTACAATCTGGAACTTTGTGATTGTAATGAAGTTGTGAACTGGTACAAGCCCCCCCCCCCAGCATGGCACCGTTGTCACTTGTAGCTATCTTCTCAAAACACCAGAAATCTATGCTTGGGAGGTGGGTTCTCTCCACAAGCAGTGCGAGCCTCCTAGTTGCATTATGAAAAAAAGGTTGGACTCACTTCCATGAGCCACAAGAGTGCCCACACCTAAGATCGCATCCCTCGTTATTGGCCATGGTGATGTAGATGACGAGCAAGCCTTGAAGCAAATCGAAGCAGAGTTGCACCACTCATTGTTAACGACGATGGAACCTTACACTCTAATCCTTGTGGTCCACATCTTCATTTCCATGAACTTCAATGAGTGTGGAGCTTCCCTGATCATCGGCAACTGTGGAGCTCTAATGACAAATATAGAAGATACTCCATGGGTTAACCAACCTTTTTATTACTGATGATATTGTTAAAATAGAGAGTAGACTAAGAGTGCTCATAAGTAGCATTGTTATTATGATGATGATGGAATAAAATAGAAAGGACTACGAGATTGACGTTTAACTAAATAATAGTGCAACATTGAAAAAGTAGAGGGAGGATGATAACTAAGTTTAAGCATTTCAAGCATGTATTTTCTTTCAGTTTCAATAGCTGTAAAACATCATTTCGACTCATAAGTTCATTAAAGAAATGTATGCACTCAAAACTGTTCAACATATTGAACTTAGCACATTTGTCACATGACCTCTTACAATTTTCATTCTTTTCTTTTTTTGGCCAGATTTTTCAGTCAAATCTAGAAAAGGTGTTACTCGCATTCTCAAACCTATAGGAGTTTCTTTCATTTTCTTGAAAGATTCTAACTAAAAAGATAAAGTGGGTAATTTGTATTCTAGCTCCCTCGTATGTAAATCCCTCTGATGTAGTGTGTTTTGTAAAGAGTTTATGTATTGTACATAATTCTTTGAAATCTCCCAAAGCCTTGAACAATAGCCGGGTAAACCATCCTCACCATCTCCTACAAATTTAATCAGATCATGAAGATTATGAAAAGGGGAATACCTTCCAGTTTCTCGATAAATAGATCCATCTGCCCATATGTCAATATGGTTTTTGCCTTCTTTCTGCAGTCCATCCACTTTAAAGGTTGAAGAGCCCTTCGGAATACCTTTCTTGGCATTGTAGACTCATGAATAACTACAATGTTGATATGGAGGTTATCACAATGATTTCAGTTGGTTGAAAGCTCAGTGAGAGTGTTTGGGTTGACGTTCTCCATGGTTTGCTATGAAGAATGATGCAAAAGTGTCTAAAATGATGTGAAAGGGAGAAACAGACTTCCTATGGAAAGTAGAGTAAAAAAGTGCAAAACATTATAAGCACACATTATATAGGTCCGTGAACAAGAGGAAAATTCCAATTTTGATGAACGCCTGATCAGCACAAAGTTTGAGGCGTAAGATATCAACAAATGTTTCATGATTATCACACAAGTTTCTCTCTCTTCAAAATTTGCATAAGATATGTTTTAAATGCGCTTACACAGAATTTTTTAAAATGATTTGACAACTTTAATCTAGATTAAGCACAACTAATTGAAATCCTTACACGGCCCTTTTCTAGCCATTTTTTTCCCTAATGGAGTTTTTTCTGGCTCCTTGTGATTTCTTCATTCCCTTTATTCTCTTTATCTAGCAAGAAACTATGAGCAAGGGGACTCTTTCTACCTTCATTAATACTAGATCATTAAGTTAATTCACAAAAAGGGTCCTAAGTATAATCTAAGTAACTAGACACGCATTACTTGTTTGACCTTTGTCTATAAAATTTATGCCTCTTCCTTGGAAAGAGGGCTTAGCCCTTTAATGGATAAAATCATCCTCCCAATTTTATGCCTCTTCCTTGGAAAGAGGGCTTAGCCCTTTAATGGATAAAATCATCCTCCCTGATCAAAAGGGTTTTATCAAAGGTGGATTCATTGTTGATGCCATCATTTCCCTATGGGAGGGTATTAACTATGCCATAGAGTCCAATTAGGATTGCTTCTTTTTCAACATTGACTTTGATAAAGCCTATGATAGAATGGATTGGGATTTTATTTTTCACTGTCTTCATGATATTGGAGATGGTAGGAAGTTCATTAGATTTGTGCATGTCCTTTTTGGCAATGCTCAGTTTAGGATCTCCATGAATGGTCATCTTTCTAACCCTCTTAGACTTTGTAGGTCCATTAGACAAGGCTTCCCCGTTGCTCCCCTCCTCTTTGCTATAGCCAGTGACTCTCTTGGGTGGTTGGTTAAAGAGTGTACTACCCAAGGTACCATAAAAGGAACTGATATCCCTAGTGTGGACTCCCCCCTTTGCTTGCAAATGTTTGCTGATGACACTAACATGATCACCAAGGTTTGAGGATAGTTATGCAGAGACCTTCTTGGATTGTGAAAACACTTTTTGCATTGCTAGTGGGTCCATTGTGAACCATAGAAAGACTTCATTCAGATCCTCTACCAACACTACCCATATATGTATCAATGCCCTTGGTTGTGATATTATTTAGGATGATTGTATTTTTAGGCTCCATGGGATCCCCATGGGATTCAACATTAGCTATGAACAAATATGGAAGTGGGCTCTTAGTAAATTTTGGAATAAAGTGGTTAAATAGTTGGATCCTCAATACAACCTTCCTCATTAGATCTTTGTCCTCAATCACTACCTTCTCTGCACTCTTACCTATTTTTTGTCCTACTCGATGCCTTGTAAGAAGCAACTTTCAGATGCCATTTCCATAGCCAGAACATGTCTTGAAGGTAGCCCTAATGATAGCCCTAAAATGTCTAATAAAGCTCAATGAAGTATCCCTGACATATATCGGCATGACCACTACAAATGTACGAGAAACGAAAAACTGATACGTGTCGTCTTGGATCATCACATGTTGAGCTTGATATCTCAACACTCCCCCTCAGGCTCAATGGCATATCCTATAATCCAAGCATCTCCTAAAACTTCTTCAACTTCTTAGCTCCAAGTGCCTTGGTGAAAATATAGTTGTACTTTATTTTGGCATGAAAAACAGGGTTCCGTGCTAACTGTATGCTGCTAAGATTATCACAATAGATAATGATAGGCTTTTGCACTTCCACACCTAAATCTGCAAGTAGCATCTCCAACCACAATGCCTCACATGCTGCCATTGCAGCACCTCTATACTCCACCTTTGTACTCAACAAAGCAACACTGGGTTGCTTCTTGCTGCTCTCTATAACAGCTCCACTCCCAAGTGAGAATAGAAACCCACTAGTAGATCTTCTGTCTGGAATGCTACCAACCCAATCTGCATTGGTGTATCCATAAACCTGCAAATCTACACCAGCCTCATAAAACAATGCATAATCCAAAGTAGCACTCACATAATGTAGAGTGTGCCTTAGAGCATCCAAATGTGGCTTCCTGCGAACTTGCAAAAACTGACTTTCAAGTCCAATAGTATAGCTTAGATCAGGCCTTGTAATTGTGAGATATATAAGACTTCCCACAATTTTCCTGTACATAGTGGCATTTTCCAATGCTTCACCTGATATAGCATCTAACTTCAAATTCTGATCTAATGGCATGGAAATTGGCTTACAATCAGCCATACCATACTTTTTGCAGCATATTCAAGGCATATTGCCTTTGCGACATCCATATACTTGTTTCTGTATGTATAAACTCAATGCCCAAGAAATAGCGCAACACACCAAGATCTTTCATGTCAAATTCCTGCATAAGAAGTTGCTTTATCTCTTTGATGCTTCCTTCATTATCACCACCTACAACCAGGTCATCAATATAAATAGCCACAATAGTGATGCCATCATCAGCCTTCCTTGCATATAGTGAGTGATCTACATCACACATAGAAAACCCAATGCTAGTTAAGTAATCAACAATCCTTGCATGCCATGCACGAGGGGCTTGCTTCAGCCCATACAAAGCCTTTTGCAACCTCCAAACATATTCTGGATGCTTTGAATCTTCATATCCTTGTGATTGTTCCATATATACTTCTTTCTGTTACTCACCATGTAGGAAAGCATTCTTCACATCCATCTGATGCAAAGTCCATCCTTTTGTTGTAGCTAATGCAACAAGTGTTCTGACAGTAGAAATTTTAGCTACAGGACTGAATGTTTCCTCATAATCAATGCCACATGTTTGTGCATATCCTTTAGCTACCAATAGTGCTTTATACCTGCTTATGCTACCATCAGCATTATGCTTTACCTTGTAAATCCATTTGCAGCCTACGGGTTTCTTTCCTTGTGGCAATGGAACCAGCTTCCATGTATCATTTCCATAAAGTGCAGCCATCTCCTCATCCATAGCTTTTTCCCAATTTGCATTACCAATTGCATCTTCAAAACAAGAAGGTTCAACATCTTGTATTACCTTTGTCATGTAGGCACAATGACGAGCCATGTAACTATCATATGTCAATCATTGCACTGAATTACGCATCCTCCCAGACCTTCTTGGTCCTAGGTCACTTCTCCTTGTATCATCTGCATGTGCCCTTCTTACTCATGGAGTCTTCACAAAGGGCAGTCTACATTCTTCATCAAGACTCTTTTCTGAACCGCTTGAATCTCCATCAATGTCTTCAAAACTTGCACATGTTTTATGACCTGCAGAAAGCTTTTCTTTACCTTTCTTGGATGTACTTGAAGAACTTTCTAGACTACAATTTCCACGCAATCTTCCAATCCATGGGTTTGAGTTGGAACTATTGCTTGGTGATGCATCCCGTCCGCTCAAAACTTGAGATTCTGCACTTGATTTTTCAGCATTTCATTGTCATTTGGTTTGGGCATATTCTTTTCAACCATCAAGGCTCTTGCTATTTCTGCAATATGTCTATTTTGCATTCAGCAACACCATTATGTTGTGGTGTGTACTTGCATGAAAACTGATGCCAAATTCCATGATTTATTAGAAAACTACTGAACTCATTTGACATGTATTCACCTCCTCTATCAAATCTTAATGTCTGAATGTACTTCCATGTCTGCTTTTCCACCATAGTTTTAAAATTCTAGAAGCGAGTGAACACCTCACTCTTTTCTTTCATGAAATATACCCATACTTTGCGTGTATGTTCATCAATGGAAGTAACATAGAACCTACGATCGCCCATAGATGTGGTCTTTGCTGGACCCCAAACATTTGTATGTACTATTTTTAGTACATTCTCACTAACATGCTTGTCATGTGGAAATGATGCTCTTAACTGTTTACCAAATTGACATGCTGCACATACCTTTTCCATTTCTGCAACTTTGAAATTTGGTAGTCCATGAACAATCTCCTTTGACTACATCAATTTCAGCCTCTGCAAGTTTGCATGTCCAATCCGTTTGTGCCACATCTCTATATCTGCAATAACTCCTATACCTTTTGAAAACATGGTTGCATTCATTTCAGGAATCTTTACATTTAAGGTGAGCATCCTACCCACTTTATTTCCTTTGGCAAATCGTCCATCCTGCTTGTACTCTTCTACATATAATCCATCAACATTGAACCTGACTTGTAATCCCTAGTCAACCATTTGTCCAACAGAAACCAGATTCTTTGTTATATTTGGAACATGCAGCACATCAACAAGATGTTTTACCTTTCCATCCTCCATAGATAGTGCTATGTTTCCTGTATGCTCAATAGGATGTGATGTATCATCACCTCTTTCAACATATCTAGGAACTGGCAATTTTTGCAAAGTACTAAACCATTCCGAATGACTGGTCATGTGATTTGAAGCACCTTGATCAACATACTAGACATTATCATTCGATTTTGAAACACCAGCAGACATCATATTCATCATGTGATGTTGAACCATGAACAGGTTCTCAGAATCATCTGTACTTGTGGATGCATAGTTGTTTTGTTGCCTTTTGTTATTTTGATTCTTCAACCTGTAATCACGTCCAAAGTATCTAGGTTTACCACAATTCCAGCATCCTTTACTATCATTACCTGAATCATTTCTTTGGAAATTTCTGCGACCTCTTTGGCTCTCCCTACCTCGAAACTGTCCTCTTCCCCCCGGATCATTCTATTGTTGACCTTGGTCTTGGTTACTGTTTCCTCTTCCATTTCCAAAACCTCTTCCTCTGCCTCTTCCTCTACCTCTTCCTCTCCCGGAGTAGAATACCTGCTCAGAACTTGGCTTTCCTTGGGAGTTTGAATCCTCACCAAGATTCTTTTCTTCAATAATCAACATGGATACAAATCAGCCAAATTTGGAATATTTTCCCTGGTCTGTATAGTAGTTCTGAACTGCTTGTATGCAGCTCCTAAACCACGAAGGCACATTTCCACCTTATCATCGTCATCTACATTCACGCCAATAGATGCAAGTGACTCACATATGCTTTTGATTTTCAAAGTGTAGTCACTTACCGACATGCTCTTTTTCTCCAATGTATGCAGCTCGTTCTTGAGTTGCAATTTCCGTGCCTTTGTATTGGTCTCGTACAATGTGACCAAACTGTTCCAAGCCTCTTTCGGAGTCTTGGCATCCTATATGTGCCCAATCATGCTATCCTATATGCTAACAGATAACCAATACATTACCTTTTGTGCTCCTTGATTCCATTCCTCATATGCTCTTAACTGTTCTGCAGTCCGATTCCTATCTGGTAACTGTGGAGCATTTTCGTTCTCTCCTTTGATATACTTCTAGTACCCTTTTCCCGTCAGGAAATTCGCCATTATCAATCTCCAAGCATGGAAGTTGTTCTCCAAGCATAAGTTGACTCATTATCAATCTCCAAGCATAAGTTGACTCATGCCATCTGCGTTTGCCATTTCTGCACCAATTCACAACACTGCAAAACACGACAAGCAACACTTCTGCTTGAACACTGTTGCACTATGACATGACAGTTCGATCACAGAAAAACATGATTTTTGTGTATCAACAGTATACACAATCGCTTGAAATTCTATCGCACTATGACGTGAGAGTTCGATCGCAGAAAAACATGATTTTCTTGTATCAACAATACACGGAATCAATAGTACACGGGCTCGAAATGGAGGTTGAGATGGCTCCGAAACTTTGATCTCACAAAAACATGTGACTCTAAAGGGATAACTCTCGAAAATTTTTTGAGGTCTTCTACCTTCACACCAATTTTTGTAGCAAATGGAGGTCGTTTGTGAATTGCGTTTTCTCCATGCCCTATTGCATACTCTTCACCATCCCCTTCTCCATGAGCTCTCTACAGCCACGCTGGCTATGATACCATGTCACAAGGAAGGAGATAAGGAAGAGAGCTCACACACACACTCTCATAATCAAGGAGAAGCACACACTCAGATTGAGGCAAGGAAGAATGATCTTCTTCGTCTTCTTCTATTACATAAAAAGGAATGTACAAGAATGACCTAAAACAAGAATACAAGTGCAATATACAAAGACCAGTACATAAGAAAAAAACTAATGTCCGCGAGTGAGTGAGCTAGCAAGAAACAAATGTACCATCACTCTCGGTAGATAAATCTAATAAAGCTCAATGAAGTATCCCTGACATATATCGGCGTGACCACTACACATGTCAGAGAAACAAAAAAATGATACGTGTCGTCCTGGATCATCACATGTTGAGCTTGATATCTCAACAGATACATAGGATAGTTGTATCTCCTTACTGGAAATCTTTTCCCTTACAGTAGCTACATGAAGTGAGCTCATGTCATCTTGAAATGTAAATTAAATGCCAAACTCCAACCCTAAATCTGTTTATACGGTCTTGATCCACATAGCTTCTTGTGTTACATTTGCTAACCCTTTGTATTCAACTTCAATTGAGGAAAGAGCTACAGTAGTTCACTTATTTCAGGAACAAGAAATAAGATTTGTACCTACAAATAATAGGTATCCTGATGTGTTTCTTCTATCATCCTTTGAGCCTGCCCAATCTACATCAGTGAATAGATTCACATTTAAATCAGATGTGTAAGGATAATATAGGCCTTCATTAAGTGTTCCTTTCAGATACTTCAATATCCTTTTGGATGTATCCATGTATGGTTTCCTAGGAGTGTGCATGAATTGGATAAGCACACTGACCCCATAGCAAATATCCACCCTAGTTAGGGTAGCATAATTCAAGCTTTCAACTAGAATTAGGTAGCTTGAAATGTCTTCAATCAGTTCTCCTTCATGAGCACTTAACTTGTGATTGAACTCCATGGGAGTACCTACAATCTTAGTGTCTTGCATTTTGAACCTTGCAAGCATATCCTTGATTTATTTCCTTTGTGTAAGGAACATTCCTTTATCTATGTAGACTATAGACTACGTCCAATCCAAGAAAATAAGTGAGAAATCCAAGATAACTTATCTTGAGTTCTTCTTCCATCTGGGCTTTAATATTTATCATTCCTTCAGCATCATCACCTACAAGATTGATGTCATCCATGGTGCTCTAAGCTGTAAGGCCACAACTATGAGAAGAAGCCATTATGAGAGCCTAGACATTTGCAGAACCTTAACTTCTAAGGTAGATGAGGTTTATGTGTGACTGTTGATGGTTGTAGATGATCTATGTGCGCCTTTCCATTAGGTTAGGTAGGGCATAAACTTTCAGGCTATTGGGCTTCCACTTAAGGTGAAAATAAAGGCCCTATGGCATCACCCAGTTTTGCCATAGAACCTTGATGGAGGGAGTGCAGAGGGGGGCTTGCCCCCTTTTGCAGGGTCCGAGGGCCTATCCCCTGGGCCTGTAGGGTCGAGACTATAGGACTTTTTGTCATGGAGATATTGTCCAATTCTATATTTTACCAACTCTTTTGTATCTCTCAACTATGTTTATCTATATTGAACGACTTTGTAAAAGCTATATAAGCATTGCCATGGTTGAGCTTTACATAGCAAGCTCTTCATCTAGAGTCTATCTAGATCACCATCTAAGCTCCACATTGGGAGCGCACGGGTGGATAGCACCATCATTATAACTGCATCATGCTCGGCAATTTAAGAATTTGAGTTCTCTATCTCTTAGTCTACATCTATCTTTGTCTATGTTTTTCTCTTAGCTCTTTCTACAAGTCTATTGCATTGTGCTGTTATTTTCTTACATGATACCAGAGCACAAGAGGCTGTGAATGGTGCAGAAGTAGAAACACAGATATTGTAGAGGTCTCAATGATAAAAGAGAGAATATGTCAATCACTGCATCATCATTTATGACTAGGAATCAAGGTGGTCCATCAACAAGAGTAGGTGGACCATAGATAGGAGTAGTAGTGATGCTAGTCATGCCAACATTGTGGATATCACCACCAGAATTCACAAAAGGTAAACTTGATGGTACGAACTACACCCTATGGAAGTTTAAAATCACTTCTATCCTTGATTCATATGAGCTTTTGGAGACTATTCTTGGGACTAATCATGAGCCCCAAGAAACACTTGATCCAAATAATCCTAGTCAAATGATTCCTCCTGATGCTGATCTTCTATGTGCTTTGAAACATAGAAATGGAGATGCACTTTGTGCTATAGTTACAAGTACTTATGATAGTGTTCTGACACTCATTCAACATACTACCAAGGCATGTGAAGCATGAAACATATTGAGAAATCAATATGAAACTCGTAATCAGACATGGATTCAAAACTTGGAGCATCAACTAGCAGCAGAAAGGTTTGTTGATGGGGAGACTACAGAGGTGTTTATCACTCACATAAACAATCTATGAGATCAAATGGTGAGAGCTGAAAAGTCAAGCGAGGAGCTAGCTCGGCATTGTCTTGGAATTTGTCCACCTAAAGTCTGATGGTTTGGTACTAGCTCTTAATACTCAAACCAGACCTCAACCACTAACTTTTGAAGAATTTAGTGCCTTACTCATGGAGGAGAAGCTACAGTTCGAGGCAAGGAGTGGTGGTAGCAAAGGAGATGTTACATTCATAGCAAACGCCAAAGGAGGCAAAGTGGACTCTTCAAAAGATGGAGACAAAAAGAAGAACGACAAAAATAAGTTCAGAGGAGAGTGTTTCAACTGCAAGAAGAAAGGACATAGAATCCAAGACTATCGCATCAAGAAGGCAGAAGAGAAGGTCGGCCCTTCAAAAGGTGGCAAGGGCAAGGAGTCTGCCAACACATTAGAAAGAGAGTTTGAGTTATTTGTTGCAATAGAGGAGGTGTGTGCCTTGGCTAAAGATTCAAGGGCAGATGACTCATGGGTGTTGGACAGTGGTACATCGCATCACATGATGAGGAGAAAAGACCTTTATAGTTCCTTATAGCCTCTAAAGGGACCCATCATAGTAAAGGTAGGGAAAATTTTAGATGTCATGTAGAGGACAAAGGTACAGTTTCTCTCATGAACTCTAATGGTGATATCAGAAAGCTTTTAAATGTTTTTTATGTTCTAGAAATAAACCAAAATCTACTTTCAGTAGCTTCTATAATTGATCAAGGTCATCAAGTATCTTTCAGGAAGATAGGAGCTAAGATTATAGACAATAACAAGAACATTGTTGGGAGTGGCATAAGAAGGAACAACCTGTAGAGTTGTGTGTTCTTATAGCCACTACAAACATGGCACAAGTAAGCTATGCGATGAGAGATTCCACCACATTGGATACCCTGTATTGAAGGAGATGCATTGCAACGGTATGGTTGCGCACCTACCATCGATTGCAGAAATGAAGGAACCATGTTAAGCTTGCATGATGGGCAAGCAATAGAGGAAGGTGTTTCCACAAGAAAGCAAGAACAGGGAAGACTATCCTCTAGAGTTCGTGCATGCTGACTTCTGTAGAAAAATGTGTACACATGCCTTGGGAGGATCTTCCTACTTAATTTTACTTGTTGACGGCTATAGCAGGAAGATGTGGGTGTACGTCCTTTGCGATAAGGCTCAAGCTTTTGGTAAGTTTAAAGAATGGCTTCAGCTTGTTGAAACTGAAACTAGGATGAAGATGAAAAAATTTACGACAGCCGTTCATGGTGAGTTCACATCAACAGAGTTTGAATATTTCTGCAAGAGTAATGGAATCAAGCATCAACTCATGGTGGCACATAGTCCTCAACATAATGGTGTTGTAGAATGTGAGAATCGAACCATGATGGAGATGGCAAGGTGCATGTTGAAAGAAAAGGTTCCGCGTAATCCATTTGGGTAGAGACTATCAACACTGTTGTCTACATTTTGAATTTAAGCTACACCAATGCACTTGATGAAAAGACTCCACAAGAAGCCTACACTAGTAAAAAGCCTTCTGTTTCCCATTTCAAAGTATTTGGAAGTGAATGTTATGTACATGTTCCAGATAGGGAGAGAAACAAGCTTTAACTAAAAAGCACCTTCCTAGGGTACAACGAAGATAAGAAGGCTTATAAGTTTTATGACCCTGAGGCTAAGAAGATCATGGTGAGTCGTGATGTGGTGTTTAAGGAGGAGCAGCCACATGCAATGGAGGTCCACTTTATCATCAGGCAAAGGGGCAATCCACTATGAACTTGGCCCAAGAGCTATCCCTTCTACACAAGAGAAGGAAGTATCATCTTTAGATGATGATTATGAAAGTCACCAACCTGCCTACACCCAAGTGGAAAAGCCATTGCCACGTTGGGTGAGGTAGCTCTATGATTCTACAAAACCCATCCCAGAATCAATAGAACAAGTTGCAGATGGACCGAGGAAATCACAGAGAATTGAGGAGCGGAGATGGGCAAGCACCCATATTGTAAACATAGCCTTCATGGCAGATCTCATTCAAGAAGAAGGAAAGGAACCAACCAATGTGGAAGAGGCACTCCACGATCCAAATTGGAGGGCTAACATGCAAATAGAATACAACAATATCATGAAGAATGGAACTTGGGAGCTAGTGGATCGACCCCCTAAGAATAAATTCATTGGCACCAAGTGGGTCTAGAAGCTAAAGGACAAGGCCAACGGTACTCTAGAAAAGTACAAAGCAAGACTTATTTCACAGGGCTACTCACAAGTTGAAGGCATTGATTTTTGTGAATCATTTTCCCCCACTACAAGAATGACTACTATCAAAATAGTAATAGTTGTGGTTGCACATAAGCATTGGCCAATCTATCACATGGATGTCAAATCAGCATTCCTGAATGGAGACCTCAAGGAGGAGGTATATGTGTCTGAGCCACCATGCTTTGAGGCTCCTCATTCAAAGAACAAGGTATGTAAGATGAACAGGTTGAAACAAGCCCCAAGAGCATGGTACCAACAGATAGATAAGTATCTCTTGGATCTAGGTTTCAAAATATGTGCTTCTGATGCTAACATGTATGTTCTAAAGAAAGGAGGGAAGGCGGTGCATGTACTCTATGTAGATGACCTTGTGATTATAGGAAATGATGATGCTCTTCTTCAACAAATAAAAGATGCCCAGAGTTCAAAATTTAAAATGGCAGACTTAGGCTTAATGCATTATTTCTTAGGCCTTGAAGTTTGGTAGGAACCAAGGAAGATTTTCATCTCTCAAAAAAAGTATGCAAGATAGATATTGAAGGCATTCGACATGGAGGATTGCAAGGAAATTTCTACACGTATGGAGGTCAACACAAAATTACCTATTCAAGGCACTTCACCTCTAGTAGATATTGGAAGATATAGGAAATTGGTTGGAAGTCTCATCTGCTTGTGCAATAGCAGACCATATATCTCTTATGTTGTTGGAGTAGTAAGTAGGTTCTCTAATAAGCCTTGACAAATGCATTGTAAGGCAAGCATGCAAATACTCAACTATGTGAAAGGAACCACTGATTATGGTATTCGTTATGAAGAAGGTGTTAGAGTACGATCAATGTCTACCCCTCATGATTGTATGCACATTTTGTAAGGCCCCCTTTATGAGGAGAAGCCAAGCGTGCATTACCCAATTGATGGGAATCCCAACTTGAATGTTGGATGAAGGTCATATTGGACCATGTAAGATATTATAAGGAAAGGGAGTTACCAGGGTCCCCAATTGTGGGGTCCGGGGCAGCGGTGAGCAGCCCCGCTGGGGGGTCCAAGGGGGCCAGCGGGCCCCCTGGCTGGGGGGTCCCAGGGGGCCAGCGGGCCCCCTGGTGGGGGTCCGAGGGCAGCGCCCCCGGCGCGACGGTAAAGGGAATATTCCATGGAATATTCCCTGTCGGAGTCAGAAATCATTTATATTTGTTAGGTCGGTTCAACCAGTCTAAGCCGTGTATGGCAATTACGCGGGCGGTGGCCGCCCACGCCCTACCGCCCATGTATAGCCGTCCATGGCAGGCCACCCATGATCCTATATATACATGACTTCTGCACTACCTAAGACATTGAGTTGAGCCAGCATACCTCTACCTTGTATCTCCCTATCTAGAGTTGTCTAGATCACCATTTAAGCTCTACCTTGAGAGCGCACGGGTGGACAACGCCATCATCTTTGTACTTGCTGCTAGTAGAAAATTGTTGAGATTCTCCTATATCTGTTATCTTCTCTACTATTGCTCCTGTGTTATATTGCGTAACTATTGTCTTACAGAAGGATCATATTTGGTTAGATATTGTTACTCAGATTGGGTAGGAGATATTGATACCTGAAAATCAATTTCTATGTACTGCTTTTCTTAAGGATGAGGGATCTTCGCTTGGATCACTAAGATGCAGCCGACTCTAGCATTATCATGTACTGACGCTGAGTACAAAGCTGCATGTGTTGGAACATGTGAAGTAGTATGGTTGAAGAGGATCCTATGGCACATAGGAATAAAAGGACAGGGGGCTACAGAGTTGAAGTGTGACAACCAAAGTTGCATGGCCATCACCAAGGATCCTATGTTCCATGCACGTACCAAGCACATAGAAATTTGGGATAGGATCATGGCCATCAGCATTTGGGATAGGATCATGGAGATAAGCTATTGTCCAACTGAAGAAAATGGAGCAAACATCTCCACCAAGGCTTGGCAGAGAGCAACTTCTTTGACACTTTCCAAAGCTTGGGGTTGGACCAAGGAGGTAGTTCATCGTAGGGTGGACATTGAGGGGGTGTTAGATGTACTCAATACTCCACTGTCAAGTGATCACAAATGATCCATGGTGCTCTAAGTTGTAAGGCCCCCATTACAAGGAGAAGCCATTGTGAGAGCCCGGGCATTTGTGGAACCCTAACTTCTAAGTTAGATGAGGTCTATGTGTCATTGTTGATGGTTATAGATGATCTATGTGAGCCTAGCCATTAGGTTAGCCAGTGCATAAATGATCGGGCCATTAGGTTGCCATTCAAGGTCAAAATAAAGGCCCTATGGCGTCACACGATTTTCCCATAGAACCTTAATGGGGTGAGTGCAGAGGGGGTCTTGCCCCCTTCTATGGGGTTTGAAAGGCCTATCTCCTCAACCCGTAGGGCCGAGATGGTAGGACTTCTGTTCATGGAGATATTGTTCGATTGTGTATTTACTGACTATTTTGTATCTCTCGACTACATTTGTCTATACCGAATGTCGTGTAAAAGCTATATAAGCACTGCCTAGGTTGAGCTCTACATAGCATTGCGCACTAGTAAGCCCTTCATTTAGAGTCTGTCTAGATTGCCATCTAAGCTCCACATTGGGAGTGCATGGGTGGACATCACCATCATTGTAACTACATTATGCTCGACAATCTAAGAATTTGAGTTCTCTATCTCTTAGTCTGCATCTATCTTTGTCTACATTTTTTTCAACTCTATCTACACGTCTATTTTGCTGTGTAGTTATTTTCTTACAATAACTTCATATTTACTTTTCTTATTGAAAAGTGACAAATTAGCCTTGCTTAATTTGAATCCTTTGTCCTGCAAGAATGTAACAATTCTATGGTTCCAAGCTCTAGGAGCTTGCTTTAGTTCATAGAGAGCTTTTCTGAGTTTGCATATATACTCAGGGTGTGATTCACCTGCAAATCCAAGAGGTTGTGCTATGTGCACTTCCTTTGAAATCCAACCATTCAAGAATGCATTTTTGACATCCATCTGATAGATGTTCCAATTCCTTGAAGCAACTAGATTCATGAGAACTTTGATTGTTGGCATCTTTGCTACAAGAGAGAAATTCTCCTCATAATCTATGCCTTGGGTTTGAGCAGAACCTTTTGCCACAAGTCTTGCTTTATACCTATTTATTGAACCATCTGAATTCTTTTTTACCTTATAGATCCAATGATCTTCATGGATGGCCTCTTGGGAACTAGGTCCCATGTCTAATTCTCTTGAAGAGCTTCTATCTCTTCCTCCATTTCTTCTCTCCATTATGATTTCTTATTGGATTCTTCAAATATTGATGGCTCCTCTGAGTTGATATCCTGAGAAATATAGAGAGGTGACTAGGGAGGTGTCAAATGCATACATTTATGGCTTCTTCTTTTCCCTAGTTGATCTTCTTATTGTTTTTTGAGAAGATTTTGCAATATCTCTCAACTCCGACATCTTCTCTTTGTCTTTATTGTTCCATGCCTTGATGTGTCTCCTTGGAGTCTTCTGATCATCATTAGAATCACTTGTATCTTCATGTAGTTTATCATTTACCTTTTGTAATGTTGGAAAGTCCTTCTCTAGGTCATAAGCTAACTTGACATTCCTGCAATCATCCTCAAACCAAGGTTGTTCTCATCAAAGACAACATCTTTGCTTACAGCAAAGTCTTTAGTACTTGGATTATACAACAACTACCCTTTTTTAAGTCATATCAAATGAACACACATTTCTCTGCCTTAGGATCCAATTTACCTCTGATTTGTGATGGAACATGTGCATAGGCTATGCATCCAAATATTATGCAATGATCAAGGCTAGGTCTTCTTCGATTCCAAGCTTCATAGGGTGTCATCCCATCCAATGCCTTTGATGGGAGTCTATTTATGAGATAGGTGGTTGTAGACATAACCTCTGCCCATAGGTCATTGGGTAATTTTGTCTCATCAAGCATGGACCTTGTGGCTTCAACTATGGTCCTATTTTTTCTCTTTGCCACTCCATTTTTCTCTAGAGTATACCTAGTTGTGATATCTCTTTTGATGCCTCTATCTTGGAGATAGGAACCAAATTCATGGGAGAAGTATTGTTGCTCTAAGGGTTGCCCATAATTTTTCTCATGTTATGGCATCCTTTAGCCCTCATGAAAGTACCTTCTTTTTGTAAATTAGGAGATGTCCATATGAACACTCTCCTAAACCCCTTTTTGATATTTCTTTTAGTCTATGGTATTGAAGCCTTTTCCATGAAACTCCTTTTTGCACAAATTCAACATCCCCACTTAGGAAACTCCTCACGCGCTCATTTCTTTAAGAGTGGGTTGTTAGGAAGAATCTAGAGAGATATGACCATGTGCTACTTTTTGACTTTTCCAAATGAGCACATGGGGAATTATGCAGAGCCTATAAATAGAGGCTCACTTCTTGTAAAAGGGGTCCCTTGGCCATGGCCTTGGCCTCCATTTTGTTAATGGAAGAAGGTGTCATTTGTTACTCTCTTGCCTCCTTGTGTGCAATGGCGTTGATCTTGGTGTATGGATTTGCATGTGTGTGTGCATGGTTGGGAGGATGTTCCCCTTTGCTCTTTGTGACGTTGGCCATTGTTGCCATTGCTCCATGAGTATGGGTGAACCTCTCCTCTCATTCTTTGCCCCAACTTGGAGAAACTTCTCACTTCCATGTGAGGCGGTTAGGGTTTGTTTCTCCCCTTTTCTCAACAATTTGGTGCCGTTGTCGGGGATGTCGGCCTTTAGCCGTTGGTTTTTCCAAGTTTGCGTGTCCATACTTCGTGAGATGCACCTTGACACTTGGAGAAGGATGAATACGTGTGGCCTTCAGTTGGTCAAGGGTACCTCTTATTTGTTAATTTCTGAGTAGTTTAGTTCTTTATTTTTGTTTGTTGCACAAAAACAACCCCCAACCCCCTTCTCTCTCTCTTTCTCTTTTACACATATACACACTCCCACACACTCACTCAGTGGCTTCACTCCCCATCTCTTTCACCTCTCCTTTAGTGGCTGCCTTGGAAAAAAGGGTGGGTAGTTTTTCTTTTACCCTCCCTCTCATCCAATTCAAAAAAGAAACCAAATAAAAGTTTGAATGCGTAGCAATATCTTTGGATTCTTATCTCTCCACATCAAAACAAATTCAAAACGCAAAATAAAGTTTTTATTACTTCTATAAGTGTCAATTGGGGGATGACCGGTTAATACTTAGAGCGCGTGACTTAAGTGTCCTCATTCTTTGAGCGCCGCGCAATCACACCCATTGGAAGAAGTGTGACATGAACATTGAATATCATCACCAATTAATGTGTGAGCACAGGTGAGGGGAGTACGTCTTTCTCTCTCTCTTAATCAATGGGGGCAGGTCCCTATGCCTTGTCATTTACCCCCCTCTTGCCAACCATGCCAAAGCCTGTTGGGCTTTCCCCTTTTTCGTCTGTGTGGAAGGATCAGGGGAGGCGGAGTCATGGCTTCCTTCCGCACAGCATGTGGGTTGAGTCATGTTCTCCCCACATCTTCATGGAATGTTCGTGGTTGGGCTCCCAGCTCTGCGCATCCTTTCAGTCACCTAGGCACCTCCCGATCTCTTCTGTTGCATCTGATGAAGCGTTAGATTCACCTCTCAGCTATGAGGAACACATTCGAGCTTGGATACTTGTTCTAGATCTACTGCGGGGCTGTGCGGCTACTCCCCTTTTGCTTCCTATTGAGCCATGGCTATGTGGGTGAGGCTACACTCTACACGAAGCTCCTCTTGTGACAGTTTCATTCAAAGTAATGCATCTTGGTTGCATCCCCCTCCTCTCGACTCCTGAACAGAGGATCTTAAATCCTCATTATCAAGCCGGGGTACAGATGTTGTGAGAGGTACACTGTCGCTTCTTGTTTAGGGAAGCTCAAATGCACTTCAAAATTCCGTGTTCATCCTTCGTGTGCAGGAAGGAATTTCTTGCTTCGTCGTTAGAGGGGATGTGTTTCAAGATAGGCTATAGTCCCATTTAACCACTAGTTTTTCACCCAATATGGCCCTAATCCTCTGGCAGTTGAGAAGCTTTGTTGGCATGCTATTTACCATCCATTACAACGCAGTCACATCTAGAACCCATAGAGCAGGAGCCGAATCGATGGCTATACTACACTATGTCTTTTAGATTACATTATGCTATCTTCTCCTGAGTGAATCAATGATTTCTTTACTCAACCTTCTCTCACTTGCTTCCATTGAATGTTTGACTGCTCGCTACTAAGGCACATTTTGGTGAAATGTTATTTTTCTTGGGATGCAAATTTTCCATATCCTTCAAAGATGACATGGCAACCCGACCTTGGTGCTCCTCAAAGAAGGCTCTCAAATGGCGCACAGGTGCGAAATGCCTTGAGGAGGTGTTGCTACAATGGTAATTACAACAAAATTTGTTGGTTGCTCTCTTCCTAGTCAAATGTGACTTGTGATAGGCTTCGTGACAACATCTTATGTTCGGATTCGACCCTTTTGAATCAACAGACTTTCCATAAGTGTATCTATCCTCGAGTCTATATCTCTGTCTGTGTTCGGTTGGGCGGGTGTATTATTTATGCCCACAGGGGCCGGTAAAAACTCTTCTCGTCAAAGAAATGTAATAGATTAATATTCAAACAACATTGGTACAAGATTGCTCTCATTCCAATTTAGTGGGTGTATTTTTGTGCATGAATTCCCTCACGTCCCCACTTCTGTGCCCCATGTGATTGCACTCATGAAATGTTTCTGGTTACACATGAAATGTTTTGTGCTATCAGGCTGCAAACAGGAAGCATGACCAGGTTTGAATGACACATTCCTGACGCCATGTTCGGATGATAAGCTCACCATGATGTTAACACCTTGGGGTTTTTATAATCCCCATGTAGTTGGGAAGATAACTATGTCTTGCAAGAACACAAATTGTCGATGCCATACACACATAAAGAGGGGAACACATCTTTTTCATAACATATATTGTGATTCACGCCTCCTTTTTTGGGGGGCTGCATTGATAGTCGTTAAGGCATTAAGGCCTACATTCCCACCTTTTTTTTCACATTAACTGTCCTTAAATCATAATGGTGATTGTTTTACTATGAGGTGGATATGCTCTCTTTTATGATGGAAGTTCATGAAATGTGATTTGTTTTGCCTAGTTTCAACACAGACGAAGCTGACAAGACCACCATGCTGCAACAAGAATCTTTGTCAAGAAGCAAGACATGCCTACTTTAGATAACACAGAGCTTGACTTTCCTTGGAGACGTGTGTGACTGCCCTCAAGGGGGATGTGTCCAAACCCACCAAGACAAAAGGATGCTAGGAAATGGGTTTGATCTGTAAAACTCCCATAGGTAAAAAAAGCATCATCCTCTCCTTGCTGTTGATTCAGGTCTAATGATTGTGAAAATACTAACCCAAATCACTTTCTTAGTTGGTGTCATATGATGCTCATATGTAGGTACTGTTAGGGAATCCAACTTTATCATGTTAATCTAATTCTGATGAGATTAAAGGCATAGGAATGTCATGTTATAGTCACATGCATGTTTTACTTTGCAATACACTCACTTCTTCATGCATAAGTTGGCAGGAATCATGCCTACAAATTCTACTACAAACTGTCGCATAAATGAACTCGGTAGATGCGCACATGCAGGTATATAAGAATGAGTTTTTGGTATGGTTTAAAGATTGGCCTCGTTCCTGAATCATGTTTAAGTCAAGAGGGCTGAAGGATTTGTCATGGTTCATAGTAAAAGTTTTCCTACACATTTCTTAAAAAGACATAGAACATCAGTATTGTTCCTGTTGTTCCCCAAGAATGATGGATGCATGTTTGGAAGAACTTCGAAAGGTTTAGGTAAGCATGTTACCCCATGGGAATAGAGTTCATCTCTCCTACCCACTTAGGAACATCTCCCTATATTGACTTGGCAACGTAACATCTCTCATAAAGGCTTAAATCTCTCTTGATGTGCAAATGCTACCATGGTCTCTTTTTTCAAGTCTCACGTATGCTTACATGTTTTTTTTACTCTTTGGGGAATGGTGTCCACCCACCCATCACAACTAAGAGGACGCTATGGAATGGGTCATTCATGTTGAGAGTTACATGGTTAGAAATACTCACACAATATGGATGAGTATTGTATGTTTCTGATTGTCTTGTCTTTCTAAAGATTGTGGCACTTCATGTTCACATATCATACTAACAAGAAGAGACTGCACAAAACACCCTTAGGCTCTCACAAAGAAGCTTTTATATGATGCTAATCTTAATTGAAAGGTGTCTTGTCTGTCATCTTTTTCCCTTGCATTTTTTATTGCCTTAACAAGTCCAGTGCAATTGTAAGAAAAGAGGGTGATTACAGTGATGTGTTGTCTCTTTTATAGTTGCATGACTGACCTTGCAGGACGCAAGCAACATGAGTTATGATCTCTGGAATTCCCATAGATGCAAGGGCCCCTTGTTTAAAAATGACGGATGTGTGTGGTTTGCCAGGCTGTGGAACATTGAATGGGTTTTGAGTTTTTGTATGGTTTGCTCCATCTAGACTACCAAAGGAACTCCATGATCGATGTTGGATAATTGACTGTATTCCATGATTGCCTGATATGATTTCACTTCTATATGGTCATAATGCTTGGAGCTTCATTTCATAAGCTGTAATTGCAGAAAATGTGATCCACCTATTTGCTCATCTCATTCTGCAACTTAAGTATTCACACCTTTTTAGGTTCACAGATTGTGAATGATTGACTTTGCGTACCACTCGATAATGGCTTAAGTGAAAGAAGGGGTGAGTGCATAATGCTTGTATTGCCTAAAAGTTCAGTAAGCAGGTATTCATCAAAGGAAAGTTACAAGTTGACATGCACATAGCGGGTGAAATTGTTGATTCTGACCTATTTGGGACCATTTAATTGTAAAGGTCATGAGTGTTTGTTTTTTGCCAAGGAAGAAATTCTCTAGTAATGCAGTATAGGCTAACACACACAGAACTTAGCTTTGATTCCTTGGGACTCCTATAGATGCTCTTGTGAATGATGTGTTTCTTTAATCCTCACAGGTTTGGTGATCATGTCAACTCATCCTAGCTATGCTTCATGTCCAGTCTCATATAATGAGTTGCTTGATTTTTATATGAGTTGATTCCTCTTGATAGGGTTGTTGCCAACATAGACTTGGAAAAATTCTTTTTTGCACAAGGGTAGGAGTGAGAAGTCAATGCTCATTTTGGCCGAGTTTGTGAATTCCCTGCTTAAAGAACATACTTCAATTTGAGCTTGGTAGGTACAGAATGCTTTCTAAGGTTGGGGGAGCTCACAACTACAGGGACACATTGGAATGCTAGGAGTGCTTAAATAGGAAATTGTTTTTGATCTTATCAATTGGCTAAAGCAGGCATTCTTGTTGGCGGTTGCATGTCACCTATAGATATTGAAAATCTATCAATGACCATGCGTGTTAAATACTTCTTGATAGGCTCTACCTCGTTGATTGCCTTATTGTTCAACTCGGGGTTATTATTAGAAAGCAGTGGGAAGGTTGAATGTTTTTTGGTGTTCTTGGATTCATTGGGCTTGTTTTTTATTTCTTCCAACATGAGATGAATGTCTTTATACTAATTTGGCATCAGGAATCTATCGTGAGTTGTAAAGGTTGAAAACAGAAGTTGATGATGGCTCAGAATTGTTCGTTGATCTTTTGTAGAAGGCTACTACTATTGGAAGCTCATAACTTGCTTGCTATCTTCATATGTTCGGTCATGACTATTTGTGTTCACTTATGTTTAATGACGAGAGTGGTTTCATATGGTTGACATTGTTCGGGTTCATGTTTGAGTTTGGGGCCTGATATCAGCTGGAGCAGATAATGGACTTCTCTAGGGGAAAACCAGTTACATGAGTTAATGGCAGGCTTCAGGATGCACCCTGCTTCATTTGATGTTTGGTTTTGAAAATCATATGTGCTTTCTGTTAGTTCTTGGAGTTGCAGGTTTTGAAGCCCCACAAGGAAGTGCTACATGTGTTGAATTGGAAGACGGCTGACTCATTTAAACCACCTATGTCGGTGCATTTATCTTCCTCCTTGATGAAAAGCTTGCAGGTTTGGAAGAATGAGGAACAACCATATTTTCAGGACTCTTCTCTCTAGAAGAAAAGTCTTGCAAAAGAAGAAGATGCCCCTGAAGTGGAAACTAAATTTGAAGTGAATGATTATCCCATTATTAGATGTAGTCTACTTGCTCTTTTTTCATGACATTTCAGGTTTGGGAGCTTTTTGAGGAGACATTTCCAGCCTAACCAAAGACTGCATAGTGGGAGGAATGCTGGGCTGACTGCCCCCCAAGGGGATTGTGTCGCTCAACTCTGAAGATTGAAGATTTGCAGCTTGAAGTAAAGACTGAAGACTTGCAGCTTGAAGCCTTGCAGACTGAAGAATTGCAGATTTTGAAGACTTGATGATTTTCAGACTTGAAAGACTCTACCTTGGGTCGGTTCAGCTATGTATGCTCTTCTCTTATCTTTGTCGAGGACGACAAAGTCTAGGAGGGGGAGAAGTGTTGCTCTAAGGGTTGCCCATAATTTTTCTCATGCTATGGCATCCTTTAGCCCTCATGAAAGTACCTTCTTTTTGTAAATTAGGAGATGTCCATATGAACACTCTCCTAAACCCCTTTTTGATATTTCTTTTAGTCTATGGTATTGAAGCCTTTTCCATGAAACTCCTTTTTGCACAAATTCAACATCCCCACTTAGGAAACTCCCCACGCGCTCATTTCTTTAAGAGTGGGTTGTTAGGAAGAATCTAGAGAGATATGACCATGTGCTACTTTTTGACTTTTCCAAATGAGCACATGGGGAATTATGCAGAGCCTATAAATAGAGGCTCACTTCTTGTAAAAGGGGTCCCTTGGCCATGGCCTTGGCCTCCATTTTGTTAATGGAAGAAGTGGTCATTTTTTACTCTCTTGCCTCCTTGTGTGCAATGGCGTTGGTCTTGGTGTATGGATTTGCATGTGTGTGTGCATGGTTGGGAGGATGTTCCCCTTTGCTCTTTGTGACGTTGGCCATTGTTGCCATTCTCCATGAGTATGGGTGAACCTCTCCTCTCATTCTTTGCCCCAACTTGGAGAAACTTCTCACTTCCATGTGAGGCGGTTAGGGTTTGTTGCTCCCCTTTTCTCAACAAGTATTCTCCCCCTCCATTTGAAATTAGCCTCTTTAATGTTTTCCTTGTTTGATTTTCAAAAAGAGAGAAATATTTCTTAAAACAATTGAATACTTCATCCTTGTGCTTCATAAAATATAGGATGGTCCATCTGCTAGAGTCATCAATGAAAGATACATAGTACCTAGATCATGAAATTGATGGTTCCTTGCTAGGTCCTCAAACATTTGTGTGGACTAGCTCGAATAGATCACCATGGATGTAACCTTTCTTCATAAAGGTTTGTCTATGTGATTTCCCGAATTGACAAGCACTACATTTTTGTATCATATGTTGCTTGGATATATTAGGTAGACCAAGCAAACTTTGATCCCTGCATATTTGCTTCAAACATCTTTCACCAATGTGAGCTAATCTTTTGTGACCCATCTCTAATTCTGATAGGGTTTGTTCTCCATAATTGAATAGAGCTATATTTCTAGTATCTTCCAATTCAAATTTAAAGAGTCTACCTGAATTCTCTCCCTTTGCAATTCTTTTGAATCCTTGTTGAGTATCTTCAACAAATGATCCATTCTTTTTGAATCTTGCCTACAATCCTTTCTCTAAAATTTGTCCAACACGTATGAGGTTTTTAGATATGGTAGGTACATACAATATCTTACTGAGTAGATTCATATTCCCATCTGAAAATCTTCATATTTCTAATATTTTCAACTAGGTTCGTAATGTCATCTGTTGTTTGAACCTCATGTCTGTTCTTTGGATCTTCCAAGACTAATAGTAGAGCCACATTCCCTACTACGTGATTGGAACAGCACAATCTATATAGAACACATGCTCATCTTATTTACCTTGCTTCATGGTCATGTCCATCAATATAAGTGAGTCCTCTTGTGTCTGCTCTTGAGTGTAATTGTTGTAATCTCTTCTTCCTCAATATCCTCCTTGGTTATTTATGTTGTCGAACTTATGGTTGTAGCCATTGAAGTTATTTGATCTTCCTCTTCCATAGTTTCCACTATTGAAGCCTCTTTCTCTCTCATTTTTGGGATTCTTGAAACTATTCTCAATTGTATGGTTAGTTAAACTACATATAGCACATGGAGAAGAGCTCTGGAATCTCCCCATGCCTTGTCTACCTCATCTCTTCTTCCTCTTGTACCTCTACCTCTTCCTCCAAAATTTGTGTGAGAGGTACTAGCATCATCAACAGATCTTTTGCCTTTGCTTATGCTATCCTTAATCTTATATCAGTGTATAGGGAAAAGGATTGGTTACCTTTTGAGTTGTCATTATTCTTCACAGGATTTGCTTCATGAGTGAATAGTTGCCCCATGAGAGTGTTGAAGTGAGGTACTTGCATATCCATGTATAGGTCCATTTTTATGGTGAAGGCTTCCCATCTGTCATCGTTCCATTGATCACTTGTCTCACAATCTACTCCTCTTCAATGACTTCTCCAATGCTTCCACGTTGGTTAGCTAGGTCCTCCATTTTGGTGACAAAATCATTTACACTTTGCTTGGGCATCTTCTTGAGTGTGGTGAATTCCATCTAGAGTTGTTTCTTCCTAGCTCGTGCTTGAAGAGAAGAATGCTTCAAGATCATTCCATGTCTCTTGTGATGTCTTAGAATTCCTAATTTGTGGAAGTAAGAAATCAAAAAGAATGCTTGGCTCTACCACTTACTAGGTCAGATCTCCCTAGCCCCCTCTACTCCGCCCCACGTCACCCCCACTTGTCCGCATAGGCACGTCCTAGCCTCACCCTTACACACTAGCCTTCCCCCTCCTACTTATTTCACCCCGTCCACTCGTCGGGTTCACCCTAGGGTTGCCACATACTCCCCAAACATAGCACACGCTAGTCCTCATGTGGACTAGATAGCACCACCACCCCTTCAGCACACACCCTTACCACCTTCTCCTCCTATTTTCTTGCCATTCAGTAGCTCTTTCATTTCCTTTAGGCCGTTTCCATAGCCCTTTCATGTATTTCATGCCTTTTTAGGGCTCTCACTGTATCTCATTTTCATATATATATATATATATATATATATATATATATATATATATATATATATATATATATATATATATATATATATATATATATATATATATATATATATATATATATATATATATATATATATATATATATATATATATATATATGGGATTTTGGTTATTGGTTCTTTATGGCATCTCTTGTCTGGTTATTTCCAGGTGTTTCTGTTTCATTGGCATATGTTGGATTTATTCATGTATAGTTTTAGATTTTTCTTTTCCCCATCCCATTCACCCTACCCTTTACCCCTACCCTTGTCCCCAAACCTTCCTATTCATACGTTCTTCACTTACCCCCCCATTTCACTATCACGGGCACTTACACTACAACTTCCCCATCCAATTTCCCCTAACCTCGCTTCCAAAATCTCCTAAAACCCCTACTTTGTACTTTCCTCCATATCGCTCTTCACTAATAAATTTTCACCTTTTGGTTCTTCATGGGTGGGTGTTCTTTACTGATCCTGATGGCCTTGGTAGCCACTACATGTTCTTTTGAAGATTTTGCAGCACAAGAATCATGATGTCATCTCTGCTCACAATTTTGGCTGGTAGCTCTCCGGGACGGAGATCCCATTAGGTGGTGGGCAACTGTTGAGCCAATAAAACACATACAAACACACATACACACACACACATACACACACACATACACACATACATACATAGACACATACACACATAATGCATATGCATATGCATACATACATACTTAAATGCATACACACACATACACACATATGCATACATAATGCACATGCATATGCATACAAACACATATATATATATACACATGTATATACACACATACTCACACACACATACACATACACACACATACACACACACATAGACACACACACTTACACACACATACACATCCACACACATTTACACACACACATACACACACACATAGACACACACACTTACACACACATACACATCCACACACATACACATCCACACACATTTACACACACACATACACATCTATATATAGCTACACACACATACATGCATGTCCATACATAATGCACATGCATATGCATACATACATGCTTACATGAATACACACACATACACATACACACATAGGCACACACACACATTCACACACACATATATGCATACACACACACATAGAGAGACATACACACACATACACATACATGCATACATAATGCATATACATATGCATACATACATACTTGCATGCATACACACACATATGCATACATATGCATACATAATGCACATGCATATGCATAGATAGATGCATACACATACACACACATGGACACATACACACACATAGACACATACACACACATAGACACATACACACACATACACACACATATGCATACATAATGCACATGCATATGCATAGATACATGCATACACATACACACACATAGGCACATACATACACATAGACACATACACATACATACACACACATATACACACAGATTAACACACACATACACATGCATACACACACATACACACATAGACACACATACACACACATACACACACACATACACCCAAAATGCATATGCATATGCATACATACATAATTACATGCATACACACATACACACATACACACACATGCATACCTATGCATACACACATGCATACATATGCATACACACATACACACGTAGAGAGACATACACACACATACACATGCACATACACACACATGCATACATATGCATACAATATAATGCACATGCATATGCATACATACATGCATACACACACATACACACAGATACATATACACACATAGACACACACACACGTAGAGAGAGACACACACATACACACATATATATGCATACACATGCACGTAAAGAGACATACATACACATACATGCATACATATGCACATACACACACATATGCACATACAGAGATACACACACATATATACACACACACATACACATGCATATAGACACATATATATATACATATATATATATATATATATATATATATATATATATATATATATATATATATATATATATATATATATATATATATATATATATATATATATATATATATATATATATATATATACACACACATAGACACACACATACACACAAACACACTTACACAGACACATACACACATCCACACATTCATGCATACATAATGCATATGCATATGCATACATACATACTTACATGCATACACACACACATACACACACATGCATACATTTGCATAAATAATGCACATGCATATGCATACATACATGCTTACATGCATACACACTCACATATACACCTACATACACATATACACACATACATATGTACACGTATATATATTGATTTCTAACCCATTTTGTTTTATATGTACATGTATTATGGATCCTAGTAGAGAGAGAAAGGCGAAACTCACTCTCATAAAAAGTCTTATGAGAGCAAGAGTTCTGCCTGAGTTAGGGATCATCATGCATGAGTTCTCAGAGATGCCTGATGATGAGCTGGATTATACAATCCAGATGCTTACCCAACGATCAGAGGAGGGCTCTTCTGTGGCTCCACATGCAAGAAGAGAGCTATATGCTCATAGGTATGTTTTTTTTCATAAACCTTTTTAATGATTGTTAGACGGCCGCCAGAGTAGGACAAATGTATGCCGGATGTAACGGAGTTCCTTGAATTACGCGCGAAAAATTGGTACGCGCATTCTGTAAACGTCTTTTTAAAGTAATGGAAAAAGAGTGATCGAGACCCGTTTTTTTTGTCTCAGAAGTTGTTTGAGTACTGTCTGAGTGGTGTGGTGTCATCAAGATATTGAATCATATTCCTATATTGTTCTGTTCAGTTTGTTCGTCTATTCCTACTGTAGTGCAGAATAATGAACGTGTAGTATCGAGTGTGAATCTGTTGTTGACAGTTGTGTTCTGTATTCACTGTTGATTCCGTTCACAGGGAAGGACTAATATCGATAATAGTATGAACTGCGAGTTGGAGCACTGATAAGCTTGGTGATGAGTTAAACTGTGATTAGTATGACGGTTGATTGAGTTCGGCATACGGTAAGCCTGTACACCCTCTGGTATGGTCGTATGCCTGATTACTATCTGGTATACATGTTTGTTCTGAAGAAGTGTGTAGTGATTTGCATAAGTTTAGTAAGTTGAGTAACTCTATTAGTCTGCAAGTCAGAACCAGACTACTGCTCCGTTACCATAGCAGATTAGTCTGTAAGTTCGGCGTCCTAATACGCAGAAACAGTTACTGGTCAGTTAAAAGTAAGTATCTGAGCTAAGACGCGATAAGAGTATTTGTGGTTATGTAAGGATGTGGGAAAATAGTATAGGGCCTCTGTCTAACAGACCCCTACCACTCCCAAGAACCCACTTGATCTGCCAACGCCTTTCGGTAATTGAAAGTTTAATATAGTTTACGATGAACCTCTATTTTATGTTAAATACTTGCTCGGTACGATTTCGGCTAGTTATTAAAACAGTGTAACTGTGTAACATTTAACACTTGGCGCCGTTTGTGGGAAGGTGGCATCAAAATTGCCAGTCATTTGTCAGAATTAGACTATCGTTCGATTGGCAGTAGCAACAGACCAGACTGTTGCAGACTGTCCCGTTAGTAATACTACGCGAATAGTACAAAAGATGATATATGCCGGTTACTCGATCCGGTGAAACGTATCCCAAGAACCATCAGTCTGGAGTACTAAAGCCAACTTTGGGAGGTAGAAGTACAACTAGGACTGACCCAGTTGTCAAGAAAGTTAAGAACGTTAAAACTAATTCCGGTCATATTCCGGTAGAACCTGTTACGCCTCTGGTAGAGTCCGGTACTATTTTGGCACAGTCTGTCAAAGATATAGTAATCCCAGAACCTACCAAGACGCATTTGGAATCTAGCTTAACACTCTTGGGAAAAGATTCAGATTCATCTACAATTAGAAACACTTTAGTCACAGAAATCGGCGAAGGCGAAAAAACGCCAAATTCGGGCACAATTTCGGTTCATTCCGGTGGAATTTCGATAAGAGAATCACAGTTTTTCGGTGACGATATAGCATTTTCTGCTAAATCTTCAGCCCATCTGCCATGCTTGGAAGCAAGTTCCCATACACTGGACATCAAGGAGGAAGGAAGGCTGTTCGAAATAGAGATTCGAAGCATATTAGACAAGATAATCGCACCGGAAAGTGCGTTATTTGACGATACAGATTCCGGTAGTTCAGAGGGAAAGTATAACACGCTCACAATGAACGGACAACAACAGTTATGTCCACCCAGGCCACCTCCAACGGGAGTGACGTACACTAAGTTTGGTGGATTTCCAAGAGATGATCCGGATGCTCACGTACGCACCTTCGAGATAAGCTACGCAGTACTCAATCATCCACCGGATTAGGCCTACAAAGCTATTGTCTTCCAATCTACACTTGTTAATGAAGCAGCTAGATGGCTTACAGAATATGATATTAATCATTTCGGCACCTATGAAGCAGTACGAGATGCTTTTCTGCAACGATTCAGGCTAAAAAAAAATACAGCCGAAATTTTTGATTATCTGCAGAACAATAGATTGAAACCAAATCAAACTGTACAGGAGTATGCTACTCTCTTCAGAACACACTTAAGGCAGCTACCACCGGCCCATGCTAACTTACCAGATGATGTTATCACTCAGTGGTTCATCAATGGCTTGGTTCCACAACTTAAGCAGATCATGATCATAAGATGTGTCGGAGCCATGTCCCTCGATGCAGTCATTGCAATGACTCTGCAACTGGAACACAAAGTCGGTGGATTTACAGAAGATTTAGAATGGTTAAAAGCAAACAAGAATGTTGCAGAAGATATGACTAGACAGGTATACTACAACATATGCAAAAATTCAGGTCATACTAGTGCCAATTGTGCACTCAATCAAACGTTTTGTGCTATCTGCAACACTGCCGAACACACCACTGGAAAGTGTGTTTACAATGCTAGAATACAGGGAACAGCAACGGTCAATGCAGTTATTCAAGAACATGGACAGCCAGCAAATCACTACGTGCCTCCGCAGTTGAGAAACAATCAACCGCAAGGATATCGTAACTACCGGGGACAGAGGAACAACAATTTTAATGCAAACCGCTGGCAGAACGGAGTACCACCAGAAAATCCCAATCTACCACCACCACGCTGTCATTTTTGCGGCGAATTCGGACATATTAGAAGATTTTGCAAAGATGCAGCTGAGTATGATCAAAGGAAGAAGGAACGCCAAAATCCAATGGCCAACATGGTAAAACTCACACCGGTAGAGACACAGGCTGCTGCAGTCCAGACTCGTTCCGGTAAACAATTGCAACCGGCAGCAGAAATATTTGAACCAGGGGTACGTGAACAACACAAAATGTATAACAAAGCTAGTCAATGGACCACAACAGAACCACCAGTCTTTCCAGAGCCTATTCCGGTAGCCCAACCCTTGTTAACAAAGGAAGGAACACAACAAAGGGAGTTAGCAGCAGAAACATCATCAGCAGCAGATACATTGCCCACCGTAGACACCTCCGCATCAGCAGAGGCATCAACTTCAACATCAGTAGAGCCTGTCGATCAATCTCAACAGGCTTGGGAAATCTTATCTAAGGCATCGATCACTCTACCTTTGGGCCAACTACTGGCATTAGTACCTAGAATTCGACAACAGTTCCAACAACAGTTCAGTCCGGTACCTTCTTGTATTTCGGCAACAGCAGCAGTTCAACCGGAACCTGATTCTACGGTTGATCATTCAGTTCCCTTGATTACAGTATGGTATAAGAATCATAAGATTACGCAGGTATTAATTGATGGAGGCTCTGGTGTTAACATTGCGACTGCGGCATTATGCAAAAGACTAGGATGGACCGAAATCGAACCAGTTCAATTTTTTGTCAGAATGGCAGATCAATCAAGAGTCCATCCTGTAGGACTTGTGCAAAATGTACCCATCACTTTGCAAGGTACGACCTTTAAAATGACCTTTGTTATACTAGATTTGCCAGAATCCACTTTGGATTACAACCTTCTTTTTGGCCGACCTTGGCTGAAACATGCGAAGGTAATACAAGACTGGTCTGCACAAGAGCTTACGTTTAAAGATGCCAATCGTAGATATGTGGTAAAATTAGATGCTATACAACCTTGCGAGTTACACGCTAGACCGTATTTTGCTGAACCAGTCCATATGCTAGATGGATTGTCAGATGATGATGAAGAAGAGTTTTTGAAGAGTAACGCTGACTTAATTTCATTAGGGACCATTGATCTACAGCACGTTGTAGATGATTGGAATGCTTCAATCTGTACAGTAATACCCGTCACAGAAGAGGCTAAGAAGGAAGACACTGTTTCGACACATGACGATGAATTGCAGCAACTTTTTAAACCAACAGACAACACAGAGAAACATCAACAGTTCTATGTCCTCGAAGATCAGCTGATTACTTACAATTTAGGAGATAAAGATCATCCGCGTCCTGTGAAGATAAAGCAAAACTTACCGGAAACATTTCGAGCAGATTTAATCCAGCTACTCCAAGAATTCATTGATGTCTTTGCATGGGACTACAAAGACATGAAAGGATTGGACCCCAGTATCTACCAACACAGGGTCATGCTAAAGCCAGAGTCAAGACCGATAAAGCAAACCAGCTACCGGATGAATCCCCATTATGCATCCTAGGTTAAGGCAGAACTTGATAGGTTATTGAAAGTTGGATTTATTGTACCAGTAGAGCATGCGGAATGGATCTCTCTGATTGTGATTGTGCCTAAGAAAAACAAGCAATTGAGAATCTGTGTAGATTACCGGAAATTAAATGCAGCAACCGTACCGGATCCCTTTCCAATTCCCTTTTTGGAACCATGCTTGATAGAGTAGCAGGTCATGAGATGTATTCATTTCTACATGGGTACAGTGGCTACAACCAAGTAAGAATGGCCGAAGAAGATATACCGAAAACTGCATTTATTACCAATTGGGGTGTCTTTGCTTGTACGGTAATGTGGTTTGGATTAAGAAACGCACCAAGCACATTTCAAAGATGTATGCAGGAGATATTTTCTCCTTATCTCACTTCATTTATGCAAGTATATCTCGACGATTTTTCAATTTTTGGTAAGATGATAGCACATCTGTTTCATTTACGGTGCTACTTTCAGAAATGCAGAGAATATAGACTCTGTTTGAATCCAAACAAATCGGTGTTTGCGGTCTCATGTGGCAAGTTACTTGGCCACATAGTATCTGCACAAGGTATCCAAGTAGATCCAGATAAGATTTCGGCAGTATTAGAAACTCCGATGCCAACTTCTCCAAAAGAAGTTATGCGCTTTATGGGCCAAGTACGGCAGCATGGAAGGCACTTACGATGGCTTGCTCATCTGGCTATACCACTAAACAAGCTAATCAGCAAAACACCTCGACAATTTGAATGGAGCTAGGAATGTCAGATAGCATTTGATCGTTTAAAGCATTTATTAACACAAGTTCCTATTTTACAACCGCCGGACTGGGATCACCCGTTTCATATATTTGTTGATGCTTCAGATATAGCAATTGGAAGTGTATTAATGCAACAAATTGATAAATGGTTTAGACCAGTGTATTATGCAAGTCGAAGATTAGCACCTGCTGAGAAAAATTACTCTGTAACAGAAAGAGAATGTCTAGGGCTAGTATATTCGGTCAAGAAATTTAGACATTACTTGCTAGGCCGTAAATTCACATTTCATGTAGACCACGCTGCACTTATCTATTTAGTTCGGCAACAACATCTAGGTGGTCGATTAGCGCGATGGGTCTTACTCTTGTAGGAATTCGATTACGAAGTCATTCACCGGCCAGGCAATTCACACGCCTTAGCAGATTTTTTATCCCGCTTAGATTCCGGTGAAGCTCCGGTGGGTATAGATGACACGACACCCGCGATTTATGTATCAGAACCAATTAATGAAGATTTTGTAGACCCACCTATCCCATTTTCATATTATGATCAGATCTTGACCTTTCTCACTAATAGTTGCCTTCCATCTCACACTTCTAGAGCAGTATGCAGGAAAATTGCAGTTTTTAGCCGTCGATTTTGGTTAATTGCTCGAGAACTATATTATGTAGATCACACCGAAATCCTACTTCGATGTATTCCACCACATGAAGTTAACTCAGTTATCACTTTGGCTCACTCGATTCCTTCCGGTGGACACTTTGCTGCAGATCTAACTCACCGGAAAATTCTACAGAGTGGTCTCTGGTGGCCAACAATGTATAGAGATATATTACAGTTTGTCAAACAATGTGATACTTGTCAAAGATCGGGTCAGCCATTACAACGTCATTTTTTTCCTTTGCAACCCATCTTACCAATAGAACCTTTCCAGAAGTGGGGTCTAGATTTTATCGGTCCAATTACACCACCAGCAGTCTTCAGTAACAACCGTTACATACTGACCTGTACAGACTATGCAACTAGATGGGCTGAAGCTTGGGCTTTACGGTCTGCTACAGCAGTTACAGTAGCAAAGTGTCTGCTAACCGATGTCTTTCCACGTTTTGGCTTACCACTAGAAATTGTCTCAGATCAAGGTACTCATTTTGTAAACAATTTAATGAAGGCACTTACACAGTCGTTCCAGGTTACATATAAATTTAGTTCTCCTTATTATCCTCGTGCCAATGGATTGGCCAAAAGTACAAACAAATCTCTCCTGAATATCCTTCGAAAATTAATCATGGAATCACCGGAAAGATGGGATCAACTACTACCTGCAGTATTATGGGCATACCGGACTACCTACAAGGTAACAACAGGATTGACACCTTTCAAATTAGCTTATGGCTTAGAAGCAATAGCACCAATGGAAATGGTTATACCAAGTTTACGAGTAGCCATTACCCAGAAACTGCTACCGGAAGACTCACTGACATTTCGGTTGGACACACTCAGAGAGTTAGACGAACACCGATGGCTCAGTTTTTTAACCATGCACGAAGTTCAATTAAGACAGGCAAGAACGCACGATCGAAACCTGAAAACTCCAGTGTTTTCGGTCGGACAGCTTGTACTTTTCTATAATGCAAAGTCCAACAGATCCGCAAGCAAATTCAAATTACGGTGGTTCGGCCCTTACAAAATCTCAGAGCAAATCGGGCCAGCAACTTTTCGGTTGACTACGTTGACCGGAAATCCACTTCCAAAAGCAATCAACGGCTCGAAGCTACGGCCGTATCAAAGCGCTATTAATCCGCATTAAATCATTCGGCGGTGGATCGCATTTTTTTGGTTTTACTTTTCATTATGTTCTTTCTTTTCTTTTCTTAAATAGCCGTGTTTTGTCATAAGCCACCCTCCTTACCATTTACTCAAGCATGCACGCCAAATTAAAAACAATATCATTCCAGCACTGCACAATGATAACCATCAATCCCTACCCCCCACTGTAATATTGGTACTTAAGCTCTTCGGTTACGCCAAAAAAAACGCTATTGTGCTCTTGTGATTGTGATTGTGTTTTCTGTGTATCCGTGCTCTGTGCTCTGTGTATTCGTGTTCGCGTGCGCAATGGAAGCATTGGCAAACTACACGACTTTTTGTGATGGTATCCCTACCGAGGTAGGAGAATACCTGCGTATCCGAGGGCTGGCTAACTTCGCTGAGCTGCCTTGGCACTCAGTGGAAGCCCATCCCTTCTTCGCACAAATTATCCTAGCCATCGCCCAATCTCCCATCGCCGAACGACAATGGCTCTTCCCTTCCCTACCATCTAGAACCGTAATAACCTTCCAGGCCTTCGCCGAAGCCTTCCGCCTCACTCCACAAGGCCACGAGAATGGCCCCAGTATCCCCGTAGCCCGCATGACCGAACTCTTCCCGCGCCATTCATCAAATGAATACGCCGTTCTCTGCCGCCCCGAACCTGAAAGAACTGCATTACAGTTCTTAGTCGCAATCCTTAACCTCGAAAAACGCACATACGATATCTCCCGACCATTCTATTCCGCCATCGACCTTGCCGCACGAGAACCCGTTAATTTCGCCTCATTTTTCTTTCACCGAATCCATAAGGAGTGTGTCGCCATAGTGAAACAAATCAACAAAGGAACCACCCCTCAATCCAGACTTCCCCACATCCTTTCTTTTCTCTTCCCAACATACTCGCCGCTCAACCACCACCACGAGGACCAGTTTTAAGGCACGAAGAGTCAGCTCAACTACTAGAAGATGAGGAACAAGAAGATGAAGAAGAGCTCAATCAGTTGTTCCACAGAAAACGTATCAGGATTAGCTCCTCAGAAAGTGAAGCACAAGGTTCAGCAGGAAAGGATAAAGATAATGATAAAGAAGACGAGAAGCAAGAAGAAGAGACGTTTCATGATACTGCCACCTCAATGCATAATGAATCGTCGATTGAGCAACAAGAACAACAAGATCAAGTAGAAACGGAAATAATTTCGATCGAAAAAGAATCAGAACAACAGGAAAATGAGCAGCAATCCAATCAAGATGCACTAGACAAGCTACTAAAGGCCGTGGAATCTACAGAAGCACACAATGCAAAAACGAAACAAATAAACGAGGTAACTACTGACTCTGCTCTCCCCAAAACCCCGCCTACTAACCCCATCTCCCCACCGGAACCATACCGCAGCCCCATCAAGCCCAGTCACCACACCGGAACTTCTGAAGCCTCTACATCCTCCCTTAACTATTTACCTCCAAACTCACAACAACTCCTCGCCGGAACCTCGTCACAACCTCGTCCTCCCCTGCCACCAATTTTTTCGGAACTAGAAAATATGGGTCGCCTTTTAATTAATCTATCCCAACAACTGCCGCAACACCTGAAGCACGCCACAGACAGTGCCCGAGAAGAATTCCAAAGGAAATTGGAAATAATGGAGGCGGATATCACCCCTCTTCAGGAAGAATTACAAGCAGCAAGAGCAGAAAATCATGCACTACAAGAGCAGATCAAGCAGCTACAGGCTACACTTCAAGTACAAGAAGAGAGCTCAAGCCAGAGAGATAAGGCAATGGCTGCAAAAGAAGAAATGCTGATAGCTACCGACGCGGAAATAATACAGTTAAAACAAACACTCAAAGATACCGAAGATACAAGAATAGCACTAGGAAACCTACTGGAAGAAACAAGAGTCCAGTTGCAGGATACAATACAGAAATATCAAGAGCAGCAAAGAGAAGCAAAGCAGGCAGTGGATGAGTTACAAAGAGCAAAAGAATCCTTAGACGATGTCAACAACATGCTGAAACATCAACTAAACAGAGAATCTAAATATCAGAAGGATTTAGCAAATGCCCGCAGAGAACGGGATGCTTACTACCAAACCATAGAGTTCCAGAACCAACAGTTCGGAAGATTAGATAATCAGGTACGCAACCAGAAACACAGAATCAACGAGATGCAGAAACAAGTAACGGACATGAAGACAACAAGAGACGCGGCATTATCAAACGATTTTTATTTACAGGAGGCCTTTTTGCAAACACAGGCCGAAATTTTGCTTACTGAAGCCATCGCACTTAGTTCCGTTAGAGTAGATGCGCAGATTTTAGAACCTGATACCCTTAAACAATTATTAGAAACACTTAAGAAAAAAATAGCCCGCACATTTAGACTAGCAAGAAATATGTATCTAGAAGGAATCGTAGAGGAACAATGAATTTTGTAATAAAAATCACTTGCGGGTTTGAGTCCACCGTGCGTGCCACTGTTAGACCGCCGCCAGAGTAGGACAAATGTATGCCGGATGTAACGGAGTTCCTTGAATTACACGCGAAAAATTGGTACGCGCATCCTGTAAACGTCTTTTTAAAGTAATGGAAAAAGAGTGATCGAGACCCGTTTTTTTTGTCTCAGAAGTTGTTTGAGTACTGTCTGAGTGGTGTGGTGTCATCAAGATATTGAATCATATTCCTATATTATTCTGTTCAGTTTGTTCGTCTATTCCTACTGTAGTGTAGAATAATGAACGTGTAGTATCGAGTGTGAATCTATTGTTGACAGTTGTGTTCTGTATTCACTGTTGATTCTGTTCACAAGGAAGGACTAATATCGATAATAGTATGAACTGCAAGTTGGAGCACTGATAAGCTTGGTGATGAGTTAAACTGTGATTAGTATGACGGTTGATTGAGTTCGGCATACGGTAAGCCTGTACAGCCTCTGGTATGGTCGTATGCCTGATTACTATCTGGTATACATGTTTGTTCTGAAGAAGTGTGTAGTGATTCACATAAGTGTAGTAAGTTGAGTAACTCTATTAGTCTGCAAGTCAGAACCAGACTACTGCTCCGTTACCATAGCAGATTAGTCTGTAAGTTCGGCGTCCTAATACGCAGAAACAGTTACTGGTCAGTTAAAACTAAGTATCTGAGCTAAGACGCGATAAGAGTATTGGTGGTTATGTAAGGATTTGGGAAAATAGTACAGGGCCTCTGTCTAACAGACCCCTACCACTCCCAAGAACCCACTTGATCTGACAACGCCTTTCGGTAATTGAAAGTTTAATATAGTTTACGGTGAACCTCTATTTTATGTTAAATACTTGCTCGGTACGATTTCGGCTAGTTATTAAAACAGTGTAACTGTGTAACATTTAACAATGATATTATAACACATATTTCTATTTATTTTTATCTATCTATTTTGAGTACACCTATACAACCTCCAGATCATGATAGCAGAGTAGAGGTGCCATATGAGGACATGCATAGGGACGTTAGGGCTAGAGTAAAATATAGAGCTAGAGGGGAACATTGTGTACATAAGGAATGGATTGGAGTTCAAGAGAAGAATGTGGGCATTATGCGACTCTTATCTGCGCCTTGTCCACTTACAGTGGACATAACTATAAATTTAACATATAAATTGAAATAAATATCTTATGTTTTATTTACATGATTTTTTTTATTTTTATAGTGAGCATGATGAAAGGGATAAAAAATACGTACTTAGTTCACTTCAGACAGAGTTTGGGACAGGATGGTCGCATAAGTGGTGTCTAAAAGAGATGCATACACTTATGGCTCATCGTCGCGATAATGCACGGTACACATTGCTTTTATGTATATACGTATGAGTATGTGTGTTTATGTATGTATGTATGTACTTGAGAGAGAGAGAGAGAGAGAAAAGAGTGAGACTAGAGGTACAAATATAGGCATACACACACATATACATCATACATGCACATTTACACACATATACACATACATGCACATTTATACATACACACACATACATCCATATTTTTGCACACACATACACATGCATGCAGTTACACACATATAATGCATACACGTAGACACATACACATACTCACATACACATACACATACATAATCATATGTACACACACATAGACTCATATAATCATATTTACATGCATATATACATATACACATGCATACTTATATATCTATATGTATATATATATATATATATATATATATATATATATATATATATATATATATATATATATATATATATATATATGCACACACACACACATATATATATATATATATATATATATATATATATATATATATATATATATATATATATATATATATATATATATATATATATATATATATGTATGTATATATATATATACATATATATATACACACACACACATATATATATATATATATATATATATATATATATATATATATATATATATATATATATATATATATATATATATATATATATATATATATGTATATATATATATATACATATATATATACACACACACACACACACACACATATATATATATATATATATATATATATATATATATATATATATATATATATATATATATATATATATATATATATATATATATATATATATATATATATATATATATATATATATATATATATATATATATATATATATATATATGTGTGTGTGTGTGTGTGTGTGTGTGTGTGCATACCCCCGAGCTTCATGTTCTAACGTAAAAGAACATGATTTCATCTCTCTAGTAGGATTCATTGTTATTCAAGTTGAATAAAGAATCTATTATCGGATATCCATTCAAATGTTTCAAGTTGTTGATTGATAACTAGAGTAGAATTTACTATCTAATCATTTTGGTAAGACATCAATATAGTTTCATCTTCATTATACTTATTAATTTCATTTATTTCTTCTATTGTTAAATGTGTGTTGTCATGAGTCACATCATCTATCGATGGACTAATATCGATTTCTAGTAATTCATCTTCCTCATCAGTAGAATATGCATGTAGAGTATTATCCTCTTCATAAAAAAGATTAGTATCATTATCACCAATAATGATTCTAATTTCTCTTTCAGATGTTGATGTATCAGTATCTGATGCTGAATCATCAAGAGGACTTTCTTCGATCTCTCTAACAATAAAGTGTTCAAACAATGACGTACCTCTAGGTTGAACATGAATGAATTGCCACCAAGGGTGAGCATCTAGGTTTTTATAAAGAAATGCTTGTTCAATATGCCTAGGAGAAATATATGATTCTTTAGTAGATCACATTACCTTGGAAGAATCAATTACCCAAATCCCAGATAATTCCTTTGTTAATGTGGAATTACTACCTTTATACTCGGCTGGAAACTAGTCAAACTTCAAAATGACCTATCAAAATATATAAAAACAGAAACCCATTATTAGGTGCTTAAAAAAATAACTAACTCTATCATAAAAAATATAAACTTTTTTCTACCTGTTTGAATGTACAAAATGAAATTTCGTAGATACCAACAATAGTTCCTACATAACCAATTTCGCCATCTATAAGGTTCGTATCTTTTGAGCTAGCACGTGATAGTTGCTTGTAAAAAGCAACAATACTAGAATCCTCTGTTTTACGTAAAGAATCAATGGCTTTCATTCTAATATGCTGTCCAAAAGCCCACAATTAGTGAACACTCGAGCCTGCAAAAGAAACTAATATACATATATGAAGAAAACATAATATTATTAAAATAAAATTACCTTTCGTTCACAACCTATCATTAACTCCCTCTGCTCATCTGAGATTTCTTCATTATTTGCATTGGCGCGTTGCAAATGACTATATAGCCAATCCGTGAAAGAAGATATATTTGGAATCTCATTATTATCGAGATTACATCTATATCTTTTGTTTGTTGCCTTCTACTTCGGAGATTTTGAAGTTCCTGTTCGTACTCGCTAAGGAATGCTTGCATGCATTTGCTATTATATACTAAAAAAGTAGAAACATCATTTTCTTCTTGAAATGTAAATAAAAATGGAACTCCCTTACCTAATAATACCTCATCTATTATTTTTGAAGAAGACCCATTGGTCCATGCACGTGGAGCTTCTTAATGAACTCTTTCATGGTACTCACTAATGTAATACATGCACTCTTCAAGCATCCAACCCTTTGCCATGGATCCTTCTGGTTTCGCTCTTTGTCACACATAACCTTTTAATATTCCCATAAATCTCTCAATCCAAAACATCCATCGAGTGTTGATAACACCTGCAATCTCTATTTCATCTACAAGATGGACTAATAAATGAACCTGAATATCAAAAAATGAAGTAGGAAGCTCTTTCTCCATCAAACATAGTAGCTCTTTGCATTCACATTTTTTTTGTGGGATCAAGTTTTTGTCAATCTCTTTTGATGTAATCCACTTATACATATCATAAAAAAAATTATAATGAAGTTAATTCAAAAATAAAAGATATCCAATATTCATAAATATTAAATATAAAAGTATCATAATTACCTTATAAGCGATCCAAGATGATAGATCACATCTCATACTCCTTTCGTTGTACATCCATCGATAACCAAAGGTAAAGTATGTTTCAAAAATTTATGACAATCATGGGTCTTTAACCTAGGTAAGCTCTTATCATCCATAGTAAACATGTTTTTGAAAGATGCTCCATATCCTGTAGGAGTCCCAATCAATTGAATCCTATTGTTGATAGTCTGTATCTCTTTTGTTGTAAGTACACAAGGAGCTGGTGCAGGAGTCCTTTCCTATCAATGTCTATCAAAAACTCGCCATAACTTTGGTTTTGAGTTTTGATCTTTCAAATCATTCCTTGATGCTATGGTATCTTTTAGTCCAAGAAGATGTTGCCATAGTGAATAACCAATATTCTTGAATATATGCATAGGATCAAGAAGATGGCATACTTTTAACTCTTTCCAGTACTCCAAATAATACCATATTGATATGTTCTTTGCGAGTGCCAATTTTCCTTTACCTCTCTTCACATACTCATTATCTTCATCATCACTCAAGATTTCTGATTCTAGATCTATCAGAGGTCCATCTGTCCATTTTTTTTACCAATCCATAAACGTCATATGTTTTGGACACTGATCTGTTTCAAGATTTCCATTAAAATATATCGCTTCTCTTTTAGATTTTAATGGATGATCATCAGGCAAGAATCATCGATGTCGAAGATAGATATTTTTGTTGAGATTCTTACTATAGATTGATCTCAACCAATCACCACAATATGGAGAAGCTTTATAAGCCTTAGTAGATATTCGTGCATCATCAAAACGACAAAAATATAATTAGATTAAATCACATTTATTTATATGCATATTGAATAAAAAAATTACATCAATACCTGAACAAACACCATATCTTGGAAAATAATGAATAGTCCAAGCCACAATACCACGAACCATAATATGTCTTTCATTGATGCTTTTTGATACATCAATGACATTAATAGCTCTCCATAACTCTTGGAGATCGTCAATGAGAGGAGCAAGATATATATTCATATCTTTAACTTGTCTTTTGCCTGGGATTAAAAGTGAAAGCATTATATGTTCCTTTTTAATGCTACGATATGGTGGAAGATTGTAGTTTATGACTACCACTAGCCATGTTGACCATTTACTGGATTTCATGGAGAGTGGATTAAACCCATCTAATGCAATTTCTAACTTTAGATTCTATGGATTTTGTGCAAATTCAGGCCATGTACAATCAATATGCGAAAAAGCAACACTATCATGAGGAATTCTGATTATTGCATCAGTACTTTTATGATCATGTCCCCATGTCAAAAGCTTCGATAATTTGGGGCTTTAAAACATATGTCTAATCCGTGAAGCCAACGGAAAATGTCTCAATACCTTTTTTGGGATTTTACCTTCTTCATCCTTATATCGAGGAGATTGACATTTGGGACATGTCAAAGAATCTACATATTCACCTCTATATAAAATACAATCGTTAGGACATGCATGTATACATTGATAATCTATACCAAGATTGTTGATTATCTTCTTCATTTCATCATGTGAGGTAGGAAGAATATTCTGACTTGGTAAAAGCTTTTCAGATAAAAACCAATAAGTTCATAAAAAAGATATATTAAATATATATATATATATATATATATATATATATATATATATATATATATATATATATATATATATATATATATATATATATATATATATATATATATATATATATATATATATATATATATATATGCATATAATTTTATATACGTGTATGCTTATGTGTATGTGTATGTGTATGTGGATATGTATATGCATGTGCATGCATATACATATGTGTATGTGTATATGTATATATGTATGTATATGTTTTTTTATAGGTGTATATGTATGTATATATACATATGCATATGTGTATGCATATATGTATATGTATGTGTGTATACATGTGTATGTATATACGTATGTGTATATATGTATGAATGTGTATATATGTATGTATGTATATGTATGTATGTATATGTATGTATGCATGTGTAGCTGTGTATATTTGATTTTGTTTTTAATTGTTTTTTTTTGTATATTGTCGTTTGCACATTTTCATATCTAGACCATTGCATCCTCTGACTGTTTCCCATTTTATAGTCAATCTATTACCTGTTTTGCTAAGCTATTTACAAATATTAAGTATCAATTAGCTATGAAGGTATTAAGTCATATGTAAATGTTGGAGATAGACGTCTGTGGAAGCACGCGAACAGCACAAGGAAGAAGAAGAAGCTTGGAGCACAAACACACAATACTGAATGTATTACTAGAGAATGTACAAAGATTAATAGCCCATTAGGGCAATAGGCGTATATACAAGCCGGGGGAAAAAAACCTCCTAAAGAGAGAAAAAAGTGCCCCGGCGGTCCTAGAGTGTTCACACACATCACTACCTAAATATATCAACAAATCCCCCCTGGGAGTGATGCGGTGAACAAGGAGTTGGCACTCATGTATAAGGAAGTGCCAAGCTATGTGGAAATCACTCCACAAAAGGAAGTAAGCCCAAAGCTTTGCGGAAAGCTTCAAACTTCTCCCTAGGCAGGGTCTTCGTGAAAAGGTCTGCAATGTTCTCCTGCGTGGGCACATATGCCAAGCTGATCTCCCCAGCAGAGAACCTCTCCCTGACATTAGGACCAGCACTAGCCTGTCCACATGTAAAAAGAGGCATCAAAGTATCATACATGTCTTTGGAGCTAACAAATGTCTCCTTAGTACATGAAAGCAATGGTTGAATAGCATCTTCCACAAAGACAACATCACGGCTAACCAGAATGCGTTTAGTCTGTGGATGATACAGACGATAGCCTTTACTTTCAGAACTGTACCCAACAAAAATACATTTTATTGCCTTATAATCCAACTTTCTACGATGTTGTTCAGGCACTAATGCATATGCCAAACCACCAAAAACACGCAGATGAGCAACAGATGGCTTGCGGTCATGCCAAGCCTCATATGGAGTGATAGACTGCAACGCTTTAGTGGGACACCTGTTAAGTACATATGCTGCACACATGACAGCCTCAAGCCAGAAACTATGTGGTAAAGCCTGACTTTTGACCATGCACCTCGCCATCTCCATGAGTGACCTATTCTTTCATTCAGCAACTCAATTCTGTTGAGGTGTATACGGCACTGTACACTCGTGTTTTATCCCACGTTCACCCAGAAATGCTCGAAGACATATATTCCCCCCTCGATCAGAACGGAGGGTGCCCATTTTACATGCTGATAGATTTTCAGCCAAACCCAAAAACTGTTTGAAGCACATGAACACTTCGGACTTTGCTTTGAGTGGATATACCCATGCATGCCTGGAAAAATCATCAATGAAAGTCACGAAGTAAAGGTAATTTCCAAAAGAGGGTGTTTGCATAGGACCACAGACATCACTATGTACAAGCTGCAATTTTTGCGTAGCCCGAACTGAACCATCTTTTGGAAAGGAAGAACGCTGCATTTTGCCCAAAATACAGCCTTCACAAACATGTTTTCCAGGTGCCTCAAGTTTGGGCAAAGAGGACACCATTTCAGATTTCTACAGGCATAACAACCTAGCAAAATTCAGATGACCAAGCGTGCATGCCAAAGCTTTGCATCTAACATAGCCTGAGAATCATGAACTGCACATGCCGAATCATTCACAGATCTTTCATAGTCTATGAGCTTATACAGCCCACGACATAAAATGCCAGAAGCAATAATCACATCGCCATTTGAGAGATCATGGATTGTACACCTATCATCAACGAATTTCACAACCAAGCAAATCTTGGCTAATGCAGAAACTGATAACAGGTTCTTTTTGATCCCTGACACAAATAAAGGATCTGACAAAGTGAAAGAACTACCATCAACAATAGTCAGAATGATCTTACCAACTCCCATAACAGGATAAGAGGAGTTATTGGCGCATGTGACAGTATTCCCTGTAGGGGCAGGCTCGAGTGAAGAGAAGAAACTGCGCTGCGAGGTAATATGTTTGGTCGCCCCACTGTCAAAGTACCAAACATCTGAGTCTACTGCAGACATGCACTGATCATGAGAAGATGGGTCAAAACTGCAAACAGTAGTAAACGCCCATTCTTCTTCCTGCACAAGACTTGCAGACTCTGTTTTTGGTGTAGAGGCTTCTGCAACAACCATTCCAGCCTCTTTCTTCTTTGCCTCTTTAGCAGCCAGTTTTGGACAGTTCTTTATAATATGATCATTTCCTTTATAGTACTTGCAGAACAATTTCTGCTTTTTTGATTTCTTCTCATCTTTATCCTGGTTCTTCGATTGTGCAGCATTTGCAGATTTCTGCTTACTAGTAGAAGAGCTCCATTTTCCTTTGCCCTTCTGACTAGCCACGAAAGCTTGATCTACAACACGCATAATGGACCTGTTCTGCCTGGACTGATCTTCCTGCAATAGAACAGAGACTAATTCCTCAAATGACAAGGCATTCGGGTTGCCTTTCATCATCAACCGAAGAGTAGAGGCAAAACTCTGATATGAATCAGGAAGACCATTCAGAACGGTCTGCACAAGTGAGCTATCTGGTATAACCTCATCAGCAGAAATCAATTGTTCCTTAAGGTCTTTGATCTTTGTAAGAAAACTGTCCATAGAATCACCTTCATTCATGTGCTCACTCTCCAACTATTTTCGGAGGTAAGCAACACGAGCCTCATTCCTAGCCTGGTACAAAGTGGTAAGTGTATCCCAAGCATCCTTTGCTGTTTTGCAAGAGCGAATGTGAGGAATAATGGCACGTTTGACAGACAAAGCTATGAATGCATGTGCCTGGGCATCTCTGCCATCCCAACGAATCTGCTCTGCAGTAGGTGCAACAGAAACAGCAGCACGAACAGGAATCTGCGGAATATCATCTTCGACACCAATTTCATAAGCTCCAACACCTGTATTTGCAGTACCTGTCATTACAGGTGTAACAGGACGTCTTTCAACACCCTGCACAATGTTCCACAATCCTTTTGCAACCAGTACATGTCGCATCATATAAGCCCATAATGGGTAGTTGGTACCATCCAACTTATCCTCAACAGCCAACATACGGAATACATCACTGCTTTCAGCCATGGCCGGTGACTAAAATACCTTGATGCAGAAAATTGACTGTATCTTAAAAAGTTGAATAGAACTGCCCAGACGAGTTCTGCTAGACCTGTAGCAGACTTCGAGATGCTTAAACTGGCAAACAGAAACTGGTATATACCTTTGGCACAAAAGGACGAAATACCCTGAGTATGCTCACCAAATTTCGTGCGAATCTGAGACTGCAAACGGAGGAGTGTCGACGGTGCCCTAGAAGAAGCGACGACCTGCTCTGATACCAATTGTTGGAGATAGACGTCTGCGGAAGCACGCGAACGGCACAAGGAAGAAGAAAAATCTTGGAGCACAAACACACAATACTGAATGTATTACTAGAGAATGTACAAAGATTAATAGCCCATTAGGGCAATAGGTGTATATACAAGCCGGGGAAAAAAACCTCCTAAAGAGGGAAAAAAGTGCCCTGGCGGTCCTAGAGTGTTCACACACATCACTACCTAAATATATCAACAGTAAAATGGAAGGATCAAATTTATCGCGAATATTTTGAAAGATGCATGAATAGTTTGAAAGGATGGGTGGACAAAAAGTGTCCATTCAATGCAAGTTCTTTTTCTTACATTATCTAAAGTAAGAATAAAACCTGCATTGAATGGACACTTTTTTTCTGCCCATCCTTTGAATTTATTTTTCCGTCCTTCAAAATATTCGAGATAAATTTGCTCCTCCCATTTAACATATGACTTTATACCTACATAGCTAACTGATACTTAATATTTGTATGCAAAAGAGTTAGCAGCACAGGTATTAGGTCAACTAAAATAGGAGAAACATATGTGTCAAGAAGATTCTAAAGGTTGGGTGGACAATTCCAAAGGTTAGATGGACAAAACATCTTCATTGGATACAGATATGTATAATTTGACCTTACTCTCATAACATGTGTATGTGTTTATATGTGTGTGTATGTTTATATGTGTATATACATTCATGTATATTATGTGTATGTTTATATATGCATATATATATATATATATATATATATATATATATATATATGCATAAACACACACATATATATATATATATATATATATATATATATATATATATATGTATATATATATATATATATATATATATATATATATATATATATATATATATATATATATATATATATATATATGCATAAACACACACACATATATATATATATATATATATATATATATATATATATATATATATATATATATATATATATATATATATATATATATATATATATATATATATATATATATATATATATATATATGTGTGTGTTTATGCATATATATATATATATATATATATATATATATATATATATATATATATATATATATATATATATATATATATATATATATATATGTGTGTGTGTGTGTGTGTGTGTGTGTGTGCGCGCGCGTGTGTGTGTATAGATAGAAAATTCAAATTTATACCTTAATAGTGTCGAAACATATATATTACTCCATCCAAAACGATTTTGAAGATTGAGAATAAGTAAGCTCGCACTTAGTAGTGTCATACGACTTCCTTCATATACATGCTTTAGACATTCGTCTCGAAGATATTTCTCATTTTTAGAAATATCAATGCTCTCACTGTCATACCAATCCTCAACAAAATCTTCCATGCCATCATGTTCATCATTGTCACACAAATCTTGTACTTTATCTTCTTTTGAATATAGATCTTTCAACCTTGCAAATTCCATAGGATCACTTTTGCGTAGCCTCCTCATAGAAGCTTTTGATAAATGAGCTCTTACTAGCAATTGTGAATGGCGTGGAGGAATATCATCAACATCATACATTGGAATCTACACATATAAATAAAATTCATTAGTATTCCATAAATGAATAAAAAGTAAACTTTAAACATAAAATTAAATATATACGATATTCAATATGGATAGAAAATTTTCATTCTCTCTAGCTAAAAGGTGCTCTTGTAGGTCTACGCCATCCATTATTCACTAATAGTTTATCATCAACATGTAATGTAGTAATAACATTGACAACTATGTATCTTGATACATCTCTACTCATGTATGGTGATTCATGACTATTTTCATGCTCCTCAAATGTGCAATTAGTCCTTGAACTATTATGTAACCCTCAAATACTATTTATTAAACCTACTATATTTCAATGTGTGTAAGGTCTTCCATCAATATATAATCTTTCATTTTCTGCATGTAAAATCCTTCTACTAGTAAGGGATGCTGCATTCAAGCATATTCCATAAGTACTCATGCTTTGAACATAATGTGAAAGTCGATGCCAATCTCCCCATCCATATATAGGACCACAAAATGACATAAGAGTGACTTGAGAGTTTGGAGGCACATACAAATCCTCTACAATAAAGAGACCACGACAAACATTAGTAATAGTGGATGGAGGGATTAGCCCAAAAGTTGAAAACCTCTACATGTACAGGAAGTGGTCCTCTATTCCATCCTCCATAACTTCTTCTATCATATGTTTGTACCAGAGAACAATCACGAGCTGGCAATGGATAATCTCCAGCCGTTTCAGTCTCTAAACCAAGAGGTAGAGGATTTCTAGAAACCTCTACTTGTAATTGATGAACAACAAATCCATGACGTGTACGAGGTATATTAACATTATGAGAAAAATTATCATCATCATCATCATCGAGCAAGTATTCTTGTATATCAATAGTAATTTGATTTTGTATATGGTTTTTAAATAAAATAATGACATTAATTTATACAGAAAATACATAACCAAGCATTATCACATTGACCAGGTGATGGTGCACACTTAAAAGTACCATACTCTACCTCATGTTCACTACATTCCAATCGTGGTCTTCGATATTGCCATAATAAGAGTTACACCAACATATAGTATGCTCTTGATAGTAAAATTCATCATAATTCCTATCGGAGGACACATGTGAAGTCGTTGCATGGGTAGGAGGTGGTGGAGTACCCTCTGATTGATCAAAATCTGATTATAATAAGAAACAAACAAATATATAAGTTGTGTATACATCAAATATATTTAAAATTAAATGTTTGATATACTTACAGTATATAGTCGTTGCATGATGAGGAGACGGTGGTGGAGTTCCATCTAATTGATCAAAATCTACAAATAATGGTATTTGATATTAATAATCTGATTATTTACATACATAAACATTCACATATACATATTTACACATATACATATTTACACATACACACGTATTCACATATACACATTTACACATACACACATATTCACATATACACAAATACACATTATTGTGGGATAAATGCATGTATTTTGTATGACTGAGTGTATATGCATGCATCTGTGTGTACGTATATATGTGGATATGTATATGTGTGTTTATGTTATATGTATGTATATGTGTATATGTATGCATATTTGTATGTGTATATGTTTGCATGTATATGTGGATGTGGGTATGTGGATGTGTATGTGTGTGTATATATGTGTATGTATTCTGATTTTTTTTTTGTTTGAGATTAAATTAATAGGAGATATTGTATGGTGGAAAAAAATAAGAGGCGACCTAACATACCACCTGAGACGTGGCAGTTTTTTCATAGATAGCTACTCTTCACGAGTCATTTCCTCAACAGAAGGTATACAAATTAATAGTTTATATTTATAATTTTCATATATTTTAGTAATTTTTTACATTTAATTTATGTATTTCTTTTTTCTTAAACAAAAAAGCTGCTGCAAAGAAGAGAGTTGAGTCGGGCCACACATCGCACCTAGGCCAAATGGGCCATCATGGTTTTGTAGCTACATTTGTAAGTATATGTGTTATTGTGAGTATATTTTTTATTTTAGTTAAAATGCAAGAAACTAATCTTTTTTATTTGTTTCAATGCAACGAAAGGATTATGGCCCATATCCTACGAAAAATGAGATCGAGTATGCTACACATTTTGGATATCAGCATTTGAGCGAGTATATGCGAGATCATCTGGATGCCTTTGTGAGTATTATTAAATTTTATATAATTATTTTATTTTTATGAATGTTTTAATTGTTTTACTTATTTATGTTTGTTATATGTAATACACGAGTATTATGGAGAGGCACATATGGATGAGGTGGAGAGACAGACATAGGAGGGACGATCTCATCGTCACAGGGTGATCATGATGATGAGAATGACGATGATCAAGATGATCATGATGCTGATGATGATGATCATCATCATCATAATTAGGATTCTTGATTATGACATTGGATTATATGTATATATATATATATATATATATATATATATATATATATATATATATATATATATATATATATATATATATATATATATATATATATATATATATATATATATATATAATTTTTTTTTTCATTTCAGTTATGTTTTGAATTGTGTGTATGGTAGTAATGAAAATTTTTGTTCTATTGATTGTTAGTATTGTCTATATTAAGAATGTGTTTTAGTACTTTAATTCTATAATTCATTCATATGTGTGTACGTATGTGCATGTATATGTGTGTAATATGTGTGTGTATATGAACGTATGTACATATGTATATGTGTATATGCATGTATGTGCATGTTCATGTGTAACTATACATGTGAATGTATGTGTATGTGCATGTGAATGTGTCTGTGTGTGTATATGTATGTATGTGCATGTTCATGTGCATGTGCATGTGTAAGTGTATATGTGTGTATATGATTATGTGCATGTGCATGTGTATGTGTGTGTATATGTATGTATGTGCATGTGCATGTGTAAGTGTATATGTGTGTATATGAGTATGCACATGTGCATGTATATGTGTAACTCTATGTGTATATGTGTGCATGTGCATGTATATGTGTATATGTATGTATGTGCATGTGTGTGTGCACGTGTATATGTGTGTGTACGTATGTGCATTTATGTGTATATATGTGTATGTGTGTGTATATATACATATGTGCATATGTATGTGTATGTGTATAAACATATATAAATGTATGTATATGCATGTGTATATGTATAAAACATGCATGTGCATGTGGATGCATTTCCATTTGCATCCATGTGCATGCATGTGGATGTGCATATACATATATTTAAGTATATGTTAATATGTGTGTGTGTGTGTATATATATATATATATATATATATATATATATATATATATATATATATATATATATATATATATATATATATATATATATATATATGCAATAATGCATGCATGCAACTCTTTTTATGTGGTATTGTAGAAATGTTTGTGCATATGCATGTGTATGTGTGTGTATGTGTAAGTGTATGTGCACATGTATCTGTGTGTATATATGTGTGTGTATGTGCATGTGTATATGTGTATATGTGTGAGCGTGCATCTTCATCATGTATAAGTGTATATGTGCATATCAATAAGTGTGAGTATGCTATCTAATGAAAATAACACAATTCAAATGATATACAAAGAATGGAAATTGTACTTACAATAGTTAGCCATAATTTTTGCTAGGTTAGCTTCCTGAATAACCTACATAAAGAGAGAGAGAGAAAAGAGAGAGAGAGAGAATTCAAAGAGAGAAAGATGTAGAAAGAGAGAAAGATGTAGAAAGAGAGATATAGAGATAGAGAGATACAATAAGATTAGAGGTTAGGCAAAACAACAATTATGCATATACTTGTTTCAGCTCGTAAGCGCAGTGCAATTGCGAACGTTGGAGATCTCTTCGATCAGATGCGTGAACATGCCGATCGAAGAGCCTCCAATGTTTTAATTTTTTTTCATCAACAGATCATCATGTAGGCAATATTTTTTTTCATCAACAGATCATCATGTAGGCAATATTAACGCATCGTAAAAACCACTCGAATTAGCATCGCATAATCGACGTTTCTTAGCGTCTCTTATGCAATGCAAAGAGCATCGCTTATGCGATGCTTTATTAAACCGGTCGCGTTAGCGACACTCTATGCGAGTTTCGCACATCCCGTCGCGCCACACGTCAAAAAAAATGTCGTTTGGCTTGTCGTTTAATTGATGGTCTACGCTCGATGCTTCTTGCGATACATTTTGCAATTTTATAGCGATGAAATTGTGTCACCTTAATCGTCGCTATGTGACCGTATTCCTTGTAATGGTTCAGAATCAAACATGTAAAAGTTTGAAGATGCTCAGATTTGATGGAGATCGTGAGTATTTCTCACATGAGTTTGACTCTTTCTTATAGGACACAGGCATAAAGAGAGACATTACAACAAGGTACACTCTTGAACAGAATGGAGTGGCAGAGAGAAGAAATAGACTAATAGTAGAGGCTACAAGATCAATATTGAATGAGAAAGAACTCCCTAATTATGTATGCGTAGAGGTTGTTTCCACAGCCACTTACCTAATCAATAGGCTTCCATCCAATTCTCTGTATGGGATGACAGCTTATGAGGCATGCAATGGAAGGAGACCTTCTTTAGACCATTGTAAGATCTTTGGGTGCATTGCTTATGCACACATACTCTCATAGATTAGGGGAAAATTTGATCCAAAAGCTAAAATATGCATATTTATTGACTATGATCAAAATCAGAAAGGATATAGGTTATATAATCCCACTAACAAAGGATTTACAAATAGTACGGATGTGGTATTTGATGAGATAACTCTTGGTAGGAGGATGATTGCAGGAAAATATAGCTACCCTATGATTTGGAGAATGATTTTCCAAATATGACCAAAGAAAAACCACATACATCAAAGGATGTCAACTCAGAAGATGAACAAACTGATTTTGATGCTTGGAAGTCCAAGGGCAAAGCAAAGTTTAAACAATTGGAAGACATTCCAGAGTCATCCAATCAAGCACTTAGAAGATCTCAAAGGGAAAGCAAGAAACCTATAAGGTATGGTTATGACACATCACTATTCACCAAGTGTTCCATATACATAGCTAAAGACTTTATGTTAGAGGAACCTTCTTCCTTTGAAGAAGCCAACAAGAAAGAATAATGGAGAGAAGCTATGGTGGAAGAAATTGAAGAACTTCAAGAGAACAACACTTGGGATTTGGTTCGAAAAAAACCATTCATGAATGTAATAGGATCTAGGTGGATTTACAAAGTGAAAAAGAATTCAGATGGCACAATAAACATGAATAAAGCAAGGCTAGTAGCAAAGGGGTTTGCTTAAACCCATGGAGTGGATTATGAGGAGACCTTCTCACCTATAGCCAAGATGCCAACCATCAGAGTTTTAGTAAGTATTGCTACTTCAAAGAATTGGAACTTGTACCAATTAGATGTTAAAAATGCATTCCTTAATGGGTGGATCTCTAAAGAGGTCTACATGGCTCAACCATCAGGATATGAAGATGAAGAAAAACCTGATTATGTATGTAAATTAAGGAAGACATTGTATGGTTTAAAGAAAGCTCCTAGAGCTTGGGACAATACGCTAGTCACATACTTGTAGGACCAAGGTTTTGTTGCAAGCAAGGTAGATTCTTCATTTTTATTAAGAAGAATAATTCATAGGTTATTTATCTATGTGTTTATGTGAATGACATTATCATTACGATGATGCCAATGGCATCAAGAAGATCAAAATCCAGATGGAGGAGTTCAAGATCAATGATTGTGGATTTCTTACATTTTTTCTTGGTTTAGAGATTTTTTAGACATTTTAGTCAATTAGATATTCTCAAAAGGATTTTTTCCAATTGTTATTAGGAAAGGAGTAGTGATCATTTCTCTAAGTAGGTGTAGTGACCAAAATAGTAAGTTTTTGGTTCACAATGAAACTCCAAGTTATCTGTTTTGATCCAATGATTTGAGGATCACCTTTTAAAGTACTTGGGTAATTACGTGTGCTTCTTGGATAGCTCAAGAGGTCTATTTTGCACTCCTCAACTTAGTTTTGGATCGTATGAAGCAAGAATTTGCAGCACCATCTCATCTCTCGAAGGTGTCCACCATCTCCTCCAACATCATAGCCTCTTGAACCTTCTTGTTCTCAAACTTGGTCTCATGAACCCTTGATCTCGACATTGGTGTCCTTTATCTTCTTATTCAAAATTATGGTGTCATGATTCCTTATTCCCAACCTTAGTAGCTTGAATCTAGTTATTTTTCTTGCTAGGTACCTTGTACCCTGAATCTAGTATTCTCATTGGAAATTTCATTTTGAGAGCTTTCCAAAGGTAGCTTATACATCTAGATCAAACCTATGGATTGGGAAATACACTCTTAACTTTATTGGGTGAACCTCTCAAAGTGATGTGCACTACCCTTACTTTCAACCTCACTATCTTAAACCTAGTTCTCACCTATGTGGGGTTTCTTGGACCTTCTATCTATTTTTCATTGGACAGCTTGTTTCGCAAGATTTCCAATGGTACCTTACACATCTTAATGCTACCTAGGGCTTGGGAGATACACTTTAATCATGGGCTAACTTTGCAAAGGAATGTGCACTACACTTCCTAGCATTTCAAGTAAAAATGCTCTAAATACTTTATGTTGAGATTGTTCGATGCCCATGAGCCTTATGGAATCCACCCACTTTGCCTAAACCTACTTCTAGCTCTTACGCAAAATGTTTTATCCAAAGGGGAACTGAGCTCATGAACTATTGGGTGAGAGTATGATGGTTTTACCAATTACTCCAAAATCTATGGTTGATGATTACTTCCTAATCCTTCCTCATAAGGTGTGTTTCAACCATCTCCTCCCTTTCATTCTTGAGTCTCACATATTGGGCTATATTGATGATGTTTTCTTTGTTTACTTAATTGCTTGAGACTAAATTAATCGTCTCCCGTTTTACAATATCTTAATACCACATACTTGGAATGTTATTATTATGCATTACTAGCCAAGAGATTGATGTCACCAAGTTTCACTAGCAAGTGGGTGCTTTCAAACTAACTTAACCTTAATTGAAATAATCATGTCAAAGTTCCATTTCTTCATAATTATATTATAAATGGAGGTCCTGAAAGTTAATTACTTCATGGTCTTCATACTTGATTATAAATTCTCTATTTAGAGCATGATTTTATCCTCCTTGAAGTCTTAATCTCCTCGAGGATTCAATCTTACATTAACATTCACTCTCCGACTAAAGGGTACATCATCTGATGGTTCAATGTGTGATAAAATCTTTCCTACATAAATCTAATTATAAACTCTAGCATCCCATACCACCATCTTGATATTCATATTTGCATGTAGACAATACTTATCCCCAATTTGAAACATATATTTGTAGACTACCTTCTCACTTGAATTCTGTAAGAGAGTTAGTGAAGGAATTACCACTAACTTGATGTTTTCTAGATTTTGTTTAGTTCACAAGATCATTTCACAATTTCTATGGTTTTCAAAAAAAATAACTATTTATATTTCCAAGTTCATGAATTTCTTGTATTTAAGATATGTTGGTTCTATCTCAACTAATTTGTACTTACAATAGCTTTATAGCTTTTTTTCTTTTAGATTCCCTTCTTATTGAGGCTTTAGGTAGCTACTTCAAGGATCTTTACAAGAATATCTCTATTTCTTCAAGTCTAAGAATCCTCTCATGCTTTTTGATTTCACCTTTAAGAGATCAGATTCATGGTATGTAAATTTTATATTTTACCTTTCATAGAATCAATTACCATCATCATGGTTGCAAAAAGACCTTGAATGGCTAATGATCATCTCATTCTCATTTGGATAAGTAGAAATTTGGAATGTTTATCTGTCTTTGTGGTTTAAAGCCACCTTTCAGGATCATATCTTTTCTAAACTTTGGCATGTCAAAAATCTTTCTAGAAAACTTTCTTGGGTAAACCTTTGTTTCTTGAAGATATTTAGTTAGGCTTGATGACTATGTACTTTTCTCTAGAAAGATATACTTCAAATGATATCTAAGCTTTCATATGTGTTACCTTCTTATTTTAGCTAAGTATCTTTCAAAAGCACATCTTAAATGAATAATCATAATATATATAGGAGCTTATACGTATTCTGGGGAGATTCCATTGATCTATTGAGATTCACTACTTAGAACTTCATGCATTCCCAAAAAAATAAGTTCATCTGGAGTATGGTAGGAGAATGGCTTCATTCATGAAATAGAAAACTATGCTTCATTTAAGTTCTTGTCTTTAGGAACAATCTAGTTTCCTCAAAATCACTTGTTTTGGTTTCACCTTGAGACTCCGAATTTCTTAAATGAAACCAACAAGAAAGGCTCTAAGTTTTCTAAGAAGAAGAGGCCTTTTAGAATTAGGCATCATTACTATAGATGCAAACATGGAACCTAACCCACCTTCCATCTATTGAACTTCAAAGTTCAATCAATTTTCTTTGTGTTTGTCACTCCTTTGGATAAACTCAGGTGAGATCTTTCATTTCAAAGTGCTCATTGACCTTTGGAAACTATTTTAACTTATCATTCTATTCGGATGCATTAGGTCACACATGAAAGTGTAAGATCTCATTTTAAACTTGCCTTTATGATTCTCTAAGTATTTCCTATATAGAGAGTAATCATTTATCTTTTTGTGTTCGCAACTATTGATGTATTCTTGGCCATAGATATGGCAAGAAAAGGTAATTTTTATCTTTCTTCATGTTGCTAATTTTACTAAGAAATACATTTATAATACTTAGCGTCACTCTTCATTAAGTACTTGATATATAATTATCACGTCTAAGAGCTAATAGCACAACAGAATAGTCCAACAGATAAAGTTGATAACCATGCACACAAAGAGAGACATGGACTGATAGATAGAGGACTTAACTTCTTAAATATCCAAGAGCTTAGATGTTGATCTAAACAAAATGTAGATGAAGGGCTTACTAGTGCACAATGTTATGTAAAGTTATGCCTGACACATGCTTATATAGATTTTATAACGAAAGTGGGCATAGATAAATTTAGTCAAGAGAGAGACAAAATACTTGAGAAAATATACAATCTCATAATATCTCCACTATTTGAAGTCCTACCAGCTTAACCAAATGGATAAGCTTACAAAGATCATCAATTACCATCATCGATCACACATAGACCATATCTAACTTGGATTCTAGAATTCCAAAAATATCTAAGCTTGTGAAACGACTTCTCCTCTTAATGGGGGTCTTACAACTTAGATCACCATAAATAATTTGTGGTCACTTGAGGGAGGAGTATTGAGTATATTTAACATCACCTTGGAAAGAAATATTCTTGTTACTTGATTTGCAAGGTTGTAGCTAGCATGAGATTACAACTAAATAGCTTTTTGTCTTCCCAAATGTCAATTTTAAGCTTTAAATTGTAAGCCAACTATTAGTAATGTGCGTTCACTTATTAATAAGCAAACAATCATGCCTCCATTTCATGCACATGCATTTGCATGTATGCAAATGTATATCCTTGCATGCATGTGTTGGCATGTTTTTTCATGCCCTAACATAACTCTAACATTTCTCCTACTTGAAATGCATGCACTTCAGGTATCTATTGTATATATAACATATTGAATTTGCTTCCTTTTATCATATGAACATGCCACTGCACATGCTTGAGTGTATCAATTTTTTTTCAAACAATAAGGAAGCTTGTTCTATGCAAAAAGAAATATTTAAACTAAAGTTGTGCATTGGAAACATTTTTTGGAAAGCCCAATGCATAATAAAAATTCTTTTTCATGCATGAAGCGCAAAATATGTTAAGAATGAATGCAAATACCCTTGATGTATAATGTGCTCTCAATAGCCTCATGTTCAAACCTTGACTTTCATTATTTTTTCATCTCTTCTACCATAATTGAAGCCTAATGATATGCTTCAATGAAGTTTCTATGCATAGCTATATGAAATTAAAGCAAAAACGTATCAAAATCAATCATGAAATTTGAAATTACTTGGATAAAAAAAATAGCTACATCCATCCTCTGATTTCAAAAGAGCCATCATACTCTTCTCTACTTCTCCAAGAGAACACTACTGAGAACAAATTCTCTTCCTAGATATGATGAACTCCTTAACTTCTAGAGATCAATATCTCATTTGAAACATGGAAAAAGAGCTTTCCAAAAATTAAAAAATAATAAAAATAACATTAGGGTAAAGAACAACGAGCCTTCAAAGTTGACTACTTGTAAGGTCATAACCAACTAGAAAGAGTGTCTAGATTGGCTACTTTGAATGCTTCAAAAAGAAATCTTGCCAATAGATTTTCAAATTTGGAGCTATATACCTATTCTATTAACTCCAAAAAGCAAATATGCATCAAACATAATAAATTGTGATCACATATGAGACTTTTCAAAAGGGGTAAAAAGTTCCCCCTTGCATGATTTTGCACTTTTCCTCAGATGAGCAAAATTTGTGTATTGAAAGGTTTTGCTCCATCCGTGCTTATTGATCTCTTTGCTCTTCCCTTGCTTTTTTGAATAGCCTTGATTCTGAGCTTCTCCATATACCCTTCCTTATTGCTCATTCAAAGAAAAGAAAGGACTCTCGTTCTACATCTCCAAGAAGATATTTTCCCATGTTGCTAAGAGAGAACATGGGAAACATAAAGGCATTCTCAAAAGCATGAGAAAGAGCTATGGTGGCTACATAGAGGAAATTCATTGGGCTACAAGAAAAAGAGAGCATCAATAGATTTCTCTTAATATATGTATTTGTGGGGAAAAAATATAAATACTCTCATGTAGTTCTTAGCTAGCTTAGGCACCTTGAATATGAATGGTGCGAGGAAGACTTCATTCTATGAAGATAGATCTACAAGATCTATAAAGCACTGAGGTATTTTAGCCCAATGGATAGTGCACTCTCCCATGACCCAAAGGTTTAGGGTTCAATTTTTGTCTCCCGCATGGGCAATACTACATTATGTTGCTCTTCTACACCACCATAGTTGAATAGATCATACAAATTATAGCCACTTTTGTCAAATAAGATTCCTGTAGCTCCATGTACCTAATTGATAGAGTAGTGGAAGGTGGTGAGTTCAAAACTAGCCTACTCTTTCGTGTGCTCCTGAAGAAGGTGCCAGTTTTTCCTTTGTGCAATCTAACAAGTAAAGATACCAATGTAATGATCTAAGAACATTACGACCACCATACTCTTGAGGATGGATCTATTCCCAACCTTATGCCTCTTAAAATAGCTATTTAAATGAATGATGAACACATGATTAAGTAGAGTCCACATGTGCAAGAGAAATCTCAACCACCACTTTAACACATTCTACTAGAGTCCACTAGTGGAAGTTGTACGTACTCCCCATTCAAGTTAAGTCTCTCTAGACATAAATTAACTTATGTTAACTTGAATTAGAAGGTTCTGGATCTCTTTTGGCAAAAATTTCTCCCCATGCTCCCCATGCTAATTGAACCCAATACCTCCTCCTTTTTATCCTTGAGACTTAATCACTAAGATAATTGAATCACTTGAAATCTAATCTTGAGATCTTGATCCTTACATGAAAAGGACCAAATTATGTGCAATTTCATATCTTTATACAACAATGAAACTCTCATCTCATGGACTTACTTTATAGCAATAGGTTCTAACAAAATTAAAGTTTCTTCTTCGAGTTTTTAGGAAGGTGTGATTGAGGAAGTAAAATACTCAAACACTTGAGGTTTGTCATCAGTTTTTAGGATTTGAAGGAAGTGAAGGTTTACATCTCATCATATTGTGTAATAGGTATGCCTTGTCCATCTTCACGTTGTTGAGTGACGTTTTCAAGGTCCTACTTGACTAGCTTATCTAAGGCATTGGAAAACATAGATTCTTCATAATCAAACACAAAAGTGTTGTTGAGAGGCTTTCTATTACCTACTTTAAAAAAGTGAATTTTATTTAAAGTACTGAATTTCCTACTGTGGACGACCATCCAGCCATTCTGTAAATAATGGAACCATACTCCCCTTTAAGCATACCAATACTAGGATTCAGATTTTTAACCTCAAGCATATTTCTACCATGAGGGAGATTATTTAAATAGATTCGTGTAAAAATATCATTGTGAACATTGTTCAAGGGATTGATAGAGCTTTTTTTTGAGAAACTTTTAAGGATCCTTTCTTGGCCAAGACATTAAAGAAAGAGTTCAACTAATGCCTAACCATAACATTAGCTTGACGATACGATAAGCTTAAAGAGATTGTTTTAGCTCCTAAGTATCAAGTTCCACTAAATTTTGTGGTTCCCGTTTTGGATTGATCCACCCTCTCAAATTCTAAGCAAGGATCCTTTGTATCATATTACCCACAGTAATTCATCATGGATAAGATTCGAAAAACAATTTGAGAAAATCACTCCAAATTGGGATTTCTTAAGGTTTGGAATTCCTTGGTTTAAATCCATTATAACACTTAAAGAAAAGAAATGGGATCCATCTTGTAAAATAGTGCCCTTTGGTAATTACCCTCATAACACTGTCAACATTATAAAAAAAGAGATAAAAACTATTGGGTAAATATTCGATATTATGCACATACGAACCTTTAGGTTCTCAAGCGTTTCTGATCCAAGACGTTAGGATTGCTTGAGGAGGTCAGCGGGCAATGGTAAAGCCCAGTTACCACACTCTCTATTGGCTTATAAAAGCATTTATATAACTTGTCAAAGTCAATTAAGTGTGCTTTCTTATGAAGCATCACTCTCTCTGTTTTAGCAAAGTGCATAATACTAGGGTCAGACGGGCTAGCTACATTTTCCTTTAAGAATATTAGAGAACCCAGAGAACATACCTGCCCGTTTTCATGTTTAACATCAAGGATTGATGATAACTTCAACAAGTGTTTTTTGTGTTCTCACGAAGAAACATGTGAGAAAAACTTATTTGCACATTTGAAAGGCATGTAATCATTCGTTTTGGGGGATGTCATTGCGTATATTAATTTTCTGAAACCACAAAGAAAAGATTATATATTAATGAAGGGTGTTTTCAAAATGTGCAAGGGGCAACACCCCATTATCGTGTAAGGAAGATACAACAATATCATAGCAAATTGAAGAACAACAAAAAATCTTTCTCTATAATATAAAGAAAGAAGGATGTTTCTCCATCTATCATAAGGTTTCTTAGCAACAACATTAGACGCTTTGAGACTTTATTAGATACATCAGAAATGGAATGCAAACATAGAATACCTATCCTATACAAGCTAGATCTGAGAGTATACATAAAGTCTTTCTTTCTAGAGGTATACACGGATGGATTTATACTCCGCCAAATATTCCACAGCATGATACCCCTCCCATGTTCAATAAAACCAAGTCCATTCTATAGCAACATCCATGCTGGATTTCTTTGGCTTCAAATGAGTGAATTTTAACGAATTCCGGATATTGGTGAAGAATATGCGAAAATCTGTTGGCGTGTTTCCATTCCACAAATAAGTGGGGCAACTCTTCCACACTTCCACAGAAAGTACGCAGCCCTTCATTTAACTTAATCATCCATACCCCATCTTGGATACTCAGCCACTGAAGAAAGGAGTGCTTGATACATAAAGGGAAAACCATAAACATTTTAATTTGTGCCTCCATTAATCATTGATCCATTGTAGTTTACATCTGTCATTCATTTTAGCAGAGGATTTAGCTTCTGATCCTCATCCTATGGACTTTAGATGCGAAGTTTGAATGTGGACGCTATACACATTTCGAGAAAGAACATGTGCGACTGAACAAAACTGGTATTGTGATCCTTGTTCCCCTTAGAATAGGTTCATCCTATGAACTTCCAAAGCTTCTAAATAAAGCTTGTGAAATTCTTAAGCTTGTTAATCAATCAAACAGCTAAAGACCAGCTTCAATAGTGAAATGCAATCCAACAACCAAGAATGAGCTGCAACAATGTAGGGCAACAAAATGCGAATTTACATGTGAACATTCGTGGGATGGGATGTAGAGACATACAAAAGCTTTTTCACGAACATCCTCATTGAGTACCAATTAGAGGAGGCAAGAATGTCGCGCGCGCCTTATTCCTAAAACATACATTATGTTTACATGTGCAGTGCTTAGAGCCACAAGCAGTAGCCAAATACACAATTACATATACCTAAGTGAATCGCATATCTATGTAGTAGACGCTTTCTGGAGTCTGAAGGAATTCATGTAGACCATGCGCATGCCTTGTGGATAAGTCAAGCCGCTGTCTGTCACGCGCATAGAAACAAACAGCAACACACATCTACAGTCACGAAGTATCATTTACAAATGCATGCGGGATACGCAAGACACAGTGAACGTGAGCATACAAACGCTAAGTTTCGCAAAGGTAAACAGTACGCAAGTCTATCTATACCATACACACACACACATATATATATATATATATATATATATATATATATATATATATATATATATATATATATGACCTATCATATCCTCGTCTGATACGCAGGTCAAGTCACGTCATGTTCTATCAAATCTCTTGCTATTGCACAGAAAAAGCGACCATGGAAAACAAGGGAAAAGCAAACGCACAACAACAACAATAACAACAACCGATACAGCAAACGTATCCTTCTGACAACAAAACTTTACTCTTTGTAGTTTTTTCATGTTGAGATGGTGACAAGGTTAGAGACTGGATTTCCTTAGACACTCAGAACTCTGTTTCTCCCCCGTCCGAGTGGTCCCTCTCTCTCTCTCAGAATTGCATACGCTCGCACTCACATAGTACTCTTCCTGTATCGTCTGTGACCTCTTTCTCTCTCTCTCTCTCTCTCTCTCTCTCTCTCTCTCTCTTCATATCTCTCTATTTGTCCTCTCCGTTCTAGACATATACATCAAGCGGGTTGGTTGGACTTTCACCCATCAGTGGAAAAGGCGTTCTTCCAACCCCACCAGCCTATGTATGACCCAGCCAAAAGCTGGCGCATTATTAAACTTTGCAAAAAGCGCTACGAAGACACTGGGGACGTTTTAGGACCCTACGAAGCTGGGTGATCTGTTCAGCTTCGTCCTCGCGACGAGCCCAGCCAGCAATGTCCAGAAAGAAGCTATCCAATAAGAAGCTGAACGCTCTTGGGCCGTGTCTTGTCCTTCTGTCCGTCGAGTACCTCCATACTTCTTCGTTCCCGTAGTCAAGACATCGTGGAAATCTTTTCATGCTTATGAAAGAACGAAAGATACACATAGTAACATCCATCGACCAAACGGAAGCAAGGTCTCGCAACTCCCACTCACATACGTACAGCTCTTATACAATGAACTTTTATTTATCATAACATTATAAGCGCTAAAGAACTAAAACAAGGCATGACAGAAGGTTTGCAAAAGAGGAATTGAGACGGGACTTCACGCAGATTAGACTAGTAGTAATTTAACATCATGCAGATTTCCAGAGAAGGAAATCACCCGAAAACATGTGAGAACCGTTTCCTCCTTCATTTTCACTCGAATATAGGGTCATTTTCACTGAAATGTAGGGCTTGGTCTTTAATGACACAGCTTGGAATTCCACAAAAAAAGGATCCCAACTATCGTGTCGAATATTATTATTTTCCCGATAATTAAAATAACTCCTCTTAACATGATTCTCTAGAGATTCTGGAACCCCAAGTAGTATTTCTCCTCCTTTTCTAATTGTTGTATTGAAATATGTGCATGATGGGTAAATTGAATGTTATCAATAGCTCAGATAATCTGATCAGAAATAAAAAACACGTTTACATTTATGGAGATGTATATGCAGTTCAATGCGCCCCATCCAAGTAGGGAGAGCCAAATGATTGAGATCGGATATGACGTTTGGTAGAGGATATGGAAGTGAGGGCATTTAGCTTCGGAAGGAAGAGAAAAGCTCAGAGAGCAAAATAAGAAAAGATAAAAACAGAATTATTACAATCAATTGGTGTACTCTGCCTTTTAACTGAATAGTGTAAAGATATAAAGAGAAAACCTCAGAGAAGGAAAGAAGAAAAAACAGGAACAGAATGATTACAATGGATTGGTTTACTCCGCCTTTGAGTATATAGTGTAGAGATAACGGTTATAAAACTTCATGTCCTTTATTTTGATGTAGTACACAACAAGTTCTCTCTCTCTCTCTCTCTCTCTCTCTCTCTCTATATATATATATATATATATATATATATATATATATATATATATATATATATATATATATATATATACACTCAGAACATTTTGTAGAGACTTCAGTTCGTGGGATTAATGATCTTGCGGGCTACAAATTTTCTGACTCCGAGAGAGAGAGAGAGAGAGAGAGAGAGAGAGAGAGAGAGAGAGAGAGAGAGAGAATTGTGAGGTTTCACTGCGAAGGGAGATAACGAGTTAAGTACACATCATAACAGAATCATCGACTCATAATCAGTTTATTTGTTATGGATTCTTCTCTTATTCGCCGTATGGATGCATCATACGTTCACAAAAAGACAAGTTACCTGCCAAAGTCATGCCATACGCATCAATCTCAACTTCATGCGTATATCCTAGTTCCTTAGTTTTCTCTTCTTTCATGGACCTTAGTTTTCTCTTCTTTCATGGAGATTTAATCATGTTACACCATTCTTCACATCAAACGTATCGGTTATTCAATAGTATTTCTCAAAGAAGCAATATGAAAACCATCTGTACATCCTCCATACACATTCAGCGTTGAATTAGAAAAAAATGTGAAGCACAGAAAGCATACAAGTAAATGGATACCCCATTCTTAGGTGCTGATCGCCTTAGAAGCTTCCGTCGCTAGTAAAGATTAGTAGCTAAGAATTACAGGAGATGGTGAACACAAGGTTACCAAACAATCATTTCATGCATTGTATCCTTTCATTTTAGGGTCTATAGAGAAAAATAAGAGAACTATTTTTCTTGGATAGTTGGAAGAGGGATGGTGTTGTTTTGTAACAAGGTATTTTGTATTGCACATCTTTGGACAAGGTCTTGATTCATAATTGTGTGTGAACTATGCAAGCTTTAGGTGGACAAAGGGGTCAAAAGACTTTAATGTGGAAAAAAATCATGACTTAGATCAAGTAGGGTAGTCTAAAGGTCAGGCAAGGTTGGGCAAGGCAGTCCTAAGGCAGTGGAAAAGTCGACCGAGGCATCAAATGTATGGAAGTCTTGTAGGTCATTGAAGATCGAGAGACATATACACAAGGAGGCTCAAGGAGAGAGTCATCCAAGGCTCAAGGAGCTGAAACATAGTTATCCAAGCTAGGAAAAATATAGAGGAGGGTGTTACATGCACAAAGGAGGAGTAAGGGGGTGCTATCAAGCCCACACCCCCTCTAGTCTCTTGTAGAGAAATTAGTGTATGTCTGTAACCGTAATTTATGCATATCCTACATCTCTGCATACTTTGTCTTGTACAGAGTTCTTGACTGACCTAAATAGATCCATTTGAGGTATTCTATAGCTTCTTGGAAATGTTATGAGCCATACTAAGCATCAACAAAAGCTTAGTTAAATTGGAGCAAAGTTGCTTGACAAAGACAACTACCAGCCATGGAGGTTCAGATTCATGAACTACCTCATGAGCAAAGATTTATGACCTACTGTGTGTGCATATGAAGATAAGCTTGATGTGGATCCCAAAGATCCAAAGGTCACCAATGAAGAATTAAGGATGTTGAAGGATTGGGAGGAAAGGAATAGGAAAGCTATCTTCTACATATGAGAGGTAATCTCTAACACTATGATTGGTCATATATCAGATTTTTACCATGCTAAAGATTTTTGAGAGGCCTTAGAGAAGATATATGCCACTTCCACAAGAAGCAGAAAGATGCGGTGTAAGAATTAACTCCATTCCTTGAAGAAGAGTAGTGGTGTTGGAATATCAAGCTTACACTATGCTTGAAGTGGATTTGATCTACATCAAAGGCTATCATGTCAAAAGAATATCCATTGGAGAGTTCTTTTTCTTATGCTCATTTATTATATTTTTAAAACAGATTTTTCATGGACCTTTTACCATTGTAAAAGCCTTGAGCTTTAGACATGTAAAAGTAAAAAGATAGAAAGATGATAGGAGGAGCACCTCTAGCTACTTATCTTTTGCAGGATCTAAGTTGATTTCATGATCATAAAAGAAACAACCAAATGTAGCATTGTCCTCAACTAAAGATAAATATAGGGGCCTAGCAAATGCAACACAAGAGGCAATGTGGTTAAAGGTACTCGACTCAGACTTGAAGCTATATACATACACTCCAATGATCTTTGGAGACAATACTAGCTCATTACATCTGATTGCTAATCCTATATATCATGCAAGGACTAAGCATATTGAAGTGCATTATCATTATGTGAGAGAGAAGCTACTTACCAAGGACATACAATTGTCCTATGTATCAACAAACTTGCAATGTGTAGATATTCTAACTAAATCTTTGGATGGAACTAAATTGAACAGGTTCAAGATGATGATTGGATTGTATCAGATCAAAGCAAATTGAAGTCCAAGCATGTCAGGCTTGAGTGGGATCTATTGGTGAAATTACTCCAAGCTTAAATTCTTGATCACTTATCCAAAATTTCATATGTTCTTTCATGTATTAGCACATGAATGAGCTCTTGTAAAAGATTGATTTTACTCCTTGTGAAAATGAATCACTTCCAATCACGAGTTCATAGGAGAATCCTTTCACAAGTAATTTGGTGACGATTTATGGAAAATCAAGTCCTAAAACTTTGGAACGCTTTTTAGGTAAAGATTCAAATTCAAAATTGAATCTTGGCTCCAACAAAAAGGCTATAAAAGAGGATTAACTAGTCTCATGGATATGAGTTAGAAGAGCCCAATTTGGACAGACATTCATATGGATTTCAAGTGGATATTGAGCTCACGCTATAGCTCTACCATTGCTCTCATAGAGTGCAATCATTCATTGCAAATATCATTGTACTTTATGTTCATTAGTACATACAATTTGATTATGTTTCATTTTGTATTTTCTGTCATGTATCACTCAGAATAGTGGACTTCTCTGATCCATTTCTCTGCATGTACTTGATGACTTGCAATGGTTCAAGTTGATATAGATTCATCTAGACTCATTGGACTATCTATTTTCATGCTATAGAGTTTCATTTCAATTGGCTCAGTCATTCTCGAGTTATGTGCAAAACATTACCCTCTGGTTTGAATACTGTTAACTCCCAAAAATGTCGGGATGGATCTCTAATTTGCTAAGCATCATTCTCTGAGCATAGTTTATCATTTCAAGTGAAATAACTTGTGAAATCTAGCTACATTAGTAAATTAGATACTCCCAAAAGGATTTGTCCAATTGTTACCAAGAAAGGAGTACTATTCACTTTCTTGAGCAAGTGTGATGACCAAAATAGCAAGTTTTGGTTCATAGTGAAAAGTCCAACTTATCTATTTTGATCTGATTATTTGAGGATCATCTTCCAAAGTAGTTGAGTGATTATTTGTGCTTTCTAGAAATCTCAAGAGCTCTAGTTTGCACTACTCAACTCAGTCTTGGCTAGTGTGAAGCAAGATTTTGCAGAACCATCAGATCTTTGGAAGGTGTCCACCATCTCCTTCAACAATCAATAGTATGACCAAACTTTCAACAATATTTGAACCTCTTATTCTTTTTTCAAATTAGCATCATTAGAGAAATTGGTGGAAGAGGAAGGTTGAGGCTTTGCTTTTGATGAACCCAAATATGAACCATACTCACTTTTCCCTTTTTATGAGTGTTGGGAGTGATGGTTGGATACACTCAAGAGATTGAGTTGAAGCTGCTAAACCTGCTTTGCTCCAGCCCTCCTTTGCTTCAGATATACTTAGTACACAAGCTTAGCTTCCAAATGATACAAAGAAAGCATATATGTACTTTGCAAATGATATGTGTAATGATCAAATCAAAACAGATAACTTTGCACTTCACAAATCCAAGAAAACTTGCTATTTTGGTATTGACACCTGCTCAGTCTTTCACTCAGTGTGACCAGCACACTTACAATTGATCTAATTCCTTCTGGACATATTAAATTAGCTTAACAAGCTACCATTTTCAAGTGGAATGAGATAAAATGATGGACTATACTTAGAGAAAGATGTTTAGCAAAAATATGTGTACCCCCGACTTTTTAGGCAGACACAGACCAGTGTGCACTTCGAGCAAGATTTCTCCGAGATTGCTAATCCAATTGACTTGAAACTTTGTAGGTGTATAGTAGACTTTGAGCTGAATCCAATGTGCTTTGAATCACTTGATTTGGTTTAGTAGATCCTGAGATATGCTCCTCAGAAGTTGACAGACTTGGAGATGATGACTCAGAGAAAACAGAGATTATAAATGTGTATACTTCTATTGATTGATGTAGTTGTACAATCTCATTAGCATGACAAGCATAGCTAAATGAGGTATTGTGGTGTAGGCTATGAAGTAGCACTCACACACAATGAGTTACAATAATGAAATGCCTCGGGAAGTGAGCTGAAGTGAGTGACACCCCCGCGACTTTTTACATCATCTTTTATAGATGTTTAGTGATCATTTGAATTTGAAATTCAAATCTAAGCTCCCTAGAATCTCTCCTCTAAAAGTAGGGAGATATTCTCTCCAATTATACCATCCAAATTTCACGACTCTAATCAAGTCGGTGTGATCATTTTACATACCAAGTCATTTAGACTTTTACATGAGATAAAATGGTAATAACACATAGGCAAGTGTTCCTATGGTTCTAGCTTCACATGGTGATATCTTTCAAGGGTTCCAAGCTAATCTTCCAAGGTTCCAAGCCAAGTGTGAAGGCTTGAAATGCACCAACAGCTCCCCCTCAAGCCAAGCACTTTGGCTTAAGTCTTTATCTTTAGTCTTCAATCACATCCTGCAATCCAATCATAGATTTAAATCTACATAGCTTGTTTCCATCCAATGCTTTGGTGAGTAAATCTGCACATTGCATATTAGTAGGCACATATGTCAATTGAATCTCTTTGCTTAGTAACTTCTCTCTCACATAGTGGTAATGAACCTCTATGTGTTTTGTCCTAGCATGATATATTGGATTAGCTGCAAGGTGAAGAGAGCTTGTGTTATCTCCAAAGATGATTGGAGGCCTAGTGTATAGGCCTAGCTCTGTATACAAAAGTTTCAACCAGATAGCTTCTTGAGTGGCATTGGCAAGCCCTCTATACTCTGCTTCAGTGGATGACAATGCCACTGTAGGTTGCTTCTTGGCTGACCAAGAAATAGGTTTATCTCTTGCAAAACAAATGTAACCTGATGTGCTTCTCCTATCATCCTTGCATCCTGCCCAATCTGCATCTGAGTATACTTTAATGTCAATATCTGATGTATAAGGAAAGTACAAACCATGATTCTGAGTTCCTTTAAGATACTTCAAGATCTTCTTTGCTGCCTCTAGGTGAGGTACCCTTGGTCTGTGCATGAATTGGCTTAGCACACTAACTCCATATGCTATGTCAATTCTTGTCAAGGTAGCATAATTCAAACTACCTACCATGCTTTGATATCCTATGATGTCTTGGACTTCTTCCCCTTCATGAGGTTGACCTCCATTGGAGTAGTAGATACTTTAGCATCCTGCAAGCCAAACTTCTTGACCATATCCTGTACATACTTCTTTTGAGTGATATATATACCTGAGTTGGTGTAGACTAACTCAAGACCTAAGAAGTACTTCAATAATCCAAGATCATTAATCTTGAATTCTTTCATCATCTGTCCTTTGATGTGTCTAATCCCATTGACATCATTACCTGTAATGATGATGTCATCAACATAAACACACAAGTAGATTACCTCTGTACTACTCCTCTTTATGAATAGAGAAGTGTCTGCTTTACTCATCATAAATCCTTGGTCTTGGAGGTAGGTTGTCAACCTGTAATTCCATGCTCTAGGTGCCTGCTTCAATCCATATAGAGCCTTCTTCAATTTACAAACATAATTTACCTTCTTGGGGTCTTCATAGCCAGGTGGTTGTGACATGTAGACTTCTTCAGATATCCATCCATTCAAGAAAGCATTCTTGACATCTAATTGGTACATGTTCCAATTCTTGGATGCAGCTACACTCACCAATATTCTGATAGTTGGCATTTTGGCCATAGGAGAAAATGTCTCCTCATAATCAATGCCTTGGGTTTGTGCAAAACCCTTGGCAACCAACCTAGCTTTGTACCTGTTTATTGTTCCATCAGAATTCTTCTTTAGCTTGTAGATCCATCTGGATCCTATCACCTTCATAGTATCCTTCTTGGGTACCAAGTCCCAAGTATCACTCTCCTTGAGAGCTTCCATTTCTTCATCCATAGCTCCTTTCCATTCTGTCTTTGTGATTGCCTCTTCATAGGTACCTGGTTCTTCATTCAACAAATCCTTTGCAAGATATATAGAATGCTTGGTTACAAGAGAAGTATCATACCCATATCTGATAGGCTTCTTACTTTCTCTCTGAGATCTCCTCATAGCTTGAGTTGAGGATTCTGGTATATCCTCTAGCTTCTTCATCTTCATCTTTCCTTTGGACTTCCATGCCTTGACTTCCTCAAGGTTAATTGTATCATCATCATCTGAGCTTGAGTCTTCTTTCTGGATTGGTTCCTCCTTGGTGAGCTTTGGGAAATCTTCTTCCATATCATAGGGTAGAATAACCTTCCTGCATTCATTCTCATACCATGAGTCATTCTCATCAAAGATGACATCTCTGCTTACCTTGAAGCCTTTGTTTGTTGGGTTGTAGAATCTGTATCCCTTTTGGTTCAAATCATAACCAATGAAGATACATTTTTCAGCTTTAGGGTCTAGCTTTCCCCTTACCTGTGAGGGAATATGCACATATGCTACACAACCAAATATTTTGCAATGATCCAGAGAAGGCCTCTTACCATGCCAAGCTTCATATGGTGTCATACCATCAAGTGATTTGGATGGCAACCTATTTATGAGATAGGTGGCAGTGGATACACCTTCTGCCCAAAGATAATTTGGCAACTTCTTTTCATTAAGCATAGACCTAGCTGTTTCTACTATGAGTCTATTCCTTCTTTCAGCTACCCCATTTTGTTCAGGTGAGTACCTTGTAGTTATCTCCCTTTTGATGCCTCTTTCCTGCAAGAAATCTTCAAACTCATTTGAGAAGTACTCTCCTCCACCATCTGACCTTAGCCTCTTCAAGCTTCTTCCTGTTTGGTTTTCAACAAGTGCAAGATACCTCTTGAAACAATTAAACACTTCATCTTTATGCTTCATAAAGTATAAGATGGTCCACCTGCTATAGTCATCAATGAAGGACACATAATACCTTGATCCTGAAATGGAAGGGTCCTTGCTAGGTCCCCAAACATCTGTGTGTACCAAGTCTAGGTAGTCTTCATGCATGAAACCTTTCCTTGAATATGGAAACCTGTGAGACTTACCAAACTGACATGCTCCACACTTATAAATCATGTGTTGCTTGGATACATTAGGTATCCCAAGCACACATTGATCCCTGCACATTTGCTTTAGGGTTCTTTCACCTATGTGTCCTAACCTCTTGTGCCATATTTCTAACTCTGAAAGTGTTTGATCCTTGTAATTATATAAAGCAATGTTCTTGGTGTCTTCTAGCTCAAAAGTAAACAATCTACCTGATTTCTCCCCCTTGGCTATCCTTCTGAATCCATGTCTTGGGTCCTCCACATATGCTCCATGTTTAGTGAACCTGACCTGCAACCCTTTCTCCACAATCTGACCAACACTCATTAGATTCTTGGTGATAGTTGGTACATAGAGTACCCTGCTCAATAGGTTCTCGTTACCATCACATGTCTTCACATTTCCAATCTTAACAACAGAGTCTTTAGTATCATCACTTGTTTGTACCTGATGTTTGCCCTTGGGTTCTTCCAAGTCAGAGAGTAGTGCCACATTGCCAACTACATGGTTAGAACATCCTGAGTCAATATAAAATAAATGATCATCATTTGTACCTGCCTTGGAGGTCATATTCATGATCAATAGGGAGTCATCTTGCTCCTCTGTGTAGTTGTTGTAATCCCTTCTATTTCTGAATCCACCTTGGTAGTTACCATTGTGGTTGTGGTTGTAATTGTTGTTGTATTGATTGTTGTATCCATTGTAGCCTTGGTGTTTAGCATTCATCTATGGTATGATTGGACAATCCACAAATGTTGCATGGTGATGAGTTGTAGGGTCTCCCCCTACCTGACTTACCTCCTCTGCCTCTTCCTCTTGAGGATCTACCTCTCCCTGCATAGTTTGCTTGGGAGGTAGAACCTTCTTCATCAACCTTCTTACTTTTACCTTTATCTTTAACCTTCTTATCAGTATATAGAGCAGAGGGGTTGTTACCTTTTGATTGATCTCCTGCCTTTGTAAACTTTGCTTCATGTGTGAATAGTTGGCCCATGAGTGTTGTGAGATCTGGGGTATGCATGTCCATATAGAGGTCCATTGCAGTGGTGAAACTTTCCCACTTATCATCTGCCTTGAGTCCATTTGTTACTTGCCTGACTATTTGCTCCTCTTCAATCTCCTCTCCAATGCTTGCTAATTGGTCTGCCACATCTTTAATCTTTGTCACATACTCTGAGACGGATTGCTTGGGCTGCTTCCTAAGGGTTGTGAATTCAATCCACAGTTGATTCTTCCTGGCCCTTGTGTTGGAAGAGAAATATGTTGACAGAGTTTCCCAAGTCTCTTGGGAAGTCTTACAGTTCCTTATATGAGGTAAAAGGAAATCAGATATAGAGTTAAGAAGGTAAGACCTTGCCAAAGCATCCTTTGCACACCATTGGTTGAGTCTCTCTTGTTCATCCTTGGTGGGTAGTCCTCTAGCTTTGAATGAGGGCAGTTCCTCATCTCCTGATATGTATCCAAATAAGCTTCTTCCTTGTAGATAGGTCTTCATTCTCAATGACCAAGCTTGGTAATTGTTCCTGTCCAATTTGTCAATGAATGAAGGAAAACCATCTCCCATGTTTACCTTATTTGCTCTGATACCACTGTTGGGAGTGATGGTTGGATACACTCAAGAGATTGAGTTGAAGCTGCTAAACCTGCTTTGCTCCAGCCCTCCTTTGCTTCAGATATACTTAGTACACAAGCTTAGCTTCCAAATGATACAAAGAAAGCATATATGTACTTTGCAAATGATATGTGTAATGATCAAATCAAAACAGATAACTTTGCACTTCACAAATCCAAGAAAACTTGTTATTTTGGTATTGACACCTGCTCAGTCTTTCACTCAGTGTGACCAGCACACTTACAATTGATCTAATTCCTTCTGGACATATTAAATTAGCTTAACAAGCTACCATTTGCAAGTGGAATGAGATAAAATGATGGACTATACTTAGAGAAAGATGTTTAGCAAAAATATGTGTACCCCCGACTTTTTAGGAATTCTACAGACACAGACCAGTGTGCACTTCGAGCAAGATTTCTCCGAGATTGCTAATCCAATTGACTTGAAACTTTGTAGGTGTATAGTAGACTTTGAGCTGAATCCAATGTGCTTTGAATCACTTGATTTGGTTCAGTAGATCTTGAGATATGCTCCTCAGAAGTTGACAGACTTGGAGATGATGACTCAGAGAAAACAGAGATTATAAATGTGTATACTTCTATTGATTGATGTAGTTGTACAATCTCATTAGCATGACAAGCATAGCTAAATGAGGTATTGTGGTGTAGGCTATGAAGTAGCACTCACACACAATGAGTTACAATAATGAAATGCCTCGGGAAGTGAGCTGAAGTGAGTGACACCCCCGCGACTTTTTACATCATCTTTTATAGATGTTTAGTGATCATTTGAGTTTGAAATTCAAATCTAAGCTCCCTAGAATCTCTCCTCTAAAAGTAGGGAGATATTCTCTCCAATTATACCATCCAAATTTCACGACTCTAATCAAGTAGGTGTGATCATTTTACATACCAAGTCATTTAGACTTTTACAAGAGATAAAATGGTAATAACACATAGGCAAGTGTTCCTATGGTTCTAGCTTCACATGGTGATATCTTTCAAGGGTTCCAAGCTAATCTTCCAAGGTTCCAAGCCAAGTGTGAAGGCTTGAAATGCACCAACAATGAGATACCAAGTGCTTTCATTCCCTCAATCAAACCACTTATATTCACTCTAGATTGCTCTCCTTGCAAATGAAGAGACTCAATCTCAGCAAATGCACAAATATTGGGATCTCCTTTTGCAACCAAACGTAGTGTAGTGAAAACTCTTTGAAAATATTCTAGTAATCCTTTCATCAATGTAGAGATCAGTGATGCATCCAAAATAATCTCATCTATGTTTTCCAATTGCTCTTGCAAGTCCTTGATGTGTGGCATGTACACAACCACAGACCAATTTTCAGCCATACATACATCCTCAAGTTGTTTCCTCAAGTATGAAACATGTGCATCATTATGCACAACATCCAAAAAAGTTAGTGTGCCATGTTTGTCTTGATGTAGAACATGATTGAATGTATGGAGCTATATGATGCTTTACAAAAAGTGCAATCAATGCATAAGCTTGAACATATTTTCCATCCCATCTAAGTTGCTCTTGTGTAGGTGAAGAAGGAATACCCACTATACTTGAAGAAAAATCCCCATTTGTGATAGTGGACTATGAAGTAGAATAACCTCTAGGTCTTTGATCTACATCTGCCACTATGTTCCATAACTATTTTGCAACAAGAACATGTTTCATCATGTAAGACCACAATGGATATTTGGTCCATCAAGCTTATCTTCAGCTTGAAGCATGTAAAACAATTCATTGCTCCCCACCATTTTACTAAAGAATAGTAACTTCACATTGCATGATTTTTTTGATGAAAAAGAAGATCC
>CM035425.1:181681662-181686993 GCA_020310875.1 Ceratopteris richardii | reverse complement strand
TAAGACCATGGCCATAACTTTGGGAAGTGCAACTGAAAGGTAGAGTAAATAAGTGATGCTTAATTTTCCTCTACTCCCTAGTCCACCACATAATTACCTACTGTATAAGAGTACATGACACATGCCATTGAATTTTGGCTTGCAAGACATGCACATGTCCTATATTTAGTAATCAGCTCATAAATAGAGATACTTAGCATGTTTCCATTAGTTTGAAAGTCTTTAAATATGTCGAATACACCTTTTTGAAATTCATCAAAATCAACCAAAAAAGTACTCCTCTCGTTTTTTATCTGCCACTAACACCTAACGGAGCAACCATTGTGGCATATTACTCGTGGCTAGTGCTTTTACTAAGTCCTTACTTATAGACTTTTGAAGAAGCATTCTTCACTAGGCTTTTTGAAGTGGACTCAAAGATATTTTTAAACATGTCAGCCAACTTGATGCCCCATTGATAGCATATGAGTTACACTTTTTTGTTGATCATCAACAAGCACCCCATGATGGAGTTAATAAAAACTAGAAACAATTCATGATCCACAAGGCTAACCTGCTCAATGTGAATGAAAAAAGATCTTATCAGACTTATGCATGTTCTCATCAAGAGCCTGTTAGGAATGCCAAAGTTTAGGAGGGGGATGTGTGGAAGGAGAATTGGAAGACCAAATTAGAGTACATGTATATAAGTTACTTTGTGACTCATTTGTAAAGACTTTCTCCATAACCTAGAGACTAACTTTTGATTTTGATTTACTTTCTTCTTGCTTATGTATCTTCTTGCTTATGTTTTTTTGTCTATTTTTCGCACCAAGTATTGCGACACACATCCACGTGTAGAAGGTGTCATGTGAGTTGGAGACCCACTATGCATGCATTACTTGACCCTTTCCACCAACTACCATTACTAAAGCACACATTCCCATGCACTTGACTAGGACATACTCTCAACTTGATAACTTAATGTGTGTGTATCAAACCACCACCATGTGCACTTGTTGGATGTGTGAGGGCTAGTCAGTCTCACTTTCATGAGTGCATATGACCTTGTGAGTCTGATGCACAATCTTAGATCGGAAGAATAACACTAGATCAACAATCAAATTAATTGGTGCCTTAAGATCACAATCATGCACTAGACCTATCATTTTTGTACTTCTTGCTTAGAATGAAATTATGCTATCTACTTTGTTCCAAGTTTCATAGGTAATAAGCATAAGAATATTTTGATAACAATCAATCTCTTGTAACATCCGTAAATGTTGATCACCAAACCCATTGGGGAAATTCTTCAAGTCCTCATACTAATTTAAAGTGGTAAATCCCATAGGAATTTCTAGGAAGTACCCTATGCCCATAGAACTACTAGTAGATGTTGTTCCCATTTAGCTAGATAATAATATGTAATTGCTTTGGTAAGATGATTCAGAATATGGGTGCCTTAGTCTAAAACTAGTTCCAGGGAAGTTTAAATCTAGGGAGAAGTTTGGTTAAAGCCCAAGTGTTTGCCCATTGAGTATAATATCTGTACAAGTCAAAATAAATGTTTTACTTAACGAAGAATTAGATGGTTGAATGGGACCAATAAAATATAAGCCAATTAGAAAAGGGTCCAATGGTAGTGCTTGTTGTAAAAGTAAATGATGTAACTCTCAAGTTTCACATGCCCTTTGATAGGGTCCACAACATCATTCATAATCTCACATCACAATTTAGTGTAGGCTAGCAAAGACCACTTTGAAGAATCTTTTGCATAGTGAATCAACTCCAAAACAAACATTAGTAAGTCTAAAATGAGCTTATGAAATTAGAGATGGGACTTCATGAGGAAGAACACATTGAAGCCCTAAACTAATAAGGTCCTTGTAATTGATCTAAGATGATAGAGAATTACTCTGTACGCTCACCATTATCAAGGAGCAATAAAAATGTGCTACCACCTAGGAAGAGCTGAGTAGATGCACCACATCATAACCTACTTCTTTTTAATAGGAGTGCCCACTATTCAAGATGACCTACTAAGTTTTGTAGCTCCATCAAATATATAATGCCTAATGATCAACATGAAAAGTAATTTTTGACCTTGTAAATAGTGATGAACCTTTTAATTAAATAAATTGATCCAAGAAATTCCCATTTGATCATCGAGTATTGTTCTCCACATTTTTTAATCTTGGTTTGCATAATAAAATAGATGCAATCAAGAACGATCTATTTTTGCATCAAAACACTCCCATTGGACAGATCTGACACATGAGCAAGACGTGTAATGGATGGTTCGAGCCAAGAACATGGAACACTAGTGTCATTGTAAAAGCACTTTTCGACTATGAAATGCTAAAATCACACTCACCATAACCATTAAAAATCGCATTTGGTGGCATGGCCATCACTATGGAAAGATGAACCAAACAATGTAAGTGATGGCCATGTCCACTGAGTTTAACCCCAAAATTTGATGAATGTCTTTTGAAGATTGGTGTGGTTGAGCTAGCAATATCGCGATGAGCCACTATATAACCTAGTAATTTTCACGGTTTTTTATTCCAAAGATAGATTTAGCAAAAATCTAAACAAAATTGCATCTCTTCGCATTATATAAAACAAAGTCATAGATGTTGTAAATGTTCAACTTGACTCCTTAAAACTAAACAATCATCTAAAAGAAATCGCATGAAACCAGTCAAATATGGAGCAACAATTTGATGCATAATCTCTAGAAAGTACTGGGAGTGTTTTTAGTTTAAACCACATGATAGCACAAGAAAATACACTCCAAGCAATGATGAAACTTATTTCAGGTACATTAGCTTCAACCATTCGAGTTTGATTATATCCACTAAAATTATCCAAGAAGAATTACACTTCTCTTCTCGCAAATTCATCAAGAATTTTAATCAGAAAAGGAATTGGAAATGGATCAAGCATGGTATGTGCATTTAATTTAGGATAATCTACAGATATTCTTAATTGGTTTTTTCTTAGGTAAAATTGGCAATTAAAGAGCTCCACTTGAAATATTTCATCCGACTCATCTTTAGCCTATTTACCAAAGTAAGGATTCATCTAGTATCATTTTTTAAGAACTTCACATGCATCAGGTTTCAATTGGATCCTAATCTATCATAATGGATGAAGACCCTACATGCCTCAATAATCCCAATCAAGAACAAGCTTCAATTATTTTAGGAAGAAAATAAACTCACTTCGAAATGATGTTGGTAACTCTACATAAACCTTTAGCATTGGATGTTGATGAGTGAGATCCAAATTAACTGACACCACTCGATCCTCCCAAACATGCACACTATCATGCTCCAAAAGCTCTTTCATTGGTGGAATTATAGTAGATTCTATAGAATCATCCGAGATTATCTCTTGTTGGAATGAAGCATTGATAGGATTGTGTTTTTGATATTGCGCTAACACTTCCAAAATATAAGTAAGTCCAACTAGTGATAGATCCTTGTCGGCTTCCAAAATTTGATGTTCCTCATCCTTTTATAAACCTTCTAACATATTAGAAGGTTCCCCAATTTTCAAAATCTGACATATTAGAAGGTTCCCCAATATTAGAAGGTTCCCCAATCCAGGGGGATGAACACGGGACTAATGAGCCATCCGAATATAGAAACGGGTAGGTTGAATGTTACTCAGACCCATTTGTTGGCAATTTGGAAATGTTGCAATATTAACTCTAGAGCCACGAGCACTTAATACTTTGGAGATTGTTTTGGAGCCATAGCAAACTCTAATCAAGGGAACAACATAATCAACTAACTTATCTTCCATTGTTTCCACTTGATTAAGTTGTATCCCCTACTATACTAGATTAGTTATACAAGAGTGTGTCCCCAAATCTTATCCAATGTCATGTCTCATGGTTCTAAAGATTTTTACTATTAGAACATTCTTTGTTCCATAGCTTCTTTGCTCTTTGTAGTTTTTCCAAGTCAACGTGTTTGATTCCCATGATAGGAAACAAAAAAAAAAATTATTTTTCCTAATCCAAATGGCCAACTGCTAATCTTCATCAAACTTGATGTATGCTTTCATATTGTTCCAAATCTTCCATACGACCTTTTGGAGTCATGGGATGCTAAGAAAACATCAACATGAGTAGATCCACCCCCTTCCACCTAGGGATTCCCATAAGCATAAGAGAAGATTTGTTTATGAGATTGTGTTTCGCCCATGAACCTTTTGTGTTGCACCATACCTTGATTAGCCATTAGAAGCTATGTTATTTGCCATTCCTCCAAAATTCAAAATCCCCAACCCACCAAATCTTTATGGTTAACACACAATGACCACTTGATTTTGCACATGCCCCTCTTGTTCAAATGACAAGAGGAAATTTTTGCAAATTCTTCCCAACTTCTCTAATTCTTTTCCTTTTGTCTCAAAGAGGCAAGAAAATAGATAAAGTTGCTGATCAGCATGGCATGCCATGCCAAATTGAGTTGCATGCCCTTCTAGTAGGCTAATTTAGATTCTGGCACGACTAGAACCAAGTTCAAACATTGGCCCATAGAAACTTCAAAGCCCATTCAAATAAGGACTAGCCAAAAGATTTGCCCATTATGTAGCTCTTTACACCCCTTGTTAATCAAGAATTATGGATGGGGCTCAAAAATAGTCTTGAAAGCACTTTTAAATTGATTAAGATCTAGATGCAAATCAAAAAGCATTTAGAAATTGCCAAAATGTGTTGATACTATTAGGGTCATTATGCACAAAACCATTGTGTCGTCCATGAAGAGTCTAATTAGCTAGAGTCTTTGGATATGAGGGAGCTCAAGACTCTAGATCTATCCAAGATGGGGCTAATAGTTAGCCAAAAATCTTAGCCAAATAGTGGCAATGCCAGGGAACAACCCTATCTAATAGAGTGTTTTAACCCAATTTCTTTAAGAGATTTTACCATTGATATTAATTTGAGTCAGTTTTGTTACCTAGAAGCACTGCAACCATGTTGATGAATTTTAAGCCACAACCGATATCTTTCAGGGATCATAGAATTAGCTTCCACTCTAGGCAATCATATGCTATGTCAAATTCAATCTTGATGAAGAGGATATCTTGCAAAGATTGCTTGGCAAAATCTAGGCCTTCCCACACATAAATAATGGCCTCCAAGATGGATCTTCGCTTTATGAATCCCTTTCGATCCTCATTGATCTGTGAACGGAGATGGAAGGTTATGCGATTCCAAGAGCTTTTGTTACAAATCTTATAGCTAGTTTGCAGCATATTGATGGGTCACTAGTTTTCAATCTTGTTTTTTTTTTATATTTGTTGTGAAATAGCTTAATCACCCTTGCATTGAGA
>CM035425.1:178106662-178316662 GCA_020310875.1 Ceratopteris richardii | reverse complement strand
AATTTAATATGCATGACTCTTATATGGAGTGTTTTTATAATATTCTAATGTGTTATTAAATAAATTCTTGGAATGTCAAATATTGGTTGAAGTCTTTTGTAGGATCATCTTACTTTTGTACATTTTTAGCACAGCTCATCAACGAGCAGTTTTATTCTTTAATGTGTGATCAAGACTAGAATACATTTTCAAGGATACATATATATTGATAATGTGAAGGAGATTCAATGGTTTATATGATCTTATTAATGAAGAGGTCCGTGTTTATGTTATGAAGTTAGCAATTCTATTAGACTTTCAGCTTGCACATCCATTATGAAGCAAACATAGGGCTTAGCAGTAGGCCATATAAGGGAATATTATACGTCGTATTTAATGGATGGAAATAACATCTTACATCTTTGTACTTTACAGAGAACAACATTAGTTTACGATGTTTGTATAATTCATTTTCAATTCATTTTCATGGTGTGATTTCTTTTCTGTACGGCTTAGTACGGTTACATTATCTAAGATTTTGTCGGTGAAATTTTAGTATATGATAAATTCCTTTCTGAAGTAATACATGAGATTACAGAGAAAAATGTGTGGTTGGATCTATGTATTATCCAATGACAACGATTTTTAACGTAATCATTGCCTTGTTGGGTAATGCATGTTACTTCAAAAATCATAGTCGATGGAAATGATGGAATGCTAATGGATGATTATTACCTGACATGATCACTACCTTGTTATCTAATGCATGTTACTTCACAATTTATTGTGAATGGAAAATTTCGAATGCTTATGGATGCTTATTGATTGTGTTGTTAGAATTGTTCACTTATTATTTCATCAACTGTTTTCGTAGCAATGCATATTATCACATAACGAAACGTGCACTTGAACTTGAGAACAAGGTTAAAGCATCATATGAGTTAAAAGTTTGTTTAGTCCTAAAAGGACGGTATGCATGCCTATTATATGTCAATCTTGAATTTTTGATGATTTTTGGTGACATTACCTGTACTTCTTTAGAAACAACTCTTAAGGAAAAAATCATAATATTTTAGATTATGATATTAATAATCGTAGCATATTTTGTAAACTTGTCAAATGTTTGCAAAACACAATTTCCTCATTCATATAGAGGATCGAAGCTTCTTTCATCAAAGCTCTCCATTGCGGACTTGTGAATTAATATAGATGCAAAATGGTAGAGCATGTACGTCTCAGCACAAGCTTTTCCAACGATTATCACAAGTTGGAATTCACTACCACATTGCAGCCTTATGTTAATATCACATTATTATGGATAGATTCGTGTATCATATGAATTGGCGAATATACAAAAAGAATATGTTGTTTATGAGATCTAGTTTTTATTTTTCTTATCTGAATATAATGTCTCATATATATGAAATGGAATAAAGAGTTTGTATGGAGTGTAATGTAATGATGGAATTTTCAAGGGACAACGTAGTGAATTATTTTGATGCCAAGTAAATATAAAACTACAAATATGGATACGTAATATCATTAAAAAAGTATTTATGAGATCAAAAGACTGATTGAATGATTCTCTTTATGTTACTTGCACATGCATGCACACTTTCATGCCTACCTACATACATAAGTAAATGAATACATACGCACACAAATATACGTACATACGTACATGCATACATAGGTACACCACATACTACATCGATGCATGCACGCATATGTATATGCATCCATCATATAAATGAATGCATACATCGTACATGCATGCACGAGATACATGTATGCATGCATTAGATGCATATAGTTATGCATACATGTGCATGCATACATGGGTACATGCATGCATACATACACATACATACATACACATACATAATTTAATATTAAAGTACTTACACTTACACATTGAAGACACAATTATGTTCTCTAACACTATAATAGTAATATCTACTTTTCCTGAAGGGAGCTTCTCTATAACATACATTGGCATCTCATTGATCATAGGATGATTTTCTTATATATATATATATATATATATATATATATATATATATATATATATATATATATATATATATGTATGTATGTATGTATGTATGTATGTATGTATGTATGTATGTACGTACGTACGTACGTACGTACGTACGTACGTACGTACGTACGTACGTACGTATGTATGTATATATGTATGTATGTACACATACATACATGCGTACATACATACATACATGTGCATCGCACACACATGCATGCACACACACCCCTACATTTACAAGTCCTTACACTATAACCATTTAAGTTCCTTTTTATTATTATGTATTAAATACTTTCTCCCCTTGCAGTGAACAAGAACTGCCTACAATAACATATGGAACCTTTCCTTTATTTGTTTGATATATCTTCTTGTCATGGTGGCTTGTGTGTAGCCACATGATATCTAACCCCTTTTAAGTAATTTTATATAGGCAAGATAAATTTTTGGAATATAGCACACATTCCAAAAACATTTTTTCCACAGTAAATATATAATGCTCTTGCAATATAAATAAGTAAATAGTTGCAATGTAGCTTTTGACATTCACATCTCTTCGGCCGACATGGGTGTTTGATTCTACCCCTGACAAAGTTGGGTACTTATTTATTTTCCTATGGCTATAGTCCCATATACTTCATTTATTTCTCACTAAAACTTGCTAACCTCATTTGCACTCTTACTTTCCTAAAACCTATTCTCTCTCATATGAGGACCAACATGAGTTCATGATCATTGTCTTTGCATCTTCTATGTTGTGACAAGGGAACGTGTGCTCGTTGGTAAGTTCTTGCACAAGTTTGTTTCTAAAAATCCTCAAACCCATACCCATTACAACCACTATATACATTTTTCTTTGTGCAACCGCTTTGCATCAATGATGATGTTGCATCAATAATGATGTTGCATCAATAATGAGTTCAAAGATCTCCTTTTAGCTAAGTTTTTACCACAAGTTTCTTTGGTTGCTTTCATATATATATATATATATCTATATATACACACACACACACACACACACACACACACACACACACACACACACACACACATATATATATATATATATATATATATATATATATATATATATATATATATATATATATATATATATATATATATATATATATATATATATATACACACACACACACACACACACACACACACACACACACACACACACACACACACACACACACATATATATATATATATATATATATATATATATATATATATATATATATATATATATATATATATATATATAGATACATACATACATACACACACACACACACACACACACACACACACACACACACACACACACACACACACACATATATATATATATATATATATATATATATATATATATATATATATATATATATATATATATATATATATATATATATATATATATATATATATATATATATATACACACACACACACACACACACACACACACACACACACACACACACACACACACACACACACACACACACACACACATATATACTTTGGTGATACCATCGTTAGGTTGGTCATTAGATAACTCTTTGTATACATCACTAGAATCTATACCTAGACACCGGAAAGTTCGATCTTTATATGATATCAAGATATCTAGCTATATTTTTACAACATAGGGGGCTAGTCACCTCATAACTTAATAATTGTTCTACAACTAATACTAGGACTTCATGAACTTTTTGAAATTCTTCATGAGATTCATGATATGTAAAAGGCACCTTTTTAATAATTGTCTTCCAGACCTTTACTTGGTAATGCTATTATGTCGCTTATGCAAGTACAAATGGTTTTCTAATAGACGCTTGTTTGCTTCTCCTTCCCTCACATATGGTGTGACTATAACCTTTTTAAACCTATAGATCAACCCAACAGATATGAATTCTACAAATACTTGTAAATGAATAACATTTCATGTATATGACGTTCGAACCTAGGAATTTATGTTTTTGATTTTATTGGTGTTACTAAACTAAATGCAACTATGCTAGACACGTTTAAGACATTACAAAGAATTATATATATCTCTCATTTTTCTTTCTTTGAATTGAGTGACAAAAATATTTATCTTTGGCTATTTTTCTAAAAATCTTAAATACATAGAGCAGTGCGGTCAATGTTAAAACAAAACCATATTGATAACATAGTTTCTTCCAGTCATTTTGATAAATATGTATGAAACTTTTAAGACATTGGCCCCGGTTCATTAGTTAAATCTCCTCCCATTATGTTTTTAGTATCTTAATATTCCTCCATGTAAGACAATAGTTACGCAATATAACACAGGAGCAATAGTAGAGAAGATAACAGATATAGGAGAATCTCAACAATTTTCTACTAGCAGAAGTACAAAGATGATGGCGTTGTCCACCCGTGCGCTCTCAAGGTAGAGCTTAAATGGTGATCTAGACAACTCTAGATAGGGAAATACAAGGTAGAGGTATGCTGGCTCAACTCAGTGTCTTAGGTAGTGCAGAAGTCATGTATATATAGGATCATGGGTGGCCTGCCATGGACGGCTATACATGGGCGGTAGAGCGTGGGCGGCCACTGCTCGCGTAATTGCCATACACGACTTAGACTGGTTGAACCGACCTAACAAATATAAATGATTTCTGACTCCGATAGGGAATATTCCATGGAATATTCCCTTTACCGTCGCGCCGGGGGCACTGCCCCCGGACCCCCACCAGGGGGCCCGCTGGCCCCCTGGGACCCCCCAGCCAGGGGGCCCGCTGGCCCCCTTGGATCCCCCAGTTGGGGCTGCTCACCGCTTCCCCGGACCCCACAATTGGGGACCTTGGTAACTCCCTTTCCTTATAATACCTTACATGGTCCAATATGACCTTCATCCAACATGCAAGTTGGGATTCCCATCAATTGGGTAATGCACGCTTGGCTTCTCCTCATAAAGGGGGCCTTACAGAATGTGCATACAATCATGAGGGGTAGACATTGATCATATACTAACACTCCATTCATAGAGTTGTATGACATAAATTTGTAGACTACTTTACCTATACTTGAAAGTTCGTATGAAATTTGGCTTTATCAACTTCTTATTTTAGAGGTTAGTCATATAACTACCTTTGATTTTGAACTCTTATTGAGTCTGTTGGATAATTCCTAAGAAAAAAATTAATAAAAATTCTTCATTATTCTTACACATGATTTACACGGATTGTTGAATTGTAAAATAATACTTCCAATGGGACTCTATATTATAATTTGTACTAAGGCATGTGATATTTCTTTCATAGTGGTATGACTTTGGATTTAATAATGTTTTATGGCTTAATCTTTGTTAAATATACTTGTTGCTGACTAAGCACAATATTTATGTTGTTTTGACTTCTCTTAAATTTGAGTCTTAATATTGTTTTTTTGGGTATGATTGTTGTTTGAGATTCTATTGATGTATGCTGAAAAAATGTTTTTGTTAAAATTATGTTGTGGAAATGATTTTGGTATAATGATATTTATTGGAATCTTATATGCTAAACTCACTTGTTGAATGATTAAAAGTGTTTTAGAGGCCAAGATGATCACTTTGAACCTTGAGTTTTTTTTGGCACACTCTTATCTAGATACTTGATATATATACAATTTAGAAAGAAAATTTGACTTATGAATTGGATATTCCTTTGTATGGACTATTAATAGGTAATGTTATGATATTGATTTGATACCTTTGGGCAATATTGAACTTTTTCTTTACATTAATGAAGAAGAAAGTGTAAAGGAATGTTTTCTTGTAATTTGAGGATATGGACATCATACCTTTTGTTGGAAACAATGCCACATTGTGAGCAAACACCCTAATTTCCATCAAACCCTAACTTGTAGTCATCATTTTCCGAAATTGGATTTGATTAAAAATATTCAAATCTATTATTCCATATTCTAAAAGTGCTCATCAAGACTATCTATCCATATATGCCACAACCATCGTACATCATTATCATCCTCAAAATTAAAATCCTAATATTTTGTTTTTTATTAGCTTTTCACATACCACTTGTCAAAAATCTCATTAGAAGTGGGATAAATCAAAATTAATGGCTATGATTCAAAGTGAGTAAGAATACTTTTGTGCCAAATTTTTGCAAAGCAACTTTGAGGCTATAACAAGGCCTCATTGGGAGGCTCATAACTTATATTTTGCATGTGCACATTGTCACGAGGAAGGAGATAAGGAAGAGAGCTCACACACACACTCTCACACTCAAAGAGGGGCACACACAGATTGAGGCCATGAAGAATGATCTTTCTATTACATAAAATGAATGTACAAGAACGACCTAAAACAAGAATACAACAAGAATACGACCTAATGTCCGCGAATGAGTGAGCTGGAAAAAAACAAATATGCCATCACTCTCGATAGATAAATCTAATAAAGCTCAATGAAGTGTCCTTGACATATACCAGCATGACCACTATACATGTCAGAGAAATGAAAATTGATACGTGCCATCCTAGATCATCACATGTTGAGCTTGATATCTCACACTCCCCCTCAAGCTCAATGTCATATTTTGTAATCCAAGCATATTCCGAAACTTCTTCAACTTCTCAGCTCCAAGTGCTTTAGTGAAAATATCAGCAACCTGCTCATCTATCCTCACATAAGCAAGATCGATATCACCTGCTAATGCCTTCTCTCTGATGAAGTGATAATGTACCTCGATATGCTTTGTTGTGGCATGAAAAATAGTATTTTGTGCAAAGTGTATGCTGCTAAGATTATCAAAATAGATGGTGATAGGCTTTTGCACTTCCACACCTAAGTCTGCAAGTAGCATCTCAAGCCATGATGCTTCACATGCTGTCATTGCAACACCTCTATACTCAGCCTTTGTACTCGACAAAGCAATAGTGGGTTGCTTCTTGCTACTCCATGTATTAGCTGCACTCCCAAGTGAGAATAGAAAGCCACTAGTAGATCTTCTATCTGGAATGCTACCAGCCAGAGCGACAACGGTGTATCCATGAACCTGTAATTCTACACCATCTTCATAAAACAATGCAAGTAGCACTCACATAAAGGTAGAGTGCACCTTAGAGCATCTAAATGTGGCTTCCTGGGAACCTGCATAAATTGACTTTCAAGTCCAACAGTGTAGCTTAGATCAATCCTTGTAATTGTGAGATATATCAAACTTTCCACAATTTTCCTCTACATAGTAGCATTTTCCAATGCTTCACCTGATGTAGTATCCAACTTCAAATTTGATCTAATGGCATAGAAATTGTCTTACAATCAGCCATACCATAGTTTTTCAACATATTCAAGGCATATTGCCTTTGCAACATCTATATACCTGTTTTTGTATGTATAAACTTAATGCCCAAGAAATAGCACAACACACCAAGATCTTTCATTTCAAATTCCTGCATAAGAAGTTGCTTTACCTCTTTGATGCTTTCTTCATTATCGCCATCTATAATCAAGTCATCAACATAAATAGCCACAATTGTGATGCCATCATCACCCTTCCTTGCATATAGTGAATGATCTGCTTCACACATAGAAAACCCAATGGTGGTTAAGTAATCAGCAATCCTTGCATGCCATGCATGAGGAGCTTGCTTAAGCCCATAGAAAGCCTTTTGCAACCTGCAAACATATTCTGGGTGCTTTGAATCTTCATATCCTCGTGGCTGGTCCATGTATACTTCTTCCTATAACTCACCATGTAGAAAGGCATTCTTCACATCCATTTGAAGCAAATTCCATCCGTTTGTTGTAGCTAATGAAACAAGTGATTTTAGCTACAGGGATGAATCTTTCCTCATAATCAATGCCATATGTCTGTGCATATTCTTTTGCTACCAATAGTGCTTTATATTTGCTTATGCTACCTTCAGCATTGTGCTTTACCTTGTAAACCCACTTGTAGCCTATGGTTTTCTTTCCTTGCAACAATGAAACTATCTTCCATGTATAATTTCCATTAAGTGCAATATCTCCTCATCCATAGCTTTTTCCCAATTTGCATTTCCAATTGCATCTTCAAAACAAGAAGGTTCAACATATTGTATTACCTTTGTCATGTAGGCACAATGATGAGCCATGTAACTATCATATGTCAATCGCTGCACTGAGTTTCGCATCCTCCCAGATCTTCTTGGTCTTGGGTCACTTTTTCTTGTATCATCGGCATGTGCTTTTCTTACTCCTAGAGTCTTCATAGAGGGCAATCCAAGTTCCTCATCAAGACTCTTTTCTGAACCACTTGAATCTCCATCAATGTCCTCAAAACCTGTACATGTTTTACTACTAGCAGAAAGCTTTTCTTTACCTTTCTTGGATGTATTTGGTGAATTTGATGGACTAAAATTTCCACCCAATCTTCCACTCCATGGTTTTGAGTTGGAACTATTGCTTGGTGATGCATCTGGTCCACTCAAAACTTGAGATTCTGCACTTGATTTTTCAACATTCTCTTTGTCATTTAATTCAAGATTAAGTCCATCTTTGGCATCTACATAGAAGCTTCACCACATCTCTACTTACCTTCACCTGTCATGTGAGTGGATTATAACATTTATACCCCTTTTGCTCAAGGGAGTATCCAATGAAGATACATTTTTTTACTTTTGGATCAAGCTTTGTCTTCAACTAATATGGAAAATGTACATATGCAATACAACCCAAATACTTTCATATGTATAAGTTTGGCTTTTTACCTATAAACTTCTCTTCAGGTGTAACTTGATGTATAATAGCAGTCAAAGTTCTGTTCATGATGTATATAGCACCATGCACAACTTCTGCCCAATAACAATGATGCATATTCTTCTCAGCCATCAAAGCTCTTGCTATTTTTGCGTTCAATAATGCCATTCTGTTATGGTGTGTACCTGCATGAAGGCTGACGTCGAATTCCATGACTTTTAAGAAAATTGTTGAACTCATTTGACATGTATTCACCTCCTTCATCAAATCTTAACATCCGAACATACTTCCTTGTTTGCTTTTCCACCATAGCTTTAAAATTCTGGAAGTGAGTGAACACCTCACTCTTCTCTTTCATGAAATATACCCATACTTTTTGTGTATGGTCATCAATGAAAGTAACATAAAACCTGCAACTACCCATAGATATGGTCTTTGCAAGACCCCAAACATCTGTATGTACTATTTCTACTATATTCTCACTAACATGCTTGTCATGCGAAAATGATGCTCTTGACTGTTTACCAAATTGACATGCTGTACATACCTTTTGCATTTCTGCAACTTTGAAATTTGGCAGTCCATTGACAAATTTCTGGACTGCATCAATTTCAACCTTTGGAAATTTGCATGTCCAATTCGTTTGTGCCAGATCTCTATATCAAAAATATAAGGTAAACATCCTACCCACTTTGTTTCCCTTGGCAATCAATCGTCCATCGTGCTTGTACTCTTCTACATATAACCCATCAGCATTGAATCTGACTTGTACTCCCTGGTCAACCATTTGTCCAACACGGACCAGATTCTTTATTTGGAACATGCAGCACATGAGCAAGATGTTTTACCTTCCCATCCACATAAACAATGCTATGTTTCCTGTATGCTCGATAGGGTGTGCTGTGTCATCATCTTTTTCAACATATCCAAGAACTGGAAATTCTTGCAAACTACTAAACCATTCTACATGATTGGTCATGTGATTTGAAGCACCTAAACCAACATACTAGCATTACCATTTGATTTTGAAACATCAGTAGACATAATATTGATCATATGATGTTGAACCATGAACAACTTCTCAGAGTCATGTGCACTTGTGGACGCATAGTTGTTTTGCTACCTTCTGTTATTTTGATTCTTTTACCTACAATCACATTCAAAGTGTCCAGGTTTACCACAATTCTAGCATCCTTTACTATCATTACTTGAATCATTTCTTTGGAAATTTATGCGGCCTCTTTGGCTCCCCCTACCTGGAAACTGTCCTCTACCTCTTGAATGATTTTGTTGTTGTCCTTGATCTTGGTTATTGTGTCCTCTTCCACTTTCGAAGCCTCTAGGTCTCACTCTTCCTCTGCCAGAGTAGAATACCTGCTCAGAACTAGTTTTTCCTTGGGAGTTTGAATCCTCACCAAGATTCTTTTCTTCAATAATCAACATGGATACCAGATCAAAATTTGGAATATTTTCCCTAGTCTGTATAGAAGTTCTGAACTGCTTATATGCAGCTCCTAAACCACGAAGGCACACTTCCAACTTATCATCATCATCTACATTCACAACAATAGATGCAAGTGACTCACATATGCTTTTGATTTTTAAGGTGTAGTCACTTACCGACATGCCCTTCTTTTCCAATCTATCCACCTCGTCCTTGAGTTGCAATTTCCGCGCCTTTGTTTTGGTCTCATACAATATGACCAAGCTATTCCATGCCTCTTTCAGAGTCTTGGCATCATGTATGTGCCCAATCATGCTATCCTGTATGCTAACAGATAGCCAGTACATTCGTGCTCCTTGATTCCATTCCTCATATGCTCTTAACTAGTCCATAGTCTTATTCCTCTTTGGTAACTTCGGAGCATTTTCGTTCTCTCCTTCGATGTACTTCCAGTACCCTTTCCCCATCAGGAAATTCATCATACAAAATCTCCACGCTGGAAGTTGTTCTTGTCCAGCTTATCACTCATAAGTTGACTCATTCCATTTGCGTTTGCCATTTCTACAGCAATTCACAACACTATAAAACACTAGAAGCAACACTTCTACTTGAACACTGTGGCACTATGACATGATAGTTCGATCTAAAAAAAACACAGTTTTCGTGTATCAACAATACACAGAGTCACTTCAAATTTTGGATCTAGAATATATGAGTGTTGCCGAATAGGACGCAAGTTACAATTTTACAAATTGACGTGGTTTTTATGTGGGCTCCACCTTGCAAGCTCGAAACAAAGGCCGAGACTCACAAAAATATTTTGAGGTCTTCTACCTTCATACCAATTTTTGTAGCAATCTGAGGTTGTTTAATCGCGCTTTTTCCACGCCTTCTCAGGTACTCTTCATCGTTAGCCTTCTCCACGAGCTCTCTACAACCACACTGGCTCTGATACCATGTCACGAGGAAGGAGATAAGGAAGAAACATCACACACACACATACTCTCACACTCAAAGAGGAGCACACACAGATTGAGGCTAGGAAGAATGATCTTCTTCTTCTTCTTCTTCTTCTATTACAAAAAAGAAATGTACAAGAATGACCTAAAACAAGAATACAACAAGTGCAATATATAAAGAACAATACATAAGAAAAATCCTAATGTCCGCGGATGAGTGAGCTGGTAAGAAACAAATGTGCAATCACTCTTGGTAGATAAATCTATTAAAGCTCAATGAAGTGTCCCTGACATATACCAGCGTGACCATATACATGTCAGAGAAATGAAAATGATATGTGTCATCCTCGATCATCACATGTTGAGCTTGATATCTCAACACATGTACTCCTAAGTGTGTCAAGTATTATTGGTTTTTGATTTTTTGTTGATTGTTGATTATTTGCTACTCGATCTTCTTCTACATATACACTTATGTATGTGGCTTGTGGATTATCATAAGTTCCTACTATATCTTTCTTCTACTCCTCTTCTTGCTGCTATACGAGATGGTTCTAGCCCTATACTTCAAGTTGAGAAGTACTTGTAGGTCCTTACATCATAGAGGAAGTTAAACTCAAGTTTTTTTTTTGTAGATTTTCACACCTATACACAACACATAGGCTGTATATTCCTTGTACAAGCCTATTCATCATCATTTTCTAGTAGGCACATATTATTTCTCACACTTTAGGCATAATTTTCTTATATTTTCTATCTAGAAATAGTCCATATTTAGCCTGTACATTATTTTTGTATTTACCCACATTGTATAATTATTCCATCTTTCTAATCAGATTATTTTAGAGTAGCACTTGCCACTCATTTATAGCGTTTGTTTCTTTTTCTATTCTATATCTTCTCTCATCTATCTTATTTGACTCAAGTTATGTGTATGACCAAGGTTTCAAGTGTGTGTAGTATATTGGGCCAACTTCACTTCCAACACTTGGTATCATAGATTATTTACATATAAACACTTTTCCCAATATGACTTATTATAGAGATAGATTGAAATAAGAAGATAGACTTGATGGAAATCTAACTATCAAATATGGAGTTTTATGATGATGAATCTTTTAGTTTCCAAATATTCGTGGAAAATTATCAATGGCAAGTATCCAAGACTAAGGCAATTAGTTGATGATGTAGAATCTTCTTTCAAGAAATGTGTTGCTCAAATTTTAGCTCAATACACAAAGGACAACGAAGAAGAAGTAGAAGAAGAAGAAGAAGAAGAAGAAGAAGAAGAAGAAGAAGAAGAAGAAGAAGAAGAAGAAGAAGAAGAAGAAGAAGAAGAAGAAGAAGAAGAAGAAGAGGAAGAGGAAGAGGAAGAGGAAGAAGGAGAAGGAGAAGGAGAAGGAGAAGGAGAAGGAGAAGGAGAAGGAGAAGGAGAAGGAGAAGGAGAAGAAGAAGAAGAAGAAGAAGAAGAAGAAGAAGAAGAAGAAGAAGAAGAAGAAGAAGAAGAAGAAGAAGAAGAACTTTTCTCATCATTCACAATCAAAGACGCCATATATTTATAACCTAATGAAGAGAGATCCATATGATATTCAAGCGATGCTCAAGCACTCTCTCTTATTATGTTATTATCCTCAAATTAGGTCATGAAAAAAACTCTCCTCAAGTGTGGTTGGACTCACAGAATCTCTATCAAAGCAGAAGTCTTGCTAGGAAAGCTCACCTCAAGAGGATGTTAGAAAAAACATATATAAAAGATGGTGAGTCAATTTAGGACATTCTCAAATTAAAAGATTTCCATGATCAACTTCACAATGTTGATATGAATACTTTTTATGAAGAAGCGATAAAAATGCTAATTGATTTATATCCACCTATATATCATTCATTTGTTAGATCTCTTTCTCTTTTTAGAAGAGATAAAGAAATCATATTTGAAGAGCTTAAATTTTTTACTTCAAGATCAATATCAACAAAAAAGAATGGAGTAGAATAATGAGGCTATGTTTTATTCATCAAAAGGCAAGAAGAAGAGGAAGGAGATTAAGAAGAAAAATAAAACTCAGACAATCTAAGGTGAAATAGTAAGTCTTCTACTTCCAAGTCCACTTTCACATCTTCTTCTATCTCTACATCAACAACTTTATCTATACCTAAGGGTTAGTCTACTTCATCCACATCTACTTCTACAACAAAGAAGGGAATATGCTATTATTGCAAGAAGCTAGAACATTATATTGTAGAAGTATAAAAAACCAATATCTAATACAAAGAAGAGGGTTTCAATTAATAATACTGAGAAAAGTTCAAAATGTAAATACTGTTTAGAAGAGAATACTTTTTCATGTGTTAACATAGAAGAAGTATCTTTTGATCAAGCAACAATGCATGCAATATCCAAGAATCATTGTACATTTGATCATGCTGCTACTAAGCATATGAAAAGTTGCAAGATTATATTTTCTTCTCTTAGTAATTCTTAAGGTAAAAAGTGACTATTACAGATGATCATGATTTGGATGTTGTTGGTATGGGACATGATTTGGATGTTGTGGGTTTAGGAAAAGTCACTTTAAAGTCAACAGTAAGTGGTAGTTTCAAAGTTTCCAATGTTTAGTATGTACTAGAGATCAAGGAGAATCTACTATGAATCTTAATATTTCTTACATATAGTTATAAAGTTATTTTTGAGAAGGATTCATATCACCATCTCACTCCAATGAAGAGTATTGTCTTTTAGATGGTGAAAATAGAGGATATATTTATTATATAAAAAATCAACCATGCTAATCTTGCTAGGTCAACTTCATCATTAAAGGAAAATAGTGAGCTTTGGCATGCAAGATTTGGTCATATATGTTATAGAACTCTTATGCATATAAAAGAGACATGTTTAGGAGATGATTCGAATTTTATGTGAAAGAGCTTCAAAGGAAAATCATGTAAAACTTGGGTTTTTGATCTAAAAATAAAGCCAAAGGTTTTTCTACATTCAAGAAATTTGCATCTATGATTTACAATAAAATGCAGTAGAAAAATTTAGATTTTAAGAACTAATAGAGGTGGTGAATATATGTCTAATGATTCCAAGTCTTATTTGGAAGATAAAGCTATTTCTCATCAACTCATAATTGCACATATTCTAGAGAAAAATGCTATTGGAGAGAGAAAAATCATACATATAGAAATGACATATAGCATATCTTCAAAGACGCTTTCTCATAAGTTTTGGTTTGATGTTATGCATATAGAAAACCATATTCATAATAGGCTATCTACAAAGGCTATGAAGATTATTACATTTTATGAATCTTATTATGGTAAGAAACCCAATGCGAACTATAACAAGATTTTTTTTTTCAATTCTCCATCATATGTTCACATTCAAAATAAAGATTGTGGCAAGCTTGATGAAAAGACAATCAAAGCTATTTTTGTTGGTTATGGTGTTGAAAGCAAATATTATAGGCTCTATGTACTAGATAAAGGTAAAGTTATGCTCTCACACAATGCTTATATTGTTGAAAATTAGATTTATGGTTAAAATTCAAAAACCTCATATTTTATAAAAGTGGATAACTATTAATTTTTTGGAAGGAATTTGGATCAGTACATTCAAACATATAGAAGATATTCAACTTAAATAACCGTCTCATTCTACTCAACTTGAATTTGAGTTTTGTTTGTCACCTCAACCTCAACCTTCACCATCTTCTATTTCTTCTCAACGTTTAGAAAAAAAACCAATTCAAGAAGCTAAAGAATCATTTAGAAGTCAAGAAGAAATAAGAGAATTATCTCTAATTTTCAATCAAAATGGTTTTAACAAACTATGCAAGAGAGTGATATCAAGAATCTTAGGGAGAGAATGCGGATTCAATGAAATATCAACAAATAAGGTAAATTGTCCAAAAGCTATTGAGATATTAAGCTCAACATGTGATGATCCAAGATGACACGTATCACTTTTTCATTTCTCTGAAATGTATAGTGGTCACGACAGTATATGTCAGGGATACTTCATTGAGATTTACTAAATTTATCTACCGAGAGTGATGGAACATTTGTTTCTTGCTAGCTCACTCATTCGTGGACATTGGGATTTTCCTTATGTACTGTTCTTTATATGTTGCACTTGTATTGTTGTTTTTAGGTCATTCTTATACATTCCTTTTATGTAATAGAAGAAGAAGACAAAGAAGATCATTTTCTTCCTTGCCTCAATCTATGTGTGTGAGCTCTCTTCCTTATCTCCTTCCTCATGACATGGTATCACAGCCAGTGTAGCTATAGAAAGCTTGTGGAGAAGTCCAACGGTGAAGAGTACGTGAGGAGGCATGGAGAAAATGCGATTCACAAATGACCTCAGATTGCTACGAAAATTGGCGTGAAGGTAGAAGGCCTCAAAATATTTTTGGTTTGCAAAACTGTAACTTTGATCCTGTTCGGAAACACTCATATATTCTAGTTCCAAAATTTCAAGTGATTTTGCATACTGTTGATACATGAAAACTGTGTTTTTTTTAAGATCAAACTGTCACCTCATAGTGTGATAATGTTAAAGCAGAAGTACTACTTGTAGTGTTTTTGCAGTGTTGTAAATTGTTTTAGAAATGGAAAACGTGGATGGAATGAGTTAGCTTATGAGCAATAAGATGGACAAGAACAACTTCCATGCTTGGAGATTCAGAATGAAAAATTTCTTGATGGGAAGGCCTCATAAATTTCCAAAGAAATGATTTAGGTAATGATAGTAAAGGATGCTAGAATTGTGGTAAACGTAGACACTTTGAACATGATTGTAGGTTGAATAATCAAAATAACATAAGAGAGCAAAATAACTATGCATCCACAAGTGTAGATGATTCTGAGAAGCTTTTCATGGTTCAACATCATATGATGAATACAATGTCTACTGATGTTTTGAAATTTATCTCAATGTTGAATGGTCAACATGCAAGGTAAATTTCCATCTTAAAATGTAGTGTTGAAACTTCTTGATAGAGTCAATGAGCCCCAAAAACTCTCTTTAGGTAATTGAGTAATTCTACTCCATAGATGCTAGGTGTCGGCTAGCATAATATGCTGGACTATACCACTTCTCCTTTAATTGCATTAAGACACTACCAACAGAAATGTGAGAGGCATCTACAAAGACATGAAAATGTAAATCCCACTATGGGGCTTGGAGGATGGGTGCTTGAGTTAATAATTTCTTCAATTGAAGAAAGTTGGTTCAATATTCTTTAGACCAGTGAAACTCATGAGGGCTTATCATGGTTAAGTGGGTGGGGGGAATTGTAAGATGAGCGAGCAAGTGAAGATGTTAAACATGCCATCTCATTTGGTTAAGGAAACATAAGACTTCTTTGGAGGTTTTGAGGGTGGGGTAGCAAGTACTACTTAAACTTTATCACAGTCAACCTATGTACCTTGATGATAGATAATATGGCCAAAAGATTTTCCAAAAGTAAGCACAAAGATGGATTTAGCTAGGCTAATGCACAATTTGTATTCTTAGCACTTGAGAAAGCATAATCATAAATGCTTCAAGGGATCCACCTTGTCACCAAATACCAAAAGATCATCCAAGAACACATGCATGAAGCTTATCAGGTACGGAGAGAAGATATCCTGCATACAACGTTGGAAGGTACTCGGTGCATTTCAAAAATCAAACCACATGATAGTACATGCATAAACTCCCCAATTGGTAATAAAAGCTATTTTAGGGACATCGTTTTTCGACCATACAAACTTTGTTATGCCTGCTATACCCATCAAGGAAAGAGTAAATTTCATGATCGACCACTTCATCAAGAATATTATCTAAAAATCAAAGCGGGAAGGGGTCTAACACAATAGCTGCATTTACTTTACGGTAGTCCACATAGATTTTGAGTTTGGTACAATGAAAATAGGTGAGATCCACTCTGCATGTTTGATGGGAATAATAAAACCTACTCGGAGTAGTCGCTCAATCATCTCCTTCACATGTTTAGCATAATTAGGATTCATTTGATAGCTTTGTTACTTCAAGGGGTAAACATCCGGTTTGAGTACCATGCAATGTTGATAGATTCTTAGATATAAGCCCTTCATATCTTTATAATCCTAGGCAAATACATCAGTGAATCTAGTCAAAATTGAAAGTAAAACACGACAAAAGGAATCTTCCATATTAGCCTTAATCTTGAGAAGTCAAGGATTGGTGTCATCAAGGAGATGACAAGTGATCAATTGATCCTCTGGTACATAAGTTTGGTGGCTGTGGTGATCTTCTACTCCTTTAAAAATTTTCAACTGCAGTTTAGATAGGTCCACTACACCCTCAAGACATTCTCTAGCCTCATCAACACTTGGTTGGACTCCACTGTTGGGGTTTGAGGTTTGCGAAAGCACACAAACATTTTCGAACCGGAAGGAGAGCAGTCTAATCATACAAACTCTGAAGAACCGGAAGCACATCCTCAGAACTTAGGAAATAGTAACAGTACCAACATGAGTGGGCAACAACAACAACAACAACAACAACAACAACAACAACAACAACAACAACAACAACAACAACAACAACAACAACAACAACAACAACAACAACAACAACAACAACAACAACAACAACATCAACAACAGCTACTTCCACCTCGCCCGGTTCCAACAGGAGTCACCTACACAAAATTCGGTGGATTTCCAGGTGATGATCCTGATGCTCATGTACGTACCTTTGAAATTAGTTATGCAGTACTAAACCATCCACCTGATCCGGCATACAAGGCCATAGTATTCCAGTCAACACTAGTTAATGAAGCCGCCAGGTGGCTTATAGAGTATGATATCAACCATTTCGGCACCTATGAAGCGGTAAGGGATGCGTTTTTAAAGAGATTCCGACTGAAGAAGCACCCTGCCAAAATTTTCGATTACCTGTAGAACAATAGACAGAAGCTGAATCAAACAGTGCAGGAATATGCCACCCTATTTAGAACTCATTTGAGACAACTACCGCCAGCACATGCTAATTTACCGGATGATGTCATCACTCAGTGGTTTATTAATGGTTTGACTCTGCAGCTGAAACAGATTATGATCATCCGTTGTGTGGGAGCTATGACATTAGATGTGGTTATTGCAATGGCTTTGCAGCTCGAGCATAAGGTTGGAGGCTTTACCGAAGACTTGGAGTGGTTAAAAGCCAGTAAAAGTGTTGCAGAGGATCCGGCTAGACAAATGTACTGCACTAAGTGCAAGAATCCAGGGCATACCAGTGTCACATGTGCCCTTAATCAGATGTATTGTGCTATCTGCAATACAACTGGACATTCTACCGAAAACTGTGCTTATAACACCAAAGTGCAGGGACTAGCAACCGTAAATGCTATTATACAAGAACTTGGGCAGCCGGCCACTCATTATGTTCCACCTCACATGAGAAATAATCAGTAGCAAAGATACAGAAATTATCGAGGATAGGGAAATACAAATTATAATACAAATCGCTGGCAGACAGGAACATCACAGGAAGGTAATTCTTTGCCACCCGCTCACTGTCGTTTTTGCGATGAGTTAGGCCACATACGCAGATTCTGTAAAGATGTAGTTGAATATGATCAAAGGAAGAAAGAGCGTCAGAACCCTATGACCAATATGGTATATTTCACCAGTAGAAACTCAGGCCGTAGTGATTCAAACAAGATCTGGTAAGCAGTTACAACCAGCAGCAGAAGTGTTTGAACCTGGCATCCATGAACAACACAGAATGTATGACAAAGCTAGTCAATGGATCACCAAAGAGCCTACAGTGTTTCCAGATCCCATTCCAGTAACTCAAGTTCCGCTGCCAAAGGAAGGATCGCAGGAACAAGATTCTACCCCTTTAACAGACGCATCATCTTCAGAATCGGTGAAAAGTACAATTCAAGCAGATCAGGCATGGAAAATTCTATCTAAGGCGTCCATTACTCTCCCTCTTGGATAGTTACTTACACTAGTACCGGGAGTTCGACAGCAAATCCAACAACAGCTCAGTCCTGGATCTTCCTGTATTCCAGCGACAACAACAATACAACCGGAAGCTGATTCTATGGTGGATCATTCGGTCCCCTTGATTATGATATGGTACAAAAATCACAAAATTACTCAAGTACTAATTGATGGTGGGTCTGGTGTAAACATAGCCACTGCAGCACTTTGTAAAAAGTTGGGATGGATGAAAATCGAGCCTGTTCAATTTTTCGTAAGAATGGCCGATCAATCCAGAGTCCACCCGATAGGACTTGTAAGAAATGTTCCGATAACTTTGTAGGGAACAACGTTTAAGATGACTTTTGTAGTCTTAGAACTACCGGAGTCTAGTCTTGATTTATAACCTCCTTTTCGGACGACCCTGGTTAAAACAGGCTAAGGTTATCCAGGATTGGTCAGCACAAGAACTAACATTTAAAGATAATCATCATAAATGTATTGTCAAATTGGATGTCATTCAGCCTTGTGAACTCCATGCCAGGCCATATGTAGCAGAGCCAATCCACATGTTGGATGGTTTATCTGACGATGAAGAAGAAGCATTTTTAAAGAACAATGAAGATCTGATTTCCTTAGGCACTGTAGATCTGCAATCTATTGTAGATAACTGGAGTCCGGCAGCCTGTACGGTGGTGCCTGTGATCGAAGAAGTAAAGACCGAAGATACTATTGTTATGGAAGAAGCCGTTCTACAACATCTTTTATAGTCAGCTGAAAATCCAGGCAAACCTCGTCAATTCTATGTTCCCGAAGATCAGTTAATCACCTATAATTTGGGAGATGAAGTAAATCCACGACCTGTCAAGATAAAGGAAGGATTGTCTAAAGTATTTCAAGCCGATTTGATCCAACTTATTCATGAATTCTCTGATGTTTTTGCATGGGATTATCGTGATATGAAAGGTCTGGACCCTCGCATTTATCAACATAGGGTCGTACTCAAACCTGAAGCAAAGCCGATTAAACAACCCAGCTACCGTATGAATCCCAACTATGTAGCACAGGTCAAAGTCAGAACTTGATCGCCTATTAAAGGTAGGATTCATTGTACCTATTGAGCATGCTGAATGGATCTCCCCGATCGTGATTGTACCAAAGAAAAACAAGCAGCTCCGAATATGTGTCGATTACCGGAAATTGAATGCAGCCACCGTACCTGATCCATTTCCTCTTCCATTTCTTGATACAATGCTGGATAGAGTGGCTGGGCATGAAATGTATTCATTTCTTGATGGTTACAGTGGTTATAACCAGGTTCGAATGGCTGAGTAAGATATACCGAAAACAGCATTTATTACAAATTGGGGTGTTTTTGCTTGCACAGTCATGTGGTTTGGATTAAGAAATGCTCCTAGTACCTTTCAGCGATGTATGCAGGAAATCTTCTCACCCTATCTTACTTCTTTTATGCAAGTATATCTAGGTGATTTCTCTTTATTGGGTAAGATGGTTGCACACCTGTATCATTTACGGTGTTGCTTTGAGAAATGTCGAGAATACTGACTCTACCTGAACCCAACCAAATCTGTCTTTGCGGTTTCTTGTGGTAACTCCTTGGCCACATTGTATCTGCACAGGGCATACAAGTTGATCCAGACAAAATTGTAGCCGTGTTAGAAGCACCTGTGCCTACTACACCGAAAGAAGTCATGCGATTCCTGGGTCAAGTCACGTGGCATGGTCGACATTTACGGTGGCTTGCCCATTTGGCAATACCCCTAAATCATCTAATAACTAGTACTCCTCGACAATTTGATTGGACCCCAGAATGTCAAATTGTATTTGATCGTCTAAAAGCTTTATTAACGCAGGTTCCAATTCTACAACCTCCTGATTCGGAACGCCCATTTCATGTTTTTGTAGACGCATCAGATATAGCCATTGGAAGTGTTTTAATGCAACAAACTGATAAGTGGTTCCGGCCTGTCTATTATGCAAGTCGAAGGCTTGCTCTTGTTGAAAAGAATTATTTAGTCAGTGAAAGAGAATGTCTTGGTTTAGTGTATTCTGTAAAGAAATTCCGGCATTATTTACTAGGCCGAAAATTCGTATTTCATGTAGATCATGCTGCGCTGGTATATCTAGTTCGGCAGCAGCATTTAGGTGACCGCTTGGCACGTTGGATTTTATTTTTACAAGAATTTGATTATGACGTAATTCATCGACCCGGCACTGCATATGCATTAGCAGATTTTCTCTCTCAGTTAGATTCCGGTGAAGCTCCGGTCAGTGTTGATGACACCACACTAGCTATTTATGTTACTGAAATGACTAATGATGAATCTGCACAACCTCCTGTGACACCTACTTACTATGATCAGTTATCAACCTTTCTTACTGATGGATGTATTCCTTCTCAAACTTCTCCTGCAATGCGCCTGAAAATTGCAGTTTACAGCCGCAGATTCCGGTTGGTTGCCGGAGAGTTGTATTATATGGATCACACTGGGGTTTTACTTTGTTGTATTCCTCCACATGAAGTAAACTCAGTAATCGCTCTGGCACATTCAATACCCTCTGATAGACATTTTGCAGCAGATTTAACGCACCGAAAGATTCTGCAAAGTGGGCTCTGGTGGCCTACTATGTACAGAGATGTATCTCAATTTGTGCAGCAATGTGACAATTGTCAGCGATCTGGACAGCCTTTACAACGCCATTTCTTTCCTCTGCAGCCTGTCTTACCTTTAGAACCTTTTTCAGAAATGGGGTCTTGACTTTATTGGACCAATCACACCTCCAACAATCCTTAGCAACAACAGATATATTCTGACATGCACAGATTATGCTACCAAATGGGCAGAAGCTTGGGCTTTACGGTCTTCCACAGCTGTTTCGGTGGCAAAATTTCTAATGAAGGATGTATTCCCACGTTATGGATTACCTTTGGAACTTGTCACAGATCATGGGACCCACTTTATCAACAATTTAATGCGAGTGCTCACACACACTTTTCAGATTCTGCATAAATTCAGTTCACCGTATTATCCTCGTGCTAATGGCCTGGCTGAAAGTACAAACAAAATGTTGTTGACTATGCTTCGAAAATTGATTGTGGAATCACCAGAAAGATGGGATCAGTTACTACCTACAGTATTATGGGAATACCGGACTACATACAAGGTCGCAACCAGACTGAATCCTTTCCAACTTGCATATGGAATGGAGGCAATTGCACCAATGGAACTTGTAGTACCAAGCTTACGTGTGGCCATCTCTCAGAAGTTGATACCCGAAGATTCTTTACCATTTCGGTTGGATATACTCAGAGAATTAGATGAGCATCGTTGGGAAAGTTTTTTGACTCTTCAAGAAGTGTAGTTTCGGCAAGCTCGTACACATGATCGGTATCTTAAAACTTCAGTTTTTACGGTAGGACAACTTGTGCTGTTTTATAATGCAAAATCAAATCATTCTGCTGGAAAATTCAAGTTACGATGGTTTGGTCCTTACCGGATTACTGAACAAGTGGGCCCAGCTACTTTTCGGTTGAATACTTTGACCGGAATTCCTCTTTCGAAAGTGATAAATGGTTCAAAATTGTGGCTGTATCATCAAGCGCCTGATTCACACTGAAGTGTTCTGCGGTTGCCCGTGTATTTTTTTCTTTTTTTCTCTTTTCTTTTCCTTTTTAGTTTTGCGTGATTAATAATATAAGTCTGTAAATATCCTCGTTTTGATACCTAATTATGATCAACAGCCGCCTTGCATTATCGTTCTGCTCATGCATGCACACCGTAGTTATGAAGGTTATCATCTCAACATCGCGTGATGATTAGCATTTTTGATCGCCTCCCGTTACCAAGTATCTACTTAATCTTTTGCTTTCCGCTGTTAGTAACTATTGTGTCTGTGTGTTTTGTGTGATTTGTACTTTCTGTAAGCCCTGTGTATTCGTGCTTTTCAAGTGGGATCATGGAAGCTCTAGCAAACTTTGCTACCTTCTGTGATGGAATTCCTCTAGACCTGAGTGAATTGTATAATTTCGCTGAATTGCCTTGGCATTCAGTGGGTTGTATAATTTCACTGAATTGCCTTGGCATTCAGTGGAATGTCACCCATTTTACGCCCAAATCATTGCCGCCATCGCTGCCACACCTGCCACGGAGCAGAGTTGGCCAATTACCTCTTTACCATCTCGTACTGTAGTCACTCTACAGTCCTTTGTTGATGCTTTTGACTCTCTCCGCAAGGACGAGAGAATGGACCCAATCTTCCAATCGCTACAATGAATCAGTTGTTTCCCAGGCACTCTTCAAATGAGTATGCCATCCTCCGTCGCCCTGAACCTGAAAGAATAACATTACAGTTTCTAGTAGCCATCCCGAACTTACAAAAACGAACCTATGGGATATCTAGCCCATTCTACTCGGTAATTGATATGGCTGCTCGCGAGCCTATCAATTTCGCTTCCTATTTTTTCCGGCGCATTCACCGTGAATGCGTTTCAGTTATTAAATAGGTTAACAAAGGAGATTTGCCGCGATCACGTCTCCCGCACATAATCACTTTCCTGTTTCCGACCATCTTAGCAGCGCAACCACCACCTAGAGGTCCAGTTTTATATCATGAAGAATCTGCTCAGATACTGGAAGATGACGAAGAAGATGACGAAGAAATCTTCCAGCTCCTACGCTGAAAATGCATCAGGATTAGTTCGTCTGAGAGTCAGGTGCAAGGGTCTGCCGCAGGTGATAAAGCAGACAACAATGAAGAAGAAGGGCATGAAGAAGAAACTTTCCATGACACAGCTACATCAATGCACCATGATTCATCAGCCCAGTCATCTCCAAACAACCAACAAGAGCAAAGTGTGACCAATTCTGACGACAAATCTTCTAACGAAGAATCTCAGCAGCAGTCCAAACAAGAGGTACAAGAAGATACGCAACTTATTGTTGCAAAATTTTTACAGGAATTGATTACGGCAGCAGAAGCTGCAATTACTCAACCCAAAGTGACTACGCAGCAACTTACCAAAGCAGCTAAAACCCTACAACCCATTCCTCCCCCCATTGTTCCTGTTCCACCCCTTGCTCCTGAGGAACCTACCGCTTCATCCTCATCACTCAATTACTCTCCACCGGATTCCGCTCATCTTTTAACCTCTTCATCACAGCCACTTCCTCCTTTACTTCCTCCAATTCCTATGTTCACAGAATTAGAATATATGGGATGCATGATTATTCAGTTTTCCCAGCAGCTTCCGGTGCAATTAAGAATGGTGATAGAAAATATTCGTAAGGAATTGCAGCATAAGGTAGATACCCCTGAAGCAGATATCACTCCGTTGCAGGAAGAAATAGATGATGGAGAGTGTTAATCTCCAAAAGAACAAGTTAACCTTGAATTTAGATCACCTCTATATCAAGATCAACTTTAGACTCCACCTAATTTAGAGAATCTTCACCAAATTATCAGAAAATTGATTATTCTGAAAATTTCAGTTTCTTCAGAAAAGTCTGCTGCAGATTAGTCACTCATTGACTAATCAATCCTGTAAAGTTTTTGATAAAACTTTGCACAACACTTCGCCTTAAGGTTGCGCAACTTTGCCAAGTTAAATCTCTCAAAAAGATTAAGTACACACAGAGAAATGTGTGAAACACTTTACCTATGTCTGAAAATGCTTCTCTGCAATGGCGACTTTGACACCTGCAACTTCTTAGCACTGGTTCTCTCAAAGTAAATCCCGTTTGATCAAGATCTTTTAGCCATAGATAGCTTACCTTCCAACTTAGATTTTAAGCCCTCATTTGTGTAAAACTTTACACTGTAGACTGAGCAATGATCATTTCATTGAAGATGAAATGTGCGCCAGATTTCTCGACTGTTAGAACATTCTTACATATGAATGTTCCTAATCAAAATTCTCACAGCCTGATTACAATTAACCTCTCAAATTCTAGCCATAGATAGATTAGCTATGGACTTAGATACGTGCAAAAGGATTTCTCAAAAGATTAAACACAGAGGGAGCAGACAGCAAAATATCGGGCGCAAAATTTTTCGATTTCTCAGAAAATTTACATCTAAGTGAGGATGGACAATTCACTCACTCTTCATGTGTCTAATGACACTAATTTCTCTCTTCCTATTCTCAAATCTCTTCTGCTCTACTTGCCCGACATTTTCAAACATATTTATAGATGAATATATACAAGTGTATGACTTAAACAAGGGTATAAGTCAGCTAATGTACATATGTGTACATATCTTTGAGTTTTCTGAAAATGTCCTTCCTTCAACCATCTGACTTTGTTTCCTTCTTGACTCCTTGACTTCATCTCTCCATAATCCTTCAATTGATGATTGTCATGCACCAACAGCTCCCCCTCAATCATTAATTGAGGTTCTTTTCTATCTTCTTTACTCCAGCCATATCCTTGAATCTTTGTAGTTTTGGTCCATCTAGACTTTTAGTCATCATATCTGCAACTTGATCTTTTGTGGGAGTGTGTATGACTTCAATCTCTTTCTCAATGACCTTCTCTCTCAGAAAATGATACTGTATTTCAATATGCTTAGTTCTAGCATGAAATACAGGATTAGCTGCCAAGTATAATGAACTCATATTGTCTCCACAAATAATAGGAGTACTCTGAATCACATCAAAAACTTTCAAAAGTGTCTTTAGCCATATTACCTCTTTTGCAGCTTCTACCATACCTTTATATTCTGCCTCTGTGGATGACAAAGCAACTGTATGTTGCTTCTTGGAACACCATGAAATCAATTTGTCTCCTATATAGCACAAGTATCCATGTGTTGATCTTCTATCATCCACATTACCTGCCCAATCTGCATCACTATATATCTTGATTCTTGTATCTGAAGTAAACCCATAGTACAACCCTTCTTTGAGTGTACCCTTGATGTACCTAAGTACTCTTTGTCCTGCAATCCAATGTTCTTTTCTAGGACAATGCATGAATTGTGAAAGCACACCAACTGCATATGACAAGTCAGGCCTTGTCAATGTAGCATAAATCAAGCTACCAACCAAACTTTGATAGAGTTTCATATCTCTGAACTCTTCTCCTCCAAACCTAGACAATTTATGGTTCACTTCCAAAGGTGTAGGTGCAACCCTGCAATCTTCCATTTTAAATTTGGTTAGCAAATTTTTAAGATACCTTTCTTGGGTCACATATACTCCATGTTGAGTATAAGAGATCTCCATTCCCAAGAAGAATGATAAGTTCCCCAAATCACTGATTTTGAACTCTTTCTCCATCTGCTTTTTGATCATTTGTATCCCCTTATCATCTGTTCCTGTAAGTATTATGTCATCAACATAAATACACACATAAATAAACCCATCTTCACTTGCTTTGACTAGCAAGCTACTATCTGCCTTTGATGCTTGAAATCCAAGATCATTCAAGAATTTTACAAGCCTATAATTCCAAGCCCTTGGGGCTTGCTTCAACCCATACAAAGCTCTCTTGAGCTTACACACATAATTTGGACTCACTTGATCTTTGAATCCATCTGGTTGCTCCATGTAGACTTCATCTGAAATGTAACCATTCAAGAAAGCATTTTTAACATCTAATTGAGACAACTTCCAACCTTTACAAGCAGCAATTGCAATGAGTGTCCTGATGGTTGTCATCTTTGCCACAGGACTATAAGTCTCATCATAGTCCACTCCATATGTCTGTGCATACCCTTTCACAACAAGTCTAGCTTTGTACCTAGACACACTTCCATCTGCAAATCTTTTAGTCTTGTAAACCCACTTACATCCAATGATCTTCTGACTATTAGGTTTAGGAACCAAATCCCATGTTTGATTCTCTATCAATGCATCATACTCCTCTTGCATAGCATCTTCCCAATTCTTCTTCCCTTTGGCTTCTTCATATGTAGAAGGGTCTTCATCTGCTTTTACCAAATAAGCATAATCTTTAGTAGTCAAGAATGAAGTGTCATAGCTATACCTTGTAGGTTGCCATTTGTGCCTAGATGATCTCCTAACTTCTGCACTTCTTGAGGTCTCTAGTTCATCACATTCTGGATCAAACCTTGGCCTCTCTTCAACTTCAATCTGCACTTCATTACTCTCACTTTCATCAAGTAATTGAACCTTTGCTTTACCTTTCCTTTGTTCCACTACTTCTTCATCATCTGCATGTACATTATATTTACCTGCATACCAAGTACCTTGCTCATCAAATGTAACATCCTTGGATACAATAAATTGCTTTGTGGATGGACTCCACAACCTGTATCCCATTTGCTTATCATCATAACCAATGAATACATACTTCTCTGCCTTAGGCTCCAACTTATGCCTCAATTGAGATGGCACATATGCATATGCCAAGCATCCAAATATTCTGCAATGATCCAAGGTAGGTTTCTTACCCCACCAAGCTTCATATGGTGTCATACCCTGCAAAGCTTTACAAGGCAATCTATTAACCAAATATGTAGCTGTATTAACAGCTTCAGCCCACAAATAATTTGGGCAATTCTTCTCTTTCATCATGGACCTTGCAAACTCAACAAGAGTCCTATTTCTTCTTTCTGCTACCCCATTTTGTTGAGGAGAGTACCTGCAAGTAACTTCTCTCTTTATACCTGCATTCCACAAATAATCATTGAACTCATTTGAAAAATACTCTCCCCCTCCATCTGACCTTAGTCTCTTCAATTTTTGACCTGTAATCCTTTCTGCATATGCATGATAGTGTTTAAATGTATTAAACACTTCTGACTTTTCCTTAATCACATAAATTGTGATCCACCTGGTAGCATCATCAACATATATGACATAATATCTTGAACCATTTATACTAAAGTCCTTTGAAGGACCCCACACATCTGTATGCACCAATTCAAGTCTTTCTGAATACATAAATCCATGCTTGGAATAGGATTGCTTATGAGCCTTACCTAATTGACATGCCTCACATCTGTATGTCATGTGTTGACCTGCAATGTTAGGCATACCAAGCACTGAATCATTGTTAATCATTTCTTTGATACCTCTTTCATTAAAGTGTCCAAGTCTTTTGTGCCAAAGATCCAATTCTGACACCTTCTGCTCTCCATATGTGAACATAGCATGTCCAACATTTCCTTGTACCTTCAATGTGAAAAGCCTTCCTTCTTTCTTTCCTGCAATAACTTGTTTATACCCTTGACTAGGGTCTTCCACAAAAACTCCATCATTGGTAAACCTTACCTCATAACCTTTTTCCACAATTTGACCTACACTGATCAAATTCTTTGGAATTGTGGGAACATAAAGTACCTTACTCAGAAGAGTGCTCCCATCCTTAGCTTTGACTGAACCAATTGACTTTACCTTATGCTTTGTATTATCACCTGTCTGCACTGTATGATTAATTGCATTATGATCTAGGTCAGTCATCAAAGCAATATTTCCACTTAAATGATTACTACATCCTGAATCAATATAGAACACTCTCATGTCCTCATGTGAGGTTTCACATGTATTCATAATGAGAGTCGAATCCTCCTTTTGATCTGATGCATAGTTGTAGTAGGTGTTATTATAGGATTGATTTTGGAAGTTTCTTCCACCACCTCTTCCAAAAGAATTCCTACCACCTCTACCTCTGAAATTTCCTCTCTGAAATCTACCACCTCTTGCTCTTTGATTAAAGTTCTGATAATTACCATTGTTTTGATTATTGTGCCAACAATCATGAGATAGATGATTGGTCTTACCACATATCCAACAAGCTCTTGCATTCTCTTTGTTGTTTCTGCCTCTTCCTCTACTTCTGCCATTTCCTCTTCCTCTTATGAAGTTTGCTTGGTTTGATGTACCTTCTTCTTCACCTGATTGTTGCTTCCCTTTGTTGGCTTTCTTCTTGTCTTTAGAATACATTGCATGACCTGCACTCTTATCAACATCTCCTTTGATATCATTCTCAAAAGTTAGCATATGACCTAACAATTGATTCAAATCAGGAGTAAAGTGATCTAATGAAAGTTCTGTAGATAAAATGAAAGGCTTCCATTTCTCATCTCCTCTTAGTCCTGTGAGTATTTGTCTTACCAATTTGTCTTCTTCAATATCTTCATCAACTGCACCTAAAGAATCTGCAATGTCCTTCATCTTTGTCACATAATCAGAGATTGATTGTGAGGCCTTCTTCTTGAAGGTAGTAAATTCTGCCCATAGTGAAGCCTTCCTTGATTTGGTTGTATTTTGGAAATGCTCTTCCAAAGCATTCCAAATGTCACAAGCACTTTCAAGTCCTCTAATGTGAGGAAGCAAATAGTCATTGACTGCCATGTAGATGATGCTTCTTGCTTGAGCATCCTTCTTCATCCAATTCTTCAAATCTGCAAGCTCCTCCCTAGTTGGAACACTAGGATCTCTGAATTCTGGCTTTTCTTCATCTCCTGTGATGTATCCTATCAGATCTTTGCTCATAAGGTGAGCTTCCATCCTCATAGACCATGCAGGATAGTTCTCTCTATCCAACTTTTCAATTTGGAGACTATCTCCCATCTTTACTTCACCTGTAGCTTCAAATCTTTAACCTTTACAGATAATAAATGTACCTTTACTTCGAATGTTGCTCCTTCTGATCCTTTTGATGCTCTTTGTATGTCTTCCTTTGATCTTTCTTCAACCTTTACCCTTCTGCACCTTCAAAATGTAAAGTTTTGTATTTCTGCAATAGTCGGAGTCTTCTTCACTTCAATTTTGACACAACCTGCTCTGATACCACTGATGGAGAGTGTTAATCTCCAAAAGAACAAGTTAACCTTGAATTTAGATCACCTCTATATCAAGATCAACTTTAGACTCCACCTAATTTAGAGAATCTTCACCAAATTATGAGAAAATTGATTATTCTGAAAATTTCAGTTTCTTCAGAAAAGTCTGCTGCAGATTAGTCACTCATTGACTAATCAATCCTGTAAAGTTTTTGATAAAACTTTGCACAACACTTTGCCTTAAGGTTGCGCAACTTTGCCAAGTTAAATCTCTCAAAAAGATTAAGTACACACAGAGAAATGTGTGAAACACTTTACCTATGTCTGAAAATGCTTCTCTGCAATGGCGACTTTGACACCTGCAACTTCTTAGCACTGGTTCTCTCAAAGTAAATCCCGTTTGATCAAGATCTTTTAGCCATAGATAGCTTACCTTCCAACTTAGATTTTAAGCCCTCATTTGTGTAAAACTTTACACTGTAGACTGAGCAATGATCATTTCATTGAAGATGAAATGTGCGCCAGATTTCTCGACTGTTAGAACATTCTTACATATGAATGTTCCTAATCAAAATTCTCACAGCCTGATTACAATTAACCTCTCAAATTCTAGCCATAGATAGATTAGCTATGGACTTAGATACGTGCAAAAGGATTTCTCAAAAGATTAAACACAGAGGGAGCAGACAGCAAAATATCGGGCGCAAAATTTTTCGATTTCTCAGAAAATTTACATCTAAGTGAGGATGGACAATTCACTCACTCTTCATGTGTCTAATGACACTAATTTCTCTCGTGCTATTCTCAAATCTCTTCTGCTCTACTTGCCCGACATTTTCAAACATATTTATAGATGAATATATACAAGTGTATGACTTAAACAAGGGTATAAGTCAGCTAATGTACATATGTGTACATATCTTTGAGTTTTCTGAAAATGTCCTTCCTTCAACCATCTGACTTTGTTTCCTTCTTGACTCCTTGACTTCATCTCTCCATAATCCTTCAATTGATGATTGTCATGCACCAACAATAGATTCACTCAAAGTAGAGAATCATAATCTGCACTTCCAGGTTAGCCAGCTTCAAGCACAGCTTGCTCAACAAGAGACCGTAATCAATCAAAGAGATGCTGCCTTGGTCGAAGTCAGAATAAAAGAAGATTTATTATGTACTGCTGATGCCGAAATTCTTAAATTACGGCAGATAGTTAAAGATAAAGAAGATGCCCACATAGCCCTAGGAGATTTGTTAAAGGAAACTAGAGATCAATTGGTTGAAGCAGTGCAGAAAGGACAGGAAATGTCCATTTTACTAAAACAAACCAATACAGAGCTAGAGTTCGCAAATGCCACCCTGACTGAATCTAATTCTGGTCTTAAAACGCAGATGATGTTGGCCGCTCAGCTCCAGAAAGAGATCCCAACAATTCGAAGAGAGCGCGATGCTTACTACCGAACTATACAATTTCAGAATCAAGAGTTGGAAAGAAGAGAGAATCAACTGGGCGCTCAAGCAGAAAGACTCTCTCGAGTTGATAAACATATTGCAAACATGAAAGTCAACCGAGATGCAGCTCTGTCAAACGACTTTTATCTGGAGGAAGCTTTTCTGCAGACACAAGCAGAAATTTTGATGAGCCAGGTAATTGCAACCAGTTTAGTAAGAACTGATGCTCAACTAGTAGAACCCGAAGTCCTCAAACAGATGTTAGATTCATTAAAAAAGAAAATTGCCCGAACGTTTAAATTAGCTAGAGCAATGTATCTAGAAGGTATAATAGATGAACCGTAATATTTTGTATACCTGCGAGTTCGAGTCCACCGTGCGTGCCAGTGTAAGCCGCCGGATTGGCAATTGTAAATCCTTTTTTCCTTTTCATATTCCGCACGAACTGAGAAGTCGCTGCAAAGAGATGTAACTTTTTTATAAAGCAATGAAAAGACACTTTCGGTGACGACCAGAAGAGTCGCCAGACTGTCTGTCTGTGCGAGATGTTCTGTGGAGTTCCCGTAGTGTGTGTTTGAGAATTCTGCGTACTGTTGTGTCCTTCTGTTTTGTTTGATTATCTGCACCTGTACGGTAAAGATTGGGTTACGGTAATGTTACATTAAGGGAAGTATTGAATCGCTGTTTTGAAAGTTGTTTACTGTAAGTCTATGTTACGGTAATGTTTATCCTTACGTTGTGTACTGAGATGTATTGATTGGAATACGAATAGTAATTCTGTAAAGGAACGAGCCAGAGTTTATAGATTTGTTTTGAACGAAAGGTCATGTGAGTGAGTTGATTTGGGAAAATCAAGTATAGGGCCTCTGATTATTCAGACCCCTTCCACTACCAAGAATCCGAAAAGAGCTTAAATGTGCTTCTGACAGCAAAAGCGCGTTTAACAGTTCTTAGTGCAAGCATGGAACACAGGGTTCCTCACAACTGCCAATGTGCTCTAACTATCAATGAAGATGGTGGTGGCAAAAGACAAACCAACACCCAAATCAGCCATAAGGCATCTAAGACACACACACACACACACACTCAATAGTCACTGTAAAAGCTACCCTATACTCAACCTCACAACTAGAAGTGGCCATAGTAGGCTGCTTCTTGCTCAACCAAGATATGTGAGGAGATGGTTGGATATAGTCCGAAGATGAGCTGGTGTTGTAATAATCATTCTCTATACCTACCAATATGACTTCAGGCAGCCTTAATAGACTCCTTCAACTTCCCAAATATGCATTTAGAATCAATGTGTGCTTTGGAGAATCATTTCCAAATGTTTGCACTAAAATAGATAACTTGCACATAGAAGCACTATGAAAAACTTGCTATTTTATGTCTTGAACCTCTCAGAAAAATGTTCAGCTCTCACTTTGATAACAATTGACAAGAGACCTTTTAAAAATATTCAATTGAAGGGCTTAGCTACCTATTACAAGTTATTTCACTAATTTAGAGTGAGTCTGCGCTGAGAAATGAGTTTGAGAACTCATGAGTGTAAACCTGATTTTTTTAGGAGCCAGAAAGTGTGCAAACATAGGTGGCTTGTTTGATTCATAACTTAAGGTCCCATGAATTAAGTGTAATGAAAATTGATATATAGCATCTAGACTGACCACTTTAATTGTAACAAGTTAAAGTAAATCAAATGATCAAGTACACCTTGAGAAATCAATTAATCAATATCACTAAAATGAAGAGGTTGTAGCAGAGGGCAGTAGAGAGAGATGATCATGAACTAATGTATCATTTTATATGTGAAAATGAATGTATGATACAAAGGATATGTAGTATACTTCCTTATACATATGTGAGATCAAGATATGATCAACCATGAGGCTCAATGGCGCTCTCTTCTCTGTCATATCTCACGACTAATAGTCACCTCTATTTATACATATAGAGAGAATTTGAAATTTGAATCTTCCTCACCTAAAAGTGTTCCTACACTTTAGGTGTCGATTTATTTGATTTCAACCACAAAATAATTGCGGTTCTTGGCTCCTAACATCACGAGATTCCTTTTCTCACTTCCTTTTACTTTTATCCAATGAACTAAAGTCTATTGACTTTTACAAGAGGTGCTCATATGCAAGTTCTAGTCATGATCATTTGGTCAGACATCTAGGCTTGCCAAATGTACCAAAAAAATATACATGAGATACCAAGAATGAAGCAAGAACCATTAGTGGACACAAAAATGTCATAGCAACCAACCCAGTTAGAGTCAAAAAAAGCATGTAAATCTGGTGGTAGAGATCTGGGATAAAACAATCCAAGTAGTCGGGTAGCACTCAAGTAGCGAAAGATGTGCTTAACCACTTGCCAATGATTGATACCTGGGCAATGCATAAATCTGCTCATCTGTGAGACAACAAACTTGGAGCATCTAATAGCCTACTGATAGATAACAACATCAAATGCATCTCTAGCATCATGAAGACTCAACCATAAACCTGTTTCCATAGGAGTGGCACAAAGCTATTCCACCATCAAGTTGCATAAATTGAATGCCCTAATAATGATGCAAATGCCCCAAATTTGACATTTCAAATGAGTCATGTAGATTAACCTTAAAATCAACAATATGCTTCTCATGAGGACCAGTGAGCAACATATCATCAACATACACAACAATGATCACAAGCACATCATTTGCATGCTTAACATATAAGGTGCTCTCAGTTGGACTGTTCTCAAACCCATGTGCAATCAGGTAGGCATTTATTTTTTCATACCAAGCACGTGGTGCTTGCTTCAAACCATATAACACCTTTTTCAACTTGCATACTTTTTTTTCATGCCCTTTCTAAACAAAGCCACAAGATTGAAAAACATACACTTCTTCATGAAAGTCACCATTCAAAAATGCAGTTTTAATGTCCAACTGATGTACATTCCAACCATGATGTGCTACAAGTGCACAGATGCTATGAACATTAGTCATTCGGCATGTATGAGCAAAGGTCTCATCAAAATCAATGCCTCTTTCCCTGAGCATAACCCTTTGCAAGAAGCCTAGCCTTATACCTATCAGCTGTTCCATTAGGCTTGCACTTTAGCTTGTATACCAACTTAGTGACAATGGTCTTCTTGCTAGGAGGCAAGTCACATAAAGGCCATGTATCATTTTTCATGATATCATCATATTCTGATGGCATAACAACCATCCAATTTTTAGAATTTTGTGGTTCATCAAACGAAATAGGCGCATTCTCATCACAAAGACTAGAGGCCACCATAGCATAGCAATGTGATGCAAAAGAAGCACTACGAGAGCCTAAATGAGTATGATATGATAGTGTTGCATCTAATTTGCTATCATGCAAAGTCTACACCAATCATTTTCACATAGTTTTTCCCTCCTCAATATCAGTCTCTCATTAATAAGTGCATCATGTAAATCTGCATCAAAAATGGAATGATCTACATCATCATATGAAACCCGTAAAGGTTGAGAAGTTGCCTCATTAGGACGAGCACTAGACTGTCCACCTGTAAAAAGAGGCAGCAAAGTGTCATACATGTCTTTGGAGCTGTTTGTTATTGATCTTTGGAGTTGTCCTCTCCAATCATTTAGCATAGAGAATCAACAATACATCTTTATTTTGTCAATCCTGGAAGTATTCATGAGACCACAACCCCTTCTAGATGATAGAATCCAAGAAATAAGAGAATAATGGCTGGATTTTTGAGAATGGTGAAAATGAAGAGGAATTTCTAGGGTTTGGATTATCTTGAGCAAATCTCCCCCATTTTCCACAATCTTGGTGTCTAATACATGCTATTTTATCAGTAGAACACAATTATGAAGTCAAAACTCAAAAATATTACCTGCACCATACAGATGAGACAATCGTGATTCTACGAAAACACACGATTTTCATCTCCAGCACCATTCTTCATCAACTTATCACTCAACACATCAGTATTCAGCTCTCTTCATACACATTCAACAAATTTACACAAAAGAAGCTCACAAATCTCCACAGATACACAAGAATTAGACTCACAAATCAAAGAAACCACACAAAGAGGAGAAAACACGATTTTCAGCAGAAAACTCCTTCTCTATTCACTTGGATAGCATGTAAACAAATGATTAACCAACCCCCTCATAATAGAGGAAATTATCTTATATACATTTTCAACTGTCCCTTTTCACACTTGAATTTTGGTCCTTTCCTCTATTATTCTAAAAATATGCTATCTAGGAGTTTCCAAAAATTCTAGAAAAATTACATAAGATTCTATCTTACATAAGGAAGACTCTTCCTTATTTTTACAACAGTTGCATAAATATTTTTACAAGTTTTTGTCATTTTACAATTATTTTTCTTCAAAAAAGCTTCCAAAAATACATCTTCTAACATCCTTCCCCTCCTAAACCTTTTGGCTCCTAACAAAAAACTTTCCTGCTCTTCTGTACTGATAGCTTTCCTTCACTTCTTCTTTCTTTGATAGACTTGTGACAACAAGTCGTGACTTTTCCTTTCTGTAATGTTTAGATTATTGACCATTTCAAACAATGCCTTTCTCCACTGTACTGCAGCTTCTGGTTTATCAATGACATCCTTTTTCAAGTACTCTGTATAGGCGGCTTCATATGCTGTGAGTCTGGACTTAGTAACAACTGACAAATTTCCAAAAATCTCAGATTCTCTTTCAAAAAAACTGTAATCAAATGCATCTTCAAAAATTTGTAAGTAATGACTGCCCAAAAATATCACTCTGCTGTAATATGCCATTAAGCAGATTCTATCAGGTGTTTTGCTCAGATCAAACAATAATGCATCTGTTGGAGAATTGAAGCCAATATAATTTAATGTTTTGATATCTGTGTTGGTGTATGTTTCTATACAGGCCAAAATTAATCTCATTATTCTGGTAAGTAGAATACATGCAGGATCATTTACATCCTTGTATGTAGCTATAACGGACTCAGCTGTATCCACCATGTAACTTTTTGTAGGCCATGTGCCTGCCTTTGGACCGGCTATTTTTGGGAAATTCAACCACTTAGGTGGAATTTGACCTTCTCTTCGTCTTTCCCAAAAAATTGTCCATTCTCTTCTTCTTGCCACTGGACAGTAAGCTGGATTAATTTTTAGATGAAGAGGTGCCTCCTTCCAAATTTTCCTACATTTTTGTTGGCATCCAACCATTTGTTCCTCCACTTTGGATTGGCTCTTTCAAATAATTCTTTAGTCACATTGATATCCTCTTCATACTCAAGATATTTGTTTGGAGGTAGCCCAACTCTGGCCAACTGATATTTCTTGATACTCTCCATAATCATACACAATGGTATACCCAATCCATCTGCGGCCCAATGATGCTGATCTGGATTAATCCCCTTATTTAATGCAAATGTGACAGTTTGTTCTTCATATTCATCATGCATTTTCCTGATAAACTCCATTCTGGAATCTCTATTTGTCAGCAATTTTTTTACAAAATCTTATGAATATTCTCCTTCTGATCTTTTATCTGCCGGTTCACTGTCATGTTGTATTCCATCATTATTTTCCACCCCATATTCTTCTGTATATGTGGTCTCCACATGTGTTTCTTCCTGAACCTGTGGCTTATCCAATATTTTCTGTCATCATCAGACTTCCATTCTGTTTTGCCCATAACTCTCTTTCTTTTTTCCATTCATTCTGTTCCTTCTCCCTCCTTGTCTGCCAATCACTTCTTTCTTTTTCCATGTCCAGGTGCAATTTGTTATATCCTCTCATTGATGTAGCAGCATGTATACTAGCCTGCTTTTCTAGTTCCTTGGCTTCTTTCAATTCTATTTGTAATCTCTTAATCTCTGTGTGTAATTCTTCCTTTTCTGCCTCTGTCATCTGAACTGTCTGACTTTCCTCCTTTAACTGACCTTCCTCCAATAGTAGCTTGTTGATTTCTTCATTTGCTTTAGTCAAAATTCTGATAAGAGGTTTGCAAGGTTCTATATCTTCCTTCAATCTTTCTCAACTCCTTTTCCAATTTAGTATTCTGCTCTGTTAGTTTTACATTCTTTTCTTCTAGATATTGAATCTTATTTTGCTTCTGCACTTCTAATTCTTCCAAAGCAATTATTTTGTTTGTAAATTCCTCATTTTTCTCTTGCACCTTCCTCAGTTGTTCTGACATTTGCTCCTTCTCCCTTTTGTGCTCTTTAATAATCATACTACCTTTCTCAAATTCGGACTCTGCTACCATCCCTGAGATGATCATATTTCTGCTTGAAGGTCTGAACTGTTCAATGTTATTCATAATAATTTGACATGCTGATCTTATGTTCTTTGGTATTCTTTCCAATCCCCCTTCCATTTTCATTTGTTTAGCTTCTAGTTGTTTGTCTTCTTTACATTCATCTTCCTCTTCCTCCTTTTCTTCATATTCTAACTCCTTGGCCTGGTGTTCTTCATTGCTTGGATGAGTTTCCAGTGTTTCTGATTCTGCCATAGCTTCTACATGTTCCAAAATCTGAGCACCTAAATTCTTCTGCTCTAAAACATCTAAAGTCAGCTTTATTCCCTGTACCTTTTCCTTCCCCATCACCTGTTGCTTCTCTTCAGAGAGGTGTCCTTCCTTTATTTGTATCTCCTTTTCCTGCCTTAGAGTTTCTTGAAACAGAGTATATTCAACTTCCTCAACAGAGTTTCCCTGACATTTACCTGTTTGTTCTTCCTGTCCTTCCTTTTCCTGGGCTAGAACTGATTCAGTCATCTCAAAAATTTTGACCTGATCATTACTTTTTTCTACTTTGTGTTCTTCTTCCTGCTCATCAATGTCCATGAGATCCCTAGCTCCCTCTTGTTCTTGATCCTCTTTGGTTGTAAATTCTTCATTGTTCTTCAAATCATGCAGTACATCTTTTATACTCTGGATAATCTCCTTTTCCACTACTCCCCCTATGACTTCTTGAATATTGCCTTTCACTACTATTTCCTCTTCTTCCTGAATTTGATCTTGATTTGCACCTTTTTGACTTATAACTGGACTGCTTATCTGTGCCTTTTTGGCTATTTCTGCTATGCTCTCATCTAATTTGAAGTAGGTTTGTGAGGGTTTTGTCCATATGGATTTCATCCCAGTATGCACCAGTCCACAACTGACTTCTTCTCTTATTTCGATTTCTTGTTCTATCATAGCTGCTTTTCCCTTCATCAACCTTCTTTCATCTTCAATACTGAGCTGTTTTCTTGCCTGTTCCTGAATCTGCTTCTCCTGAGACTTCTGCTTCAAATCTTCAGGTGTTTTCTGTTTCTCAGGGGCCTGTGTAATTACATTAGGAGTATTTGGTATTGACAAATTTAGAATCTTTAATAAAAAGCTCTCAATATCACTGTCAGAATCAGAGGAAAAATGTGAAGGTCCTCCTCTTTCTGGTTCTTTGAGTCTTGATGCTTCTTCCATAATGGATTGCTTCTGTGTTTCTTCCACTATCACTTCCTCCCTTTCTTTTGTGGTTACAATTTCAACTACTGATTATCCCTTTCCCTTCTTGGTCAACTTCTTCTTTTGCACTGGTTTCTTTGGAACCTTCTTTTTCACCACAACAGTGGTTCTGGTCTCTGGAGGTCCTTGCAATTCCTTGAAGTAGGCTAACAACTCAACTTCCTTTCTAACAAACACCTCTTCTGTTTCAGCTGTCATCATTTGATCATGGAGTGCTTCATAATGCTCCACCTCCTCTTGAACCCAATCTGTAGCTTTGCATGAATAATCTTCCAGCATCTTCTGATATTGTGCCTCATACATAGCTCTTTTGTTGTTTCCTTGGGTTAAATAAGTGTACAATTGTTCTTTGCTTGTTTGGGGTGGATGAGGTTCACTAGAGGATTGAACCTGCTTCTGTGCCTCTTCATGTTCTTCTTTTGTGGCTTCCTCCATCTCTAGTTCAACCTTCCTTGGGTCCAACCTCCTTTTCTTTACAGGAATCACTTCCTCAGATATCATCTTTCTTTTCATTCCTGTTCCCCTCATGCGGGTTTGTCCTTCTATTTCCCTCTCAGCCATTTTCCTTGGAGGACTCTTGATTCCAGACATCAGGCTTCTAAAATACTATGCCTCTGGAGCCAATTTCAATTGATCTTCCATCCCTAGGACATGATAAATGATCCTTGTTAAAAACTGGGCTCCATTCATGAATTTCTTCTGTTCCCAGTGTTTTGCTGCTTCTTTCAGCTGTTCATGGATGTATGGTGTGACATCCATTACTCCAAAGGGTTTGGTTCTATCCTTGTTGTTGAACATCAATAGTGTCACCGACTTATGTGGCATGGTATACCTCGGTAGCTTTGGAAAGCAAAAATACTGTAAGAACATCCTTGTGGCATATTCTTCATTCTCTCTTCCTTTAAAGTCAGTGAATTTTGCATAACCTGTATAAGTTTCCTTATTCTTTTTTACAAAGCTTGGGTCAAGCTTGGTTCCCATTGGGTAGAATTGTAATGCTGCTCTGATATGTTCTGCCTTGATAGTGATACCCACCTCCTGATTATCCTTGTTCTTGACTTTGCACGAATATGTGCTGACCAATTATGCTTAGGGTCTCCTTGAGTTCCTTCACCACCTTCTCAGCTTCTGGAATTTCTGGCTCTTCATCTGACTCCAGGTCCACCTGTTCTTCCACAGCTTCACTGTCTAGAAACCAATGGCCTCTTGATAGAGTGACTGATTCTGCCTTGAAGTCATGAATTGACAACTCCTTTGTATTCACCATTCTGAGGAAAATAAAATACACAAAGAAAAACTCTACCCACATAAGTCACAAGAAATCAAAGAGTAATATTTATTTTGAGATGTCATGACATAAGAATGAAAATAAAATCCAAAATAAATTGTATTTCTTCAGAAAAGACTCAAAAAGTGATCATTACAGGTGTAGCAAGATGTCTAGTGCAGTCCCTTTTCCTAACCACTCTTTTGGAGAAAAACAAAACATTTAGCAATGATAGAAACAAAAATTAATTAATAAAAAATAAATAGATTTCTACTACTCTTCTACCTAGATCTTGCTTTGTGCTATATAATTTTTGTAAAAAAGGAAAATAAACAATTTTTCTCAATTTTTTGTTCTCTCTCTTTTTTTTTTTTCAACAATGATTGCTTCTGTTTTTTTTCTTTATAGATATATTTTCTCTTTTTTTTTTCTCTCTCTCTTTTTTTTTAATAATAATTTTTTCTATTTCTTTTCTTCCCTCCTAATTTTCTTTTTTAGAAAAGAAAATTAGGTCAATTATATATTTTTTTCATAATTTTTTCAACATGTTATGATTTTCTAAATACAGATCAAATCTGGATGATCTTTTTTCCACTGGAACAACTCTGATTTTTTAACCCAATACTTCCTGACTCCAATTGTTCTGGTTTCAGGCAAACAACCATTTCCTTTTGATAAGCTTTTTGTAGGAGTTTTTGGTCTCCATATCCATTTTGTCCTTGATTTCCGTTTTGATGAGCAGACCTCCTGTAGCCTTTGATTCCATGTGCTTCTTGTTCTGATGCTTTGATTCTTTGGACAATGCCATGATTGCCATCTTCTTCCTATCTCTCCACCCTTCTTTGTTCTTCCAATCTTTTGCTGATTTTGATTACATGAAGCTTGGTCATTTAACATTTGTATTGGTAATGTCTGTGTATCTTCAAATGTAAAAGTGAATCCTTCCAAGTGTATATCATGAACATCTGATTGAATTTCCTGTTTTTCATTACTCAATAAAAATATTAAAAACCTTTTGTCATTTATGTTCAATTTAAGCTTCATTTTTTCGAAATCCAAGATTACTTTACCTTGTTGGAGCCATGGTTGACCTAAAATCACTTTTTCAGTCATCAAATGATCTGGCCATTCTTCACAGTCTATTTTCATATATTCTTCATTGAATTTTACTTCAATAGACAATGAAGACATGCTCTGTACTATTTGACCCTCCAAAGTTTTGATTAGGGTTCTAATTTTAGTTCTTTTTATGTTGAATTTACTTACCAAAGCTGAACTAATCAGATTTACTTGTGCTCCAGAATCTATCAAAACCCTAATGCTTTCATTTTGAAAATCCATTATCATCACCGGGACATGTTCCTTTGGTTTGAGAGGAGTTTCACACAGACAGACTTCCCTAAGCTCGTTGATTTTTCTTATCCTTTCCATAGCTTCCTGTTGAGCTTCTTTTCTAATGTCTTCCTCTTCTCTTTTCCTGTTTTGAGCTTGTTGCAACCTTCTCCATTCATCAACAATTAATGGGCAATCATACCTCTTAACTCTACATCCACTTATGAAGTTTGGCATGATTTCTCCGTCTATGTTAGCTAGTTGAATGGCTCCACTGTTGCTTATCTGATGTATAATATATGGTCCATGTCCTTTTTTCTGGAATTTTTTCTGATGTTCTCTGACTGTGTAAGCCAACACTAGATCTCCTACCTGTAGATCTTTCTCTTTTATGTGAACATCATGATAAGCTTTTTGCCTTTTCTTGTCCACATATAAACTCATAATGGCTTGGAGTCTAGATGCTCCCAACTTTTCCAATTCCATTACTCTCTCTGATAGTTCATGTCCAGTCCAATTGTAGTGACTTCCTACTTTTAATGTTGGAATAAGGAATTCCATAGGTAAAACTGCATTTTGTCCATATACTAGATTGAATGGTGTGTTTCCTATTGCAGTTTTATAAGCCACTCTATAAGCCCATAGGACATGATTAAGTTGTAGATCCCAATCATTCCTGTTTGAGTTTACTAGTTTTGATAGTACAGTACAAAGTACTTTATTAGTACTTTCTGCTAACCCATTGGCTTGTGGGTGATATGGGGCTGACTTTCTATGACTGATCAGGAAATATTCAGTGATGTTTTCTATGATTTGGTTTACAAAATGGGTCCCCCTATCACTTACTAGTTCAATTGGAAGTCCAAATCTAGTGATAATGTTTTCATATAGGAATCTGGCAGTAGTATGAGCATCATTCCTTCTTGTGGCTTTGGCCTCAGCCCACTTTGTCAGGTAGTCTGTAGCCACTATGATGTATTCAGCATGGGATTGTTTTGCTGGAGGATGTATAGGTCCAATGAAATCCAACCCCCATTTACTAAAGGCTCTGGCTGAAATTAATGGAACTAATGGCATATCATTTCTTCTATTAGGTTGACTTACCCTCTGACAGACATCACACCTTTTTACATAGGTTCTTGCATCAGGAAATAGCGTTGGCCACCAAAAGCCAGAATATAAAATGAGTTTAGCAGTTCTGTCACTTGAGAAGTGTCCTCCTGCCACTCCAGAGTGTGCCATTTCCAACATTTCCAGATATTTTTTCTCAGGAACACAAATTCGTAGGTATCCATCCATTCCTCTCTTATACAACTGTTCTCCTATCAATTGATATTCTTCAGAGATTACTTGTAAATTTTTTGAATCTGTACCAGCTAACACTTGTTTTCCTTTCTTTTTCCTTCTCCATTCTTCAATGATATTTTCACTCCAATCTGGATTTTTGTGGAACCAATATAGAGTTATGAATTCTGAATCTTGCAATATTTGGCACTTCCTGCAATTAGCAATGTATTTTGTTATATCTTGAATTTTATTAGGCCAATGTACCCCCATCCTATTGAGATTACTTAGGATGACTACCCTAGAAGCATGAGTGCAAGGGTTCCAATGATGAGCTCTCCTCAGATATTTGTGTTGCTCTTCCTCAAGAGTGCAATATTCTAATATGCCTGTGTGGTTGAGATGGTACAAATGCCCAGCTAGTAACATAAAGTTCTTTGCAAATGTCAGCAAATTTGTGTACAAATTTCCTATAGTACCCACAATGTCCCATGAAAGTTTGAAGTTCCTTTACACTTGTTGGTCTTGGAAGCTCTATTATGGCCTTTATTTTCTTCTCATCAGTTGAAATTCCATTTTTAGAGACTATGTGACCCAACATTCTTCCTTGTCTTACAAAGAACACACATTTTTCTGGATTTAAACATACTCTGTAGGTTCTGCATTTCCTAAATATATTTTCTAAATCCTGCAAGTGATCTTGTCTTTTTAATGAAAAAGTACAAAGATCATCTACATAGATTTCCATTACCTTTCTCAGGAACTCTTTGAAGATATGACACATCAATCTCTGGAAAGTTGCTGGAGCATTGGTTAACCCAAAGGGCATAACCCTAAAAGCATAAATTCCCCATTCTGTGGAGAAGGCAATTTTATGTTGGTCTTCCAATGCTATGGGAACCTGGTTGTATCCTGAAAAACCATCTAAAAAACTATAAACCTCCTTCCCTGCAACTCTTTCTAGAAGATGATCTGTTATAGGCAGTGGATAATTATCTCTTATAGTTGCTTCATTTACCTTTTTCAAGTTAATGCATACCCTAAGCTTCCCATTCTTTTTTGGTACCACAACTATAGGAGATATCCACTCTGTATACTCAATTTCATAGATGAAATTGGCAGCTAATAGCTTGTCAATTTCTTCCTTTATTTTAGCAGAGTATTTATCATTGAATGTGTAATGTCTCTGTTTACTAGGTTTTGCTTCAGGTGTAATAGGAATCTTATGCTCACAGATTTTAGGATCAATACCTTTCAAATCCTTATAGCTATAAGCAAATACATCCCTATAATTTCTTGCCAAGTTTCTTAGTGCCTCCTCTTCTTGAGTAGTCATGTCATCAGCCACTACAATGTGTCTTTCTTCTCCCTTCTCCTGAGTGATCATGATCTTTTTGGTTTCTTCCTCATTATCATAAGCCTCTCCTTTCTTCTTTTCCCTCTTTGGTTTCCTTTTGAGAAGTAATCTGTTTTCCACTTCATAAGTCTTGAAATTTTCTGGTACATCAAATTGTTGATCTTTGTTCATTTCCCTTGTCTTCTTCTCATTCTCCTGATTTTCTTCTATTTCCTTGTGTTTATTTTTCTTGTACTTGCTTGAGATTTTATCCTTAATAGCATCTTCAGCTTTTACTTCCTCCAAAAATTGTGTCTTCCCTTTTTCTAATATCATTTCTTCTTCTATGTCCTCTTCTGTTCTGGATACCTTTATCATTTGTATTCCAATGTGAAAAACATCATATCCTTCTTGATTTTGAAATTCCACTCCTACATATTCATGACTGGCTAGATCCATGGTAGCCAAGATTTGATTCCACCCATAGGGCTCAAATTCCTCATCCTTGAATTTTTGTGGTACATAATTCTCATCTTGTAACTTCCTTCCTTCCACACAATCCTCTCTTCTTAATCTCCTTTTCCTACTGGTAAGATTTCTTATCATATTGCACTTCCATACTGATGATTCAGTCTCATCCTGGTCTTCTATTTCTGATTCCTCACTCAACTCTTGATTCTGATGAATTTTATACCATTCTTGAGGAGATATGTCACAGTAGTGCCCATTTCTTAGATTTACTTTGGTTATTCTTCCTTTGCTCTGCAGGTATAAGCAATCATTACCCCAATCTTGCACAATTTGCATTCATCTCATGAATGGTCTTCCTAGGATAATTTCATATGAAGTGGATTGTGGGAATTCAACTATAGCAAAGGTATGTTCTATCTCTATTCCACATATGTCCACAATCACTTTTTCCCATATTCCTAGGGGTTTTCCTATGTGTCCATCTGCAAGTTGCAATCTCATTTTTGTGGGTAATGATTCATTTTTCCCCGTTTCTCCCAAATTTGTTTAGTCATGATGGCCACTCCTAATCCACTATCCAAAATAGCTTTGGCCTGGTTTTTACCAAATTGTATTTTTAGGGTTGAATTTCCCTCTCCCCCTTCACAATATCCTCCTATCTTATCAATGGGAATATACCACAACTCCTCCATTTCCTGTAGTTGTGGGTGAAGATTTTCTGGTGTTGTCTCCCATTTTTTCACTTGGTTCTGTAGGTGAGGATTTTGTTTCATTAAATCTTCCCATGTGGTATGATAAAGAATTGTGCATCGTTTATCTATATTCACTTGGAGTGTTACTTGGGGGTTTTCTTCCCTGATACTATTTCCTCTTGTTTTTGTTGTCTCAGATTCCTCAACTGTTTTTTGAGAATTGTCTTCTTCCCCCATTTTGAGTTGCACTTCCCGTATGATTTGTTTACACTTCTGCATTCTTTCATGTTCTAAGTCTGGCATAGGATAAGCCATTGTATGATCAGTAGGGCTTGGTCCCTCTTGAATTCTTCCTTTGTATGCTTTTATTAGAGTGTCTAGACTTTGTGAATTTCCTATTTCCAACTGGGTTTGTGTCTTTTGAGGAGAAGTACTGTTTGATTGTTCCCTATTTTCTTCTTCAATATTTTTACTCATTTTTTGTTTCCTCTCCCATTTCCCTTTTTGTCTATTTTTCTTTACCTTTAAGATTGAACCTTCATTTTGTTCCTTAGTTGTTCTTTGTTGTTTTGTTTGTGACCTTGTTATAGCATTTACATTTACTTGGTCAATGTCACTCAATTCTTCCTGTTCCATGATACTGACTGCTTTTAGTGGTATGTTATTAGGTGTGTTTTGTTGTTTTTGAGGATTTTTTGGGCAATCCTTAATCAAATGCTCCCTGCCAAAATCCTTGCAATATGCTCCTTTTATTCTTAATGTAGGAGGTTGTGGATAGTCTCTAATGAAATGATCTCCCCCACACCTATAACAAGTTATCTTTGGTCCCCCTTTGAATTGAGGTTTTTGATTGGACATATAATTATTGGTTTATATACATGAAAGTGGCAGTGTCCATCTCAATTCTTCCATTTCCCAAGTCTAGGGCTTGTAATTCTGGTTCTCTTGATTCATAACCTTCCCATTCTTCTTGATATCCTTCATTCCATTGATAATCTTCCTTGTATGGTGACTTTGTTCTTGAGTTTCCCTCCTCTATTGGTGTGTATTTGATTGGTACCACATTTGTTGGTATAGGAGGTTGTTGCCCAAGCACAGGTCTTGGTTGCTCAATATACACTGATTCTCTTTGGCTTCCATAGTCTCTCTCCTTTATGGGTTGTTTCTTATAGAAGCATTCCTCCCTGGTATGATTTGTCCATTTCCTCTCTAGTGTACAATATTTGAGTGTTTTTCTATCTTGCAAATGTGGAGGTTTTTGATATGGGCAATGTTGTACCAGATGACTTTCTCCACAATTGTAGCATTTTTTATTTGTGTTTATCCTGGAGTTTATCAAATTGGTTTTAGTGCTTACCTCTAGGGCTTTAGCAATGGCCTGAGCCAATTCTTCTACTGGAGGGATTTTGTCTTCATTTGATCTGGGTTGATCAAATGCTAACAAATCTTGGCCTCTGTTATCTTCCAAATCTATTGCTTCTTTTACACAAGCTCCTAGATCAGGGCATCTCCTGTAGTACACTAGGGTTCTTAATTGAGCACTTCTTAACCCTTCTATGAATAGGGATACTTGTCTAGCCATGGAAGGTACTTCTTCTCTAGGACATCTGTCAATATATTGCTTAAATCTCCTGGCTGCCTCTCTGACATTTTCATCTTTTTGTTGTTTAAAACTGTGTATCAGAGTGGCTGAGCTATGTTTTATTCCGGTCTTTGAGAATTCCCCAATAAAGGCTTCTAGGAAGGATTCAATATCTAGGTACATTTCTTTTCTCAAAGGGATGAACCAAGGTAATGCTGGTTCTGTTAGGGTTAGACCAAATGCTTCAAATTGAACTTTGTAATCTTCCACCTCCTCAACTCTAATTAATTGCCTAAACTCTACAGCATGAGCATGAGGATCAGAATACCCTTCATATTGATTTTTCATACATTTGGCTACTTGATATGGTCTAAGCATTCTACCCTGAGGTTGCCAATGATGTCTTCTTCTGAGTGAAAATTCATTATATCCTTCTGGTTCCTTTTCAAAGGGATTTGGGGAAGCATGTGTCCTCCTCCCTTGTTGTTGCTCAGTACTAGTGTAGTTTTCATGTGGTCTAGGTAAATCTGGTTGTCCCATGTTATGTTCCCAAGGTCCTTTGTCAGCACATTGCCCTAAGTCATTTGAATTTTCTGGGTCTTGGGAGAAGATGTACACACACCCTTGCCTATCCTCATACCTACCATCTTTGAACTGAGCTACTGGTGTTATGTTTAGGGAACTTCCAAGTTTCTCAATCTAATGAGAAACTTATGCATTCCATCCTGATATACATAGGTGCCAAACCTATTTGTATACATGTATTTGAGGATATTTCTATAATCCCCAGTTCCAATGGGCTCATTTGTTTCATTTAAATTTTCCATGTTGTTTTCTTGCCCTAAATTTCTTTTTTGCACTTCCCCTACTACTGACTCTATCTCCTTCCTACCTAGGTCTTGCTTAGTATGTGAATTTAGTTTGTTCCCAGACCTAAGGATCATTCACCTAATTTTCATGATTTTGTGGTCAGAATCGTGTTTTTCACGATTTTGTGCTCAAAATCGTGTTTCTCATGATTTTCTAACTAAGCTAGTGTTTTTCCACGATTTTATGACTAAACTCGTGTTTTTCACGATTTTCTACTCAAAATCGTGTTTTTCACGATTTTGTGTTCAAATTAGTGTTTTTCACGATTCTGTGCAAAAAAAATCGTGTTTTTCATGATTTTGTGCTCAAAATCGTGTTTTTCACGATTTTGTGCTCAAAATCGCGTTTTTCATGATTCTGTGCTTAAAATCGTGTTTTTCACGATTTTCTAACTAAGTTAGTGTTTTTTCACGATTTTATGAATAAAATCGTGTTTTTCACGATTTTGTGTTCAAAATCGTGTTTTCCACGATTCTGTGTTCAAAATCGTGTTTTTCACGATTCTGTGTTCAAAATCGTGTTTTTCACGATTCTGTGTTCAAAATCGTGTTTTTCACGATTTTATGCTCAAAATCGTCTTTTTCACGATTCTGTGCTCAAAATCGTCTTTTTCACGATTTTGTGCTCAAAATCGTGTTTTTCACGATTTGTGCTCAAAATCGCGTTTTTCAGGATTTTGTGCTCAAAATCGTGTTTTTCACGATTCTGTGCTCAAAATCGTGTTTTTTGCGATTTTGTTCCCAGACAATCGTGATTGCTCACAATCGTAAGTAACACGATTTTCTTATGAAAATCGTGTTCTAGGAATCGCGATGTTGTCCTTAGTTCAGAGAATCGCGATTTTGTGTTTGACTACAGAATCGCGATTCTGAACACTTTTTTGAAGATTTTAAAGTATCGATTTTCAAGTTTTTCTTTCTTCTAATAGAATCGCCTTATCAAGTTTTTAACATGCAATGAGAAAACTTAACCAAAAAATAATATTTTCTTACTGAAAATTAAAAACTCAGAAAATCACGATTTCGTGATTTTGATATTTTCCTACTTTTATGTGCTTAATGATCATGAAAATTTAAAGGCATGTAATTGAAATGATATAGAAACCACTCACCTTGCTTGCTTGACTCAAAAAACTCTTCAAGACCTGAATTTGCAGAAGATCGCGATTTTTCTTGCTCTCTCTCTCTCTCACACTTACTCAAATGAATTTTTCTTTCAATTCCAGGTTTTTATAGTATCCAGAAAATCGCGATTTTGTGTGATTTCCACTTTTCTTCACTCTTTCATTTGTCCAACTTTACTTACCGAATCTTGATGACATCTCTTGCAATTATCTTTCTCCAAAAACCCAAATATGCTGAAAATTCCAGAAAATTTCCCTTACAGAAAATTGTGATTTTGTGCAGAAAATCGTGTTTTTTCTGTACTTCTTATCTTGTGCCAATTTAAGTACTCTTTTCTCTTGTTCTCTTTTAATACCCTCTCCCCATTGCAATTCACCAGACTCCTGTACTTTTGCATCAAAATCACAACATTACTCAGAAAATCGCGATTTTGTGCAGAAAATCGTGTTTTTTCTATACTTCTTATTTTGTGCAAATTTGAGTATTCTTCTCTCTTGTTCCCTTTCAGTACCCTTTACCAACTCCAATTCACAATCACCTGCAATTTTACCTCATAGTCACAACATTAATCAGAAAATCGCGATGTTGTACAGAAAATCGTGTTTTTCAAATCTTCTAATTTTTTGACAAATTTTTTGCTTTTCTTTCACTTGGTCCCTATTACTCTTATCCACAAGGCTTCAGTCCAACTTCCTAAGAAGAAAATAAATTTGTTTGATTGTTTTTGATGAATTTTATGAATTTTTTTAGTATATTGCCCTAAATAAAGGTAAACACTTCACTTAGGGTTTTTTGTTCGGTGATCTACTGATCCTATGTTCCTTGATTGGTTATAATCTCTTATGGCTTAGCTATCAAAACAGTTCATGAGAAAAACTTTCCAAAGAAAATGTGCTATGAAATGCAAGTATCAATTTTTGCAAAGATAAACTCAAACACACATTTCTTTTCAAAATGCAGATCAGCTTTGTTTCTCAAGATTTATGCTTTGATTTGGTTAACAAATGAATCTTTTCTACTTGCATCTAGCTACTTTACCTGACTTTTCTTTAGTGCAACCATGTTATCTTCCCAAGATCAACAATATTGCCTAGTACTTGGTCAAAAAGAACTCTAAAAATGCAAGAATAGACACATGTTACCTCATCTTCAGCTTTCTTGATTCAAATTTTTCACACACCTGCACTTTTACTTCAAAAAATGAAATGAGCAACTATCAATTTACAAAAATTTTAGCACTTCCAACTCTAAAAGATGATCTATTGCTTTCTTTTCCCAAAAGACAAACAAAGACATCTACCTTTTCATGTTCACATTTCTTGATTAAAGAGTGTTACCTTTTCCATGTGTTTGTTACCATCATCAATAGAAGATCCAACAAGGTCCAACTTCAATGAAGCTTTTGAAATAGTCCCCGGCAACGGCGCCAAAAAATGTTTGTTATTGATCTTTGGAGTTGTCCTCTCCAATCATTTAGCATAAAGAATCAACAATACATCTTTATTTTGTCAATCCTGGAAGTATTCATGAGACCACAGCCCCTTCTAGATGATAGAATCCAAGAAATAAGAGAATAATGGCTGGATTTCTGAGAATGGTGAAAATGAAGAGGAATTTCTAGGGTTTGGATTATCTTGAGCAAATATCCACCATTTTCTACAATCTTGGTGTCTAATACATGCTATTTTATCAGCAGAACAGAATTATGAAGTCAAAACTCAAAAATATTTCATGCACCATACAGACGAGATAATCGCGATTCTATGAAAACAGACGATTTTCATCTCCAGCACCATTCTTCATCAACTTATCACTCAGCACATCAGTATTCAGCTCTCTTCATACACATTCAACAGATTTACACAAAAGAAGCTCACAAATCTCCATAGATACACAAGAATTAGACTCACAAATCAAAGAAACCACACAAAGAGGAGAAAACACGATTTTCAGCAGAAAACTCCTTCTCTATTCACTTGGATAGCATGTAAACAAATGATTAACCAACCCCCTCATAATAGAGGAAATTATCTTATATACATTTTCAACTGTCCCTTTTCACACTTGAATTTTGGTCCTTTCCTCTATTATTCTAAAAATATGCTATCTAGGAGTTTCCAAAAATTCTAGAAAAATTACATAAGATTCTATCTTACATAAGGAAGACTCTTCCTTATTTTTACAACAGTTGCATAAATATTTTTACAAGTTTTTGTCATTTTACATTTATTTTTCTTCAAAATAGCTTCCAAAAATACATCTTCTAACAGGAGCTAACTCATGTCTCCTTAGTACATGAAAGTAATGGCTGAATAGCATCTTCCACAAAAACAACATCACCACTAACCAAAATGTGTTTAGTTTGTGGATGATACAAACAATAGACTTTACTTTCAGATCTGTACCTAACAAAAATACATTTCACTACTTTATCATCCAATTTCCTACGTTGTTGTTCATGCACTAATGCATATGCCAGACAACCAAAAACACGCAGATGAGAAATAGATGGCTTACAACCATGCCAAGCCTCATATGGAGTGATAGATTGCAATGCTTTAGTGGGACACTTTTTAAGTACATATGCTGCACACATAACAACTTCAAGCCGAAAACTATGCGGTGAAGCCTAAGTTTTAACCATACACCTCACTATCTCCATGAGTGACCTGTTCTTCCTTTCAACAACTCCATTTTGTTGAGGTGTATATGACACTGTACACTGATGTTTTATCCCATGTTTAGCCAGAAATGCATTAACATCAGAAGACATATATTCTCCCCCTCGATCAAAACCGAGGGTGCCCATTTTACATATTGAAAGATTTTTAGCCAATAAAAGAAAGTCTTTGAAGTAGATAAACACTTCAGAATTTTCTTTGAATGGATATACCAATGCATGCTTAGAAAAATCATAGATGAAAGTCACAAAGTAAAGATAGTTCCCAAAAGAAGGTGTCTGCATAGGACCATAGACATCACTATGAACAAGATGCAATTTCTAAGTAGCTGGAATTGAACCATATTTTGGGAAGGAGGAATGCTACATTTTTCCTAAAATACAACCTTTGCATATATGTTTGCCAGGTGCCTCGACTTTGGGCAATGATGACACCATTTCTGATTTCTGTAGGCATAGCAAACTAGCAAAATTCATATGACCAAAGCGTGCATGCCAAAGCTTTGCATCTCACATAGCCCAAGAATCTTGAACTGCACATGCTGAATCATTCATAGATTTTGCATAATCTATGAGGTTATACAACCCATGACATAAAATGCTAGAAGCAATAATGATGTTGCCATTTGATAGATCATGAATTGTACATTTGTCATCAATAAAATTCACGACCAAGCCAATCTTGGCTAGTGTTGAAACTGATAATGGATTTTTCTTGATACTTGACATAAATAAAGCATCTGAGAATGTAAAAGAACTACCATCGATAGTAGTTAGAGTGATTTTACCAACGCCCACAACAAGATAAGAGCTGTTGGTGCATATGATAGTATTCCCTATAGGGATAGGCTCAAGTGAAGTGAAGAAACGGTGCTGTGAGGTAATATGTTTAGTTGTAGACATACACTGTTCATTCGAAGATGGCTCATAACTGCAATCATTAGTACATGCCCATTCGTCATTTTGCACAAGATTATTAGGCTCTATTTTGGGTGTAGAGGCCTCTGCAACTGCCATTCCAACCTCTTTCTTTGCCTCTTTTGTAGCCAGTTTTAGACAACTCTTTATGACATGATAATTTCCTTTATAGTATTTGCAAAACCATTTTTGCTTTTCTGTTTTCTTCTCGTCTCTGTCATCCTTCTTAGATTGTGCATAATTAGAAGATTTCTGCTTACTAGTGAAAGAGCTCCATTTACCTTTGCCCTTCAAACTAGATAGGAAAGCTTGATGTGCAACACATATAATGGACTTGTTCTGCCTAGACAATACAACAGAGAATAACTCCTCAAATGTTAAGGCATTTGGATTGCCTTTCATCATCAATCAAAGAGTAGAAGCAAAAATATGATATGAACCTGGAAGACCATTCATCACAGTCTGCACAAGTGAACTATCAGGTAAGACTTCATTAGCATAAATCAATCACTCCTTCAAATCTTTGATCTTTATAAAAAAAAACTTTCCATGGAATCTGCTATATTCATGTGCTCACTCTCCAACTATTTTCAGAGCTAAGCAACACATGCCTCATTCCTTGCCTGCTATAAAGTGGTAAGCATATCCCAAGCATCCTTTGCTATTTTGTAGGAGTGAATGTGGGGAATAATGGCACGTTTGACAGACAAGGCCATCAATGCATGTGCTTGAGCATTTCTACCATCCCAATGAATTTTCTTTGCAACAGGTGCAACAAGAACTGCAACACGAATAGGAAGTTGAAGAATATCATCACCTTCAACGCCATCTACATCACCTTCAACAACTGTCTTTGAAGGTGTAATAGGATGTTTTTCAACACCCTGCACAATATTCCATTTTCCTTTTGAAACCAATACATGCCACATCATATAAGCCCATATTGATACCATCCAACTTATCCTCAATAGCCAACATACAGAATACATCACTGCTTTTAGCCATGGCCACTAACTAAAATATCATGATGCAGAAAAAATTGTATCTCAAAAGTTGAATAGAACTAGCCTATCGGGTTCTGCTAAACCTGTGGTAGACTTTGAGGTGCTCAACTGGTGAATTATAGCTTTGGCACAAAAAGACAAAATTGCTTGCACAAGCATTGCCATAGTGCATTCAAAGGCTAAAACGAGCTCATATCACAGTTTCCAGTATGCTCACCAACTTTTGTGCAATTCTGAGACTGTGACTAGAGGGGTGTCCATGATGCCCTAGATGAAGTGGTGACCTATTCTAATACCAATTGTTGGAGTTTGAGGTCTATAGAAGCATGCAAACAACATAGGAAGAAGAAGAAGTTTGGAGCACAACACACAATACTGAATGTATTACCAAGAGAATGTACAAAGATAAGTAGCCCATTAGGGTAATAGACGTATATACAAGTCAACAGAAAAACCTCATAAAGAGGGAAAAAAGTGACCAGGTGGTCCTAGTGTGTTCACACACATCACTACCTAAATATATCAACATCCACAGGATGCAAAAGTCCATTGGTCCAACACATGTTGCAAGTCAACTATTCCTAACGATAATACATCATGATTGGTTGAAAGAAAGACCATTTCTTCATCATCAGACAATCTTCCCTACATATGAATAGGCTTTGCCACATAGGGGGTGTATGTATCTCAGAAGCTATTAATTCATCAAGTGGGACAATGTATTTTTGGTGATTAGATTAAAAAATGAGTTCATGTGGAGACCAATCCTACAAGGCTTTGGCTTGTTTCAGTTAGGGTCTGCCAAACAGTAAGTTATAATCCAAACTCAATTTAGGTAGGTCAAGAACAACAAAGGTCATGTGAAAGATCACTCCTTGTAGTGTTATTAGGATATTTCAAACCAATCCTATTGGGTGCACTCAAGATTGATGAGCCATATGAAAGCAAAATTTGATCGATTTGATATGATTCCACCCTAGTTTCTTGCATAGTGAAGTAGTGGCTATGTTGACTCGTGACGTGCCCTCAATTAAGATCTTGTAAATTCAATGATTTTTATACCACACCATCATTAAGGGTACCATATGGTCCATTGTTGTGTCTGATTTTGAGTGAATCTCTACAATAGTTGGTGCTTGAATTGGTTCGACTGTTACATATTGTTGAAACTACTGTTGGATACCAGGGACTAGTGTTAATAGGTGACCCAATGGTAGGGTGATAGGTGCTTAGGATAAAATGTCCCATGCTGCAATAGGTGTAGGTTGTTCTCGTGGCATGTTCTATTGGGATGTGGACTCTGGTACGTTTTTTGGTGATGCTTTAGATGTAGGCTCATTGACTGGTTTTGGTGTGGGGAAGATTGGGACTTCATTGATTCTTGACTAAAGAATTTAGGGAGAAGTGGATATTTCTACTTCCAGTGATGATTTAATGACATTAATTAGACTAGGAGTAGAGTAATGAATTCTCTCTTTAGGGTTTTTAAGAGATCGGGTGGATCTAACTCAGTGGGTTACCAAAATCTTAGTTGGGTGCTTCATCATGAGGATGATGATAGAGCATCAATTAGGAGCATGGGTACTTATGGATTATTTGAATCTCAAGAAGGAATTCTTTTATGTTCATATCAAAAACTTAGAGGAAGAGAAACATTAGAGTTCGCACTAGTGCCAAGTGGATGCTCTTCAAATAGAATTTAGTCTAGAAAAACAAAGGACTTGGTGGTTACTGGAATGTAGATATTTCATTCTACAGCCAAGGAATTCCATTATGCGAGCTGAGATGATAGATTGGCATAGGATGCAAAGTAGTTTAGCTAAAAACTATTACCTAAGTACATTCAAGCTTAGAAAGACCTTGAGTGGCATGAGGACAAGTTTATCATGTTGGTCCAAAAGGGTTTGGAGTCACTTTTCCATGAGATGTTCTATATTCCAAAGAATTTTTATGGTTTATTATTTCCATCATAGTATGGTCAAGTTTAGTTAACTTGGCACTCATCAATTGTCTTTCATCTTATTGCTCCATAGAGGATACAACATACATATTGATGTCATTTTCATGTTGTGACTATGTGATTGATAGTTTCAGGTGTACGTTGGAGGTAATAGGCACCACTTAGATGCTTTCCCACCTTTAGGATAACCTTTTATGACCTTCTTTAGGGGAAGGATATGGGGAAGCAACACACATGGATGATCATATACTAGTAGTACATGGGGTTCTAGGGAGTCTGAGTACTTTCTTGTAACATGACAAACATTTCATCTACATTTTTTAGGATGAAAATTCTTTGAGGGAAAGGAAATGTCACATCATGGTTATGTGGCATAGATGTCCATTTTGCACTTAGAGGTGCATTTATCCATTGGCAACGTATGAGAATATTAGGAAGAGACTATTCATGAGTGTCTCAGAGAATGGATGGGTGGAGAAGTGAACACCTTCATTGTGTATGAATCATGTGCATGAGATTTTGATGAAGAGACTAATTTTACAATGGCGAATAAAGAACTCAATCATGAATGCGACAAGTCAAAGGGAAGCCAATATCAATTCTTTTATGCAAGCAAAAGAGGAAGAGAAAAATGCCACAGAGGCGGATCAAGAGGAAGAGGTAGACAAAGCTACCAACAAGAAAACCAACACAATGAAGGGAGAAAATCAAGTCAAGATGAAGTTCAATCCTCAAGAGGAAGAGAAAGAGTTGGAGGTAGAGGAGTGTAGCTTAGTGATGAGTAGCACCTCCTTTAATGTCAATCCGGGAAGACGTGAGGATGGTATGAAGACCTCGAGCAAGTGAAGGCACAAGTGCGTGAGTGAGAAGCACACTAACATGCACACACATACACACACACACACACGCACACACGGTAGGACAAAGAGTGAGAAGCAATGGAGTTCTTAGATTACTTTCAACAAGCTCTTACAGGTTCAAATCAATTACAAGCCAACCTCAAAAATGAGCTCTCTAGCTCTATTTATAGTTTTTGACTAGGTTTTGGCCTTGTCCAGACCTAGTGTCCGGCCTAGTTAAAAATTAGGTTCTCTACCCTATTTGGAGGTTCAAACGGAGTCTAAAAAATGTGAAAACTGATAGGTAGGTACTTCTAAAGCTCCTCAAGCTCAAGGACTCCTCGGCTTGCACAAAATGGAGCTACAAATATATGAAATGGTATTTACAATGGTTTTTAGTGATGAAAATCACTATTTTTGTAGGGATTTCTTCTAACATTTTGACATACATTTCCTCGAGCTCCCTACTTGATCCTTCTTCTTGTGTGCCCAACTCTTTGATGCTTGAAAAATTTAAATGGCCTACTTGCCAGATCTTCTTTGACTACTGTGTCTGCTTGTGCTTTCTCTTCGCTCCGACTCCCTTCGTAGGCTTCCTTGTCTTGTGACTCCTTCGATTCCTTGACTACTGCCAACACCCCTCCTCTCTCGCGTCTGTCGTCTCTGACAGACCCTTGTCTAGCTGTGCGTTGGACATAATATTGAACAACATTGGTAGCGAGGTGGTGTTCTTCTAATCGTAGCCCCCGTGCTAGATCTGTTAATAATGCATCCCAATTCACTGGTCCTGGTACGTCCGGATGTGGCACCCACAGTTGTTCTGAATGGATGGTTCTCTCCACAACAAATAAGTGGAGGAGATGTGAGGGCCTGAGTACAAATATTTCTGAGTGATACTCCCAGAATCCTGTTACGAACATCTCCTCGAATGTCTATTTAAAGCAAGCTGGGAGGTACTTTATTCTTGCGTGCCAAGCATATATTACCTCTATTGATGGGGTGGTGCTCATGTCGTATACCAGATCTTGGTTTCCTATAAGAAATCCGACACCTGAGAAGTGGGGGTCTTTAATATTCTTGAATGTCCTGAATGTGATTAGCATTAGTTCAAAGATTTTCATGCACATTTGGGCCATCACATCGGGGGTATTCCGTAGTCAAGTGCTCCAGTGACGGATGGTAGAAATCATATAATTCACAGTGGGAGGTCCTTGTGGAGGTGCTAGATAAACATAGTTTAACCACTTTGCACAACCTTTGATGTTCTTGACAGCAATTGTAAACTCGGGCCAGGTGCGTCTGCGGAAGACTGGAACATAACAGGGATTGTATTTAATAAAAAGTGGCATGTTAGTCCAAGTACGAACCATCTCTGGGTAGGTTTCAAGAAGACGGATTCTCCAGGTGGGTTGATGAATGGATCCTTCCTTAGCACTTTCTGGGATATCATCGGGCCCAAATTGTGTGGCGAAAGTTGGAGGTTTGCCACACCTTCGTTGAATCTCTGCATTGTAATCTGCGAGGAGTACACAATATGGCACATATTGATCGTCGTTGGTGCCGATCCATCTATGATGAGACATGCTGCAGAAATATTCTGACTTTATGATGGTGTCTTCTAATTTGGCCATTGATTGGATTTGGATGGCCACTCGATCTTCATGAGTTTTAGCTGTCTTTTCTAATGTCTGGAGCCATTCAGGTACTTCGACTTCTAAGGTGTCCATTCCTTCAGAGGTCTGTTCACCGCCTGGCATCGGCATAGGAACATATGGTTCCTCATACGTTTCGTCCACCTCAATGGGTACCAATTCCTCAGGCTTTGGTTCTACAACTGGAGATGGCTGCCTTTCATATTCCAGTAACTTCTTTTGCAGCTCTGCCACCTGCTCTGTCAATGCCTTTACTTCCTCTGAAGTCGAGGTCGTTTCTATGACTTTGGGTTGTGCCTCCTGTTCCCTGAGCTGGTTACGTAGTTCATCCCGTTCCCTTTCCAAATCATCATGTGCTTCTAATAAATCAGCATAGCTTTCCAAGATTGTTTTCATTGTTTCTGAGGGAACTGCTTTGAATTGTTCTGGGTCGATTTCATGGGGAGAGCCTTCCATGGCAGCTTCCAGGTTTTCTTCGTTTTGTTTCTGCAGACGCTTGTTTTCCTCATAGGCTGTAGCCATGTGTTTTCGGAGTAGAGTTAAATTTCGTCGGACTCTCAGATTATCTGTTCGGTAAACCTCCAGTAAGGCTTCGAGTTGTTTGACACCTGACTCTTGTGATGGTTGGGGTGTCTCCAGGAGGGTTTGATGAGCTTGCTCGAGAGTGATGTAGTGTTGATTGAGGTCTGCATTTTCTTCTTCTATACTTGTAAGCCGTCTTTGTAGTTGTTGATGATTCATCGTCAGCTGATTATGACGGTCTTCGAGAGTTTGGTACTCACTCTGAAGTTGATACACACATTGATGTAATGCTACGAATATACTATTTACATTAAACGATGCAGGGAAAGATGAAGATGCAGGGGGGATGGGGAAGGGGAAGGGAGTTGTGAATGTTGTGGAGTCAAGTGGTGAGGTAGGTGGAGGGGGTATGGGAGATTGAGGTTGCGTGGGGGGTGGGAGTGGTGCTGTGGCTGGTGATGTTTCCATTGTGTCGAATGTGTGTGTGACTGTGTAGATGGGAACAGTGGGTGGGGTGGATGTGATATTTGTGAAGAGTGTTGTGTAGGTGGGCATGGTAACTCCTCCGAATTGGATGCCGAGAGAGAGAGAGGAATTCCCATGACGACTGTGGTAACGGTAGAAATAGGTGTGGTAGTGCCAGGTGGTGAGGTGACATGTGTAGTGAGAGGTGAGGTGAGTGGTGAGAGTGGTTCCTCCTGATGTTCTTCTGTTTGTGTGTTGCCTCCTGGTTCTGATCCATTGATGTGTATTTGTTTGCCAGATCGCATGGGACGGGTAGGCACTTGCTTCTCAAATCGATGAATATAAGTCATGCTTGCATGAACAGCCTCATCTAAGCCCACTGCGTCAGCGTGCAGGTTCATTGATTCGATGAACATGTCATCCACACCTTCCTCGGCTAGCATTTGGCTCATGATCATCTTTTTTGTTTCGAGCGACAGTTTGTGTTGCTCTTGGACCCGCTTCATGGTTTCGTATAATCTTTTTATTTGGGCCGAGTATGCTAGGGCACTTGCTAGTTTTGAAAGTTCTTCATATTCTTGATCGTACTCTTCGTGTGCCTCTTGTTCTTCTGTCTCTTCTTCATCGTCTTCTACTTCTACTACTCCCGGTTGGGTCGGGGCTGAAGTTGTAGTCATGGGTTGTTGTTCTTGGGTCGGCTCCGCTTCTGTCTCCAGGTTGGATTCATTGATCAAACGGGCGATTTCTTCATCTGTTAGATCAGCAAGGGTGTAACCTTGAGGGAACTCCAAGTCTGAAGGAATAGGAGGGAACACCAGGTTGGGTCCTTCTGCACTTGGTCTGTGTAGGCGAATGGTAAATGGTCGGACACACCTCGTTTGTGGAGGAGTCACCTCGGGTGTGGTAGTGGCTCCCCTTGGTTGAGCGCATGGTAATTGAACTCCCCCTCTCATCTTCTTCGATGGAGGGCCCGCCGTTGATAGTCGTCTTTGGAACTCTTGGGCCCTGGACCATACTAGTGCTCTTTGAATGGGCACGTTGTACGCTAAGCACCTGTAGATTATTCTTGTGAGAGCACAGCATCCATGAAGTACATTTTTCTGTTTCTTATTCCACCGTTGATGGGCTAGGTGTATTTGATCGATGATCCAGTGTGGTATGTTGATGGTGAGGTTCTCTGTCTCCGCCAAGTACAAGCTGAACCATATCTTTTTTGGTGGCATAATGAATCGTTCTTGGGTGGGAAAAACAAAATGTTGCATAATAGTTCGTAGGTGTAGAGCAATGGTAGGTGTCATTGCTACCATGTCCTTCAATTTGTTGAGATCCTTATGCTTCATCCTGCCTGGAACCATCGTTTCTTTCTCAGTGGGAATATGCATTCCTTGCATGTTCAATGCTGCCCGTATCAAATTGAGGGTCAGTTTGAATCTCTTGAGTTCGTGGCCTAGCAATAGTGAGGGTAGCACAAAAGTACTATCGCCTCCCTTGGCCCTGCTAGGAGTGATGGTACTGATAAAGTAGGAGCAGCGAAGAAAATATGGCTTAGGCAAATGTGCTCTGAAGTAGCTATCCAATCCCGCTTTGGTCCAAACCGATCGCATCACTTCTGCATTCTGATAGTTTTCAAATTCGCAAGTGAAGAAATGGTAACGTCCCCATTTGCCATTGCATTCAATTTCTGCTTCCCAGAAGTAGGTGCCATCACCCAATGGCCCTGCGACATCACTAAACCAATGAGCATGTTTCCCCACTTGAGAAGTGTGTCCCGGAGGAGGGTCCTGAATCGGGAGAACATGCACCGCTTGAAGTTCTTGAGGCCTTTCGGTGAGTGGTGGTTCCAGGAGGAGGGTTTCAATGTCCACAATCTGTGCGCTAGACCCTGCCTGGGAACTGGTGCCTCTTGCTTCTGCCATTGTTATTGCTTGCTTGCTGGTTCTGCGAGAATATAGATCATGCGATAATATTGTAATGGACAAGATAGAACACTTTTTGTCCCCGTTACAACATTATCATGAAGTGAGTAATGGGTTAGTGGGTCAGTGAGTGCTTGATGACTGTGTGTGTAGTTAATGAATGGATAGTCCTAGGAGCTAGATGGAAAGATGCAGTGTATGAGTGATGTAGTTAGCAAGTGGAGATGAATTTACAAATGGGGTCGGGGGGTTTATTACAAGTCTTAGGTTGCCAAACACAATGGATGGCTTTCGGTTTTGGTTTTGTGGAGACTCTGGAGGGTTGTATGAGTAATTCTACTTGGGGATGATGGGTCTTTGGGACCCATTTACAAGTGAGTCTGTGCGTGCTTCTGGGCGACTGTGTGTTCGTGCATATTAAACAAGAGTGGGTAACGACTCCTTGAGTGAGTGAACCCTGTCGTGTATGATGTGATTCGTGCGGGACTAGTTGAGCTCGCAAGCAAGCCTTAGGCACCCAAATTTGTCTTGATTGTGATTAGTATCATGTCGTTGATTACTAATAGGAAGTTGAGATGATTGTTGGCGATTGACTGTAATAGGCCGCTCTCCTTTTTGCACCCACAGTTGTTTCAATGGCTGAGTCATTCTGCTTTGCAGGTTCTTTTGGTCTCCCGCATAGGTAGTCTTAGTAACTGATCTGCCTTTGGTTGCTGCCTCCCTCTGGCCTTTGGAAAAGAAGGGAGTTCCGTCGAGGCCTTGACTTCTTTATTGAGATCTCCATTCTTCTGCATCACATAGCTTTGGACAAGAACAACATAGTCAACTTCATGTGTACCCCTGGAAGGACCAGGAGTCTGTGCCTTTTCTAGTTCCTTGAGTGCTCCATTATCTAACTCAACGGTAATTCGACTCTAATTCACCCATACCTGAAGAAGTCCAATTCTTAGGTTTAAGTTGACTACATGGTCATAGATCCAGTCTTGACCCAAGACCAGTGGCTCAATGCGATCCTCATCTTGACACACTAGTGCCTTAACTATCATTGGAACATCTTGAATTGAGAGGGGAAGTTCCACCTCGCCCATGCAAGGGGTTTCCACACCTCCCAATCCTATGAGATATGCTTCGATAGGATTGACTTTTAATTTCAATTCTTGAGAGTAAGAAAGTCTCACCGCACTAGTGGCTGCACCTGAGTCAATTAATGCTCGCATTGTTTTTGCACTAACTCCTTGTCCTATCTCTAAGGTCACAAAAGGACGTCGATCTATTATCCTTTGGGAACTTATTCCTGAGACCTCACACATTGCCACATGATATCCTTGATCTGCACATGCATCTGTCCTAGGTTGCTCTCTACCCTGCCTTCTCAATTTCATTCTCCGTATGCGTTCCAATGCTTCTGCTTGAGCTTCTTCTCGAATTCGTCTTTCTTCTTCTTTGCGTTTCTTAGCAGTGTTGAGTCGACTTAGCATCTCTTCCATCAGAGGTTCTTGATATAACTTGACTCTGCATCTGCTTATGTAGCTCGGAAGAATATCACCTTCTAAGGTGGCTAGTTGTACTGCTCCACTCATTGAAATCCTATTTATGATCATAGGTCCATAGCCCCGTTTCTCTAATTTTCTTGCATGTTGTTTCAAAGTATATAGCAACACTAAGTCTCCGGCCTTTAATCCTTTATCCTTAACATGGGCATCAAAGTACGCCTTCTGTCGTTTCTTAGCTGCATATATTCTTGCTGCAGCTCTTAGTCTGGTTTCACCTAATCGTTCAAGGGCAAAAATTCTCGAAGAGAGTTCATGACCCGTCCACTCATGCTCCTGTGCTACTCTCAATGTGGGAATCAAGAAGTCCAGAGGTAGCACAACATTTTGGCCAAATACCATCTGAAAGGGTGTGGCTTGGAGTACCGTTTTGTAGGCCACTCGGTATGCCCAAATAGCATGGTGTAGCTGTTTGTCCCAATCAGAGCGTTTATTATTCACCAATTTGGTAAGCACATTGCATAGAATCTTGTTTGTGCTTTCGGCCTAACCATTAGCTTGTGGGTGATAGGGGGCAGACTTCTTATGTACTACCAAGAACTCTTGGAGTAGATTTTCAATAACTTCATTCAAGAAGTGAGTGCCTCTATCACTTACCAGCTCTATAGGTAGCCCGTATCTTGTGAACACATTCTCAAATAGGAACTTAGCAGTTGTCTGCGCATCATTCTTTGTCGTAGCTTTTACCTCCACCCACTTTGTTAGATAGTCTGAGGCAACGATGATGTATTCAACATGTGAACCCTTGGCTGGGGGATTAATAGGACCTACAAAGTCTATTCCCCACTTAGAGAATGCACTTCCACCCATCATAGGTTTCAGTGGCATCTCATCCTTGCGTATGTGCATCCATGTGAAGGGTCGGCCACCAGAAGCCCGCAAATAGTATTGCCTTGATCACCCGATCTGGTCCAAAGTGTCCTCCTGCTACACCTTGGTGAGCAGTTTCCAAGATCTGGAGATATTCACTCTCATGGACACATAGTCTCAGGTAACCATCCTTACCACGCTTGTATAGATTATCACCAATGAGTGAGTAATCTAGGGCTTCTTGTTCTAGACTTCTTTGTCTCGTCAGGGTCATATCTTGAGGGAATGTTTTCGTCCTCAAGAAGGCGACTAATGGTTCACTCCAATCTGGCACTATGGACACTTGATAAAGAGTGGCATGTTCCACAGGTGGTTTAGTGCAACAGATTGGGCATTCTTTACACATCTTATGTACATCAGCTTCCATAGTCGGCCAATGCACTCCGAGTCTCCTTAGTGTCTGCAGGGTTCGTTGCTTTGAGTAGTGTTGTTCTAATGCACCTACATGTGCCAATTGCAACCATTTAGCGTACTCATCCTCTTCCACACAACAAGCCAATATCCCTTGGTCTGTCTATTTGTACATTCTTCCTGCCATGATGTGGTACTTCTGGGCTCTTACTACCTCTCTACCTTGAGTGTTTATGACTGGATGGTTGGGCCCGTATGCCAATACTGGCACTAATGGCTTAGCCCACTGAGGTACAACTTCCAAATTAAACAGGTAAGCATCAGGAAGGTTGTCTGACACTCCTTGTGGGGCTTCGCCCGATGTGAGCCTAGAGAGATGATCTACTCTCAAATGAGTCTTACCTTTCCTTACCACTACCTCAAAGTCATATTCCATTAGTAAGAGAAACCATCTTACTAATCTGCCTGTATTGCATGGCTTGTTCACAAGATATAGCAGTGCCTGATGGTCAGTAAAAAATTTAAACTTATTTGCAAGCAAGTAATGTCTAAACTTTTTAACCGCATAGACCATGCCTAGTCCTTCTCTCTCAATAGTGGTATAATTTCGTTCAGCTGCATTCAATTGTCTACTAGCATAGGCAATTGGAAGATCCATATTACCCTCACCGGTAGGCTGCGCGAGTACACACCCAATAGCATAATTGGATGCATCAACATGAACATGGAAAGGCTTATTCCAATCGGGTGTGGTCAAGATCGGTGTTGAACATAATCGCCGTTTAAGCTCATTGAAGGAATGCTCACATTCGTCAGTCCACTCGAAGTTAGTCAAAAGTCCATACAGAGGCTTTGCTATGATGGCATACATGTGTATAAACCGTCGGTAATAACCACAATGCCCCATGAAAGCTTGTACTTCCTTGACATTCTTTGGCCTAGGTAACTCGGCTATAGCTCTCACTTTCTCTTCATCAGTGGATATGCCATTCTTTGACACTATGTGTCCTAGAATCTTGCCTTGCCTGACCATAAAAACGCACTTTTCTGGATTCAGGCAGACTTGATATTCTCTACATTTGTCAAAGATTTGTCTGAGTTCTGGTATATGTGTCTGTCTAATGTTGGAATGAGCACAGAGGTCATCAACATAGACTTCCAAATTCTTCCTCAAGAAATCTTTAAACACGTGGCACATCAGTCTCTGAAAGGTTGCAGGAGCATTGGGAAGCCCAAATGGCATTACTCTAAAGGCAAAAATGCCCCATTCAGTGGCAAAAGCTGTCTTATGCTGATCTTCTGGAGCTATGGCTACTTGATTGTAGCCCGAAAATCCATCAAGGAAGTTGTACACTTCCTTGCCTGCTACTCTTTCTAAGAGATGTTCTGTGATAGGAAGCGGATAGTTATCTCGAATTGTGGCTGCATTGACCTTCTTCAAGTTAATGCATACACACAACTTTCCATTTTTCTTGGGCACCACTACGATGGGAGATACCCACTCAGTATGCTCAATTTCATAGATGAATCCAACTTCAACCAGTCTATCTATCTCTTCCTTGATCTTGGCCGCATAGTTGTCATTGTATGTGTATGGCTTTTGCTTAGAGGGACTAGCATCTCAGGTCATGGGGATAGTGTGTGAGCATATGTCTGGATCAACACCCTTCAAATCCTTGTAACTCCAAGTGAATACATCTCTGTATTCTCTTAGCAAGGCTATCAATTCGTGCTCTTCGTCTTCCGTCAGGTCATGGCCTATGTACGTGCATCTCTCTTCTCCTTCTTCCACAGCTACCGCTATTTTCTTGGTGGTTTCTTTGTTATCATAGGCCTCCTCTGATTGCGCCTCTCGTTTAGGCATTCTGATCATGAGTCTCCTGTCATCTATCTCATACTTCTTAAAATTTTCCGGGACCTCAAACAAAGATTCTTCCTCTTCTAGTGTGACTTCTCTCTTCTTTCTTTTCTTTCCTTCTTCCTTCGGGGTCACATGTGTGGCTAGCCTTACATCATTTGTAAGCTCTCCATACCTCTGGGGTTGAAATTCTACTTCATAGAAGTGTTCTTCATCTGATGCGAAAGGTGGGTCCATGATGACTGACTCTAGATCGGAGTCACTTGCATCCTCAAATGCATCAGGGCTAGGTTCACACTCTTCTAACACTGCCTCTCCCATGATGGGTTCTATGGAGAAGACTGAAATGTCATAGCCATCTTCATCACAGTGGGGTGTCCATTGTTCTTCATTGATGGCTACATCCATGGTTGCTAGGATTTCTGCCCAGCCGTGGGGTTCAAATTCTTCGTCAGGAAAGACTACAGGTGCATAGGCTGGGTCTTGAATTGATCTATGTGTTTCTTTTGCACCTACCTCTCTGGCTTTTTCTCTCTTCTCTTCTTCTACTGCTACTTTGCACATCCATAAGTGGGTGTCTTCATGCATCCATGAGGATCCTGATCCTATGGAGTGCACCGACTCTGTATCATCTTTAGCTCTATGGATGGGATTCCATTGAATAGGTGGGACATCTCTATGAGAGTAATATTTGAGATTGACTTTGGTCGTAACACCTAAGTGTTGCAAATACAAGGAATTGGTTCCCCAATCCTGGACCACTTGCAACTGTCGCATGAATGGTCTTCCCAAAATCATCTCGTAGGCATGATTCTTGCTAAAATCACAGATAGCAAACGTGTGCTCAAACTCTACACCACATGTAGTGAGAGTTATTCCTTCAAGTAGTCCTAAAGGCCTCTCTATGTGGCCATCAACCATTTGCAATTTCATCCTCGTGGGCCTGAGTGCTGGCTTGCCCCACCGCTTCCATAGGGAAGTGGTAGCAATAGCAACTCCTGCACCTGAGTCCAGAATTGCCTTGGTTGTGTACCCCTGATGGGTAATGGGAAGATAGGTGTTTCCTTCTTCACCTTCACTCATATCTCCTATCTTGTCTAGAGGAATTTCTGGCACTGTCCTTTGAGAACCTACCTGGGAACGGGGTTTTGCTATCTCAGGTACTTGTTTGGCTACATGTTTCCATAACTCTGGCCTAACTTTGAGTAGCTCTTCTAAAGTGAGGTTACACTGCACTTTAGTGTTTTTCACTACTTCCGTATTCCTAGGTATGACTCAGTCTTCGTTTCTTACCATGACGGTGGGTGCTCTTATACAGGTCGACTTGGCTTCCCATGGGCCTGTGAAATGGGGTAATTCTTGTAAAGAATTAGACTCAAAGTCTAATCTCTCTTGGGACTGGGTGCTCTCCTGCTCTCCATAAATGGAAGGACTATCTTGTGGGAATTGATCTTGCATGTCATCCACAAGTTCAATGGGAGGAGGGACTTCACTTTCTTTAGCCCATTTGTCTTCTTGAATCTCTCGTAGGAATTTTGGAGTGAACCTATTCATAGAAGAGGAGGTGTCCGGTCTAGTGTAATTGGGCACATAAGCTTCCTGTGGGGGATGGCTTATGTTTTTGCTTGCCTCATTTCTTCCTTGATTTTTCTCTTCCTTGGCAGATCTTGCAATTATGCTCTCTAACTTCTCTAGGAGTCCATCCAAGTGCAATTGTGTCTTAGCTGAGCCTGAGTAGTTGAAAAGGCGACTGTCTTCAAACATGGTCTGAGTCAATGCTACCATTTTCGCACACAGCTTGGTTCTCTCTATCTCTAGGTCAGCTCTAGGGTAGCACTTGTCATGATCCGTTACATTTGGCCCTTCTTGGATTCTGGCCTCCCTGATATGCCTTAAGCATCATGTCTATGTCTTCAGGAGTGGGGTCAGCTAGCACTGATCCTACTTTAGGGGTTGGTGGGAGGTTCTGAGGTAGGGGGGCAGATGGTGGGTTAGATGGTGATGGAAATGAGGGTGGTGGTGGTAGGTGAGAGTTTGTTTGAGAGGTGAGTTCAACAATTTTGGCTTTTGTTTCTCTTATGCTTTCTTCTAAGTCACTCATCTTTTTAGACCATTGTCTTTTCATTCTTTCTCGACTATCCCTCCAGGCTCTCAACCGTTTCTTGGCTATGCTCTCAGTTTCACCAACCTGTGCACTCTTCTCTTGACCTATTCTTGGGTTCTATTGCAAAGTCTGGGTTCTAGTGACTACCTGTACCGGTGCAGTGGAAGTCACACTTCCTGTTGAGTCTACAACTAAGACAATAACGTTAATTGGAGTTATTTTTGGCATATTGTTAGGATTCTTAGGGCAATCTCGTAAGAGATGCTCCTTTCCACAATCTTGGCAAAAACCTTGAATTGTCACTGACTGGGGTTGTGTAGGTGGAGGTAAGGGGCAATCACGAATGAGGTGATCTCCCTGACATCTGTAACATGGTCCTCTAGGGAATGGGGGCCTTACTTGCCTAGGTTGAGGTTTAGGGTTGGGGTTTGCATACATGACGTTTGTGTAATCTGACTCCCAACTAGGTTCATTTGGCTCTTCACTATAGTAGGACTCACCATGTTTAGGAGACTGCATGTAGTAGGCCTGGGGACTATCAACATGTGTAGAATCGAAACTATGGTCACTGGGGTCACTCTCTGATAGCAATGGGGTTACTGGCACTATGGCCCTATTCAGGTTTTCTTCTGCAGCAGCATACTTTACCAGAATCACATTAGTAGGAACAGGTGGTTGCTATGCTAGCACTGGCTGAGGTCTCAGTTGGGCCTGATATTGAGGTTGGTAATTTTGCTGAGGCCTAGTATACTGTTGTGGTGGGTATTGACTCTGGTATCTGCCTTGTTGAGGGTATGGCTGAGGGTAGGTTTGCCTAACCGCTAGCTTATTGTACGGGCAATCTTGTGCTATGTGATTTGTGTATCTCCATTCTATGGTGCAATATTGGCTGCTAGGATTCACTTGGGGTTGAGCCATGATGGGACATGCGTTCGCCATATGGTCATCACCGCAAGTATAGCACCTCTTTACTGGGGCAAATCTAGGAATTTGTTTTACTAGAGACACCTAGTTTTTGAGCTACCTTCTCTGCAAGTTCCTCAATTGATGCGGATTGTTAGGAAGAGAGGCTAGAAGCACTATCGGAATCTTGGTAGATTTTTGAAAGCTCTAGTTCCTCCCCTAGGTTATCCTCAATGTCGATGCACATGCGTACACACTCTTCTATGGTACTAGGGTCCTTCAAGTACACATAGGATCACAACTTTGTACTTAGCAATCCATCCAAGAATAAAGCCACTTGTTTGGCAAGTGTGGGTAGCTCAGGAACAGGGCATCTCTCAAGATATTGCCTAAATCTTCTTCCCGCAAGTCTCACAGTCTCCTAGGGGGTCTGCTTGAAGCTGTAGATCAATGAGGAAGTATTATACCTTATGCCACTCTTAGAGAATTCGGTGATGAAAGCCTCTAAGAGTTGGTCTATGCTCCTGAACTGTCTCTCATTCAATGGTTGAAACCACGTAAGGGCTGTGTTCCTAAGTGTTAGACCAAAGGCATTATATTGCGTGAATAGATCCTCAACTTGTTCAGCTCTCAAGACTTGCCTAAACTCGGCCACATGATCATATGGGTCTCCTGTGCCATCGAAGTAATTTTTCATGGACTTAACTAACTGAGTTGGTCTCAAAATCCTGGTGTGTTCCCTAGGCCTTGGCAGAGGGAAGTCATCCATATTCCTTTGATTCCTTGGGGCTCTAAATCCTTCAGGTTCCACTCTATTTGTTTCCGTTCTCGTTCTGTCTCTTCCCACTAGGTTGGCAAAGCTTACCTCCGGTCTATCTCTATGTCTGTCTCTTTGAGTTCCATGAGTGTGGGAGGTTCCAGCTCCTTGGTGACCAAATGACACGTTCGATCTTGGTTGGGGAAAAATGAATTCACCTTTCCAAGTGTAAGCATGCCTATCATTTTTTGTAACCACAAAGATCCTCTCTGAAGAGTGATCTAAGTAGGTCACTCTACCTGGGCTCTCAGGATCTTTAAACTCGTATATCATGATTGTTCCTACCTCACTCGGCTGATTAGATCTATATCTCCAAAAGGCTTCATCAATATCTCGGTTCAGGAGTAGATCTATGCTCTTATTGTCTTGGGGAATCCACTTTGGTGTGATAATCCTAGTGAGAACAGATTTGCCTCAAGGGGGTTCTAGGTTCTACACCCATGTTTCCTTGCTCTAGGTCACCTAAGTCCGTTTCAGGGATCACATTCCCGAATTCATCTGTCCTCTCCGGGTGACTGGTGACTACGTATATTGTCCCTTCCTTGTCTAAGTATGCTCCGTTTTCAAACTTGACAGCTGGGTGCTCTAGTCCAATGGATTGGTGTAGCTCAGCGATGAGTAGCACCTCCTTTAATGTCAATCCGGGGAGACGTGAGGATGGTATGAAGACCACGAGCAGGTGGAAGCACAAGTGCGTGGGTGAGAAGCACACAAGCATGCACACACATACACACACACGCGCACACACAGTAAGAACAAAGAGAGTAAGACAATGGAATTACTTCTATTGCAAGAAAGTTCTCATACAAGCTCAAACTACAAGAAGCTACCCCCAAAATGAGCTCTCTAGCTCTATTTATAGTTTTTGACTGACTTTGGCCCTGTTCAGACCTAGTGTCCGGCCTAGTTAAAAATTAGGTTCCGGGGCTTATTTGAGGGCCCAAACGAGATCTAAAAATTATGAAAATGGGCAGGCAACTACATCTAAGGCTCCCCAAGCTCGAGGACTCCTCGGCTTGTACAAAATGGAGCTACAAAAAGGTGAAATGATATTTACAAGGGTTTGTAGTGATGAGAATCACTTTAGAATGATGTTGGGGTTTCTGAAAAAAATGAAGGGTAGCCTCAGTGCTAGATTTGCATGTGTGTCCATACTTGCTTCTTCCCGCATCCTGTCAACACTCTCCCCCCCCTAGGGTCTGTCGCCTCTGACAGACCTTTTTTCCGCCGTTTGATCAATGTATTTTTGCAGGAGGTCGGTGGCCACTTCGTGTTCTTTGATTTTTAAACCTCTGATTAGATCTCGTTGCAAGGCCTCCCAATCCACTGTACCAGGCATGTCAGGTTGTGGCATCGTGTAAAGCTCGGAGTGCATCGTTTGCTCACATGCAAAGAGATGGAGTAGATGCGTAGGCCGTGGTGCAAATACCTCTGAATGTGCTTCCCAAAACCCCGTGGTGAACATGTCGTCAAATGTTTGCTTGTAGCAGGCAGGGAGATATCTTATGCGTGCATGCCATGCGTAAGCCACTCGTATGCTCGGGGTTGTGCTCATATCATATAGCAGGTCGTAGTTACCATTGATAAACCCTGGAATAGGAGGTTGAATATGGCATACATTGCGAAAAGTTTTGAGTACGACCTGCATCATGTCGAGGATCTTGAGCATCATCTGGGCAGCGACATCTGGCATCGGGTGGAGGCGTGGTATCCAATGTCTGATGGTTGCAATCATGTATGACACTGTAGGAGTACCGGTTGGGGGGGCGATAGCGGGGTAATTGAGCCATTCTTTACAGTTTGCGTTATTCTGAACCTTGATGGCAAAAGCTTTCCATGATCTGCGTCTTTGCACTGGCCCAAAACACGGATTGTACTTCAAATGCATGGGGGCATGATCCCATGTTCGAAGCATTTCTGGATAAGTTTCGAGTAACTTTTGCCTCCACGTTGGTTGGAATATGGCCCCCTTTTGTGCCGCTTCTGGTATGTCTTCTGGTTCGAACTGTGTGGCAAATGTTGGGCACTTGTTGGTGACTCGTTTGATTTCTGCATTGTAGTCAGCCAACAATACAAAATAGGGCTTGTATTGCAGTTCTGAGCTAGTGATCAGGCGTCTAGGAGCGAGGTGCCTGAAGTATTCTGAGTGAAGGATGGTGTCCTCAACGGCCTTCATTGCCAGCATCTGAGTGGATATCCGCTCCTGATGAGTTTTCCCCATCTCCTCTACTTGTTTCATCCATGCCGATGGGGGTTCCTCATAGGTATCTTGACCTTCTTCTGTTACGCGTCCACCTGGAAGTGGTTGAGGCTCGTAGTTGTCGTCGAATGCTTCCTCCACTGGGATGGTAACTGCTTCTTCTTCCGACGGTTGCTCTGGGGGGGAAGGGGGTCGTTCGTACTGCATCAACTTCAGCTTTAATTCTGCGATCTGCTGCTGTAACTCCAGCACGTCATTGGGCGTTGAATGTTCAGGTTCGGTTGAAGTAGCAGCGTCTGTCATTTCTTTATGTTCTTGTCGGTGTGGTGTAGACTCTTGGGGTCTCTGTACGTCCTTTAGCTGGTCGGCAAGCTGATCATGTGCTTCTAATAGATTGGCATACGTTTCCAATATTTGTTGCATGCTTTCTGAGGGGACCGCTTGAAATTTGACCGGGTCTATGGGAGCCCCCGTGGTGTTCTCCATGGCAGCCTCGAGGTTCTCTTGGTTTTGTTGTTGAAGCCGTCTATTCTCTTCTTGCGCTGCCGCCAGATGTCGTCGTAGCAAAGCCATGTTTCGTTGAAGCCGTGCATTGCGGCCCATTTGATCGCGCAGCTGTTCCTCCATGGCTTTGCTCTCTTCCATATGCTCCGCTTTGAGTTGCGCATTTACCTGTTCGAGGGCGAATATCTTGCTTTGTGACTCCGTATGAATGAACTCCAAAGCAGTGACACGCTCTTGGAGTGTTGCTGTGAGGGTGCAAAGCCCTTTGTTATTTTCTTCCAATAATGTATATTCTTGCTTAAGCTGAGTGGCAGCTTCAAGCATCGTGTCGAGTGCAAGACTAAATGAGGTGGAAGATGCAGGGGGTTGGGAAGTGGGAATGGGAAAAGTGGATGTTGTGCCTACCGTGTGTGGAAATGGTGCTGTGAGTGTAATAACCTGTGATGGTGTTGTGAGAACAGTGGTGGTGGGTGATCCAGCGGATGGTGAGATGTCCATGGGATCGGACATGAGTGAGTGTGATTCGTGAAATGTGAACACCGGGACGGTGGGTGGTGTGATAGTGGTGGCCGTGAATGTGGGGGAGTGAATTTGGGGATGGGACTTTTTCTTATGTTCCTCGACCTGTTGAAGAATGTTTACAAGGTAGGTCCAGAAGGAGGGTTGGGTGGTTAGTGTGGTGCTCGAGGCAGTTACAAGGGACGGGGTAGGTAGAGTTTGGGGGGGAGGAAATGGAGGGGTGGAGGGTAAAGGGAAAGAAAGAGTCTGACTAGTGACAGATGGTTGTCCAACGGCATGGGGGAAGAAAGGGTGACCTAATTGAGGTTCAAAAACTTGAGTGACAGAGGTGGACGAGGGTGAAGGAAGGAGAGTGGAAATGGGGGTGTGTACAATGGTCTCACTATAGGCGGAGAATGGTTGTGTAGAAAGACATGTGGAGAGAGGCTCTGATGGTGGGATAGGAGATGATGGGGGAGATGGGGCATGCGTAACTTCCTCCGGTTCATCATTGTGCCTAGGGCTAATCATGTGCACATCTTCTGATGTGGACGTAGCTAACACGGTAGATACTTCCATCTGAATCATCTTTCCTTGTCGCGGCCGTGTATCAATTCTTCTTTGATCATAAGCAGGGTTCTCTTGACAGACCATGGTTCTCAATGCTTCACTGATGCCACAGGTGTCCGCCAATAGATTCAGTGATTCTACAAACTGGGGGTCGATATGCTCTGACTGTAACATCTGGTTTACCAGGGCCCTATTTGCTTCTTCTGACATTTTATGGCGTCTTTGTACCTGCTTGATTGTTTGGTATAATCGTTGGAGCTGTGCCGTATATGCTGGGGCTTCATCTTCACTCTCTTCTGGGTTATTCCTTGGTGCCTGCTCCTGAGTTTGTGTGTTTAGTCCTTGAGGGGGTTGCGTCACTCCTAGCTCCTGTACGCTGCTTGTCTCGCCTCGTGCATGTTCTCTTTGGGTAGATGTCCCCGGATCGACATTGTCAGGGCAATCTTCACTGTCTGATAGATGAGCCGTCTGCAGGAATGTTTCAAAATCAAAATTTGGGTCTTCGGTGAAAGTGGCCATCGCTGCAAATTCTGCATCGGTAGGTAGCGGAGGGGCAGAGGGAGTGGGCAGTACCACCTCTCTTGGTTGAGACTCCTGGAGATGAATTGTGATTGGTGCCACCGGGGCTTCCTCTCTAGTGGAGACTTTGGTAGTGGTTGCTGGAGGGATCAGGACTTGTGAAAGGGATCCACTCATTCTTTTTGCAGGCTGACTCCCTGACTTTCGCCCTTTAAACAACTCCAGATGTGCATACTTTAGGGCTCGAGCAACTGGCACGTCATACGCCAGACATCTGTAGATGATTCTAGTCAACGCACAGCAACCATGTAGGATGGGTTTCCTCACCCCCCGCTTGCCTGCCTCATATACCTGATCTAAGATCCATACTGGCATCTTAATGGGCAAGCTGCCGGTCTCTGCTAAGTACATTCCGTACCATATCTTCTTGTGAGGCTGAGTGAAACGGTCTTGAGCTGGAAATGTGAAGTGCTGGAGGCACATCCGCAGGGGTATGGCGATGTTGGGGGTGAGGGCGCACATGTCTTTGAGCTTCTTGACTCTATTGCTTTTCATTGATTCTGGTATCAGGGGGTCGCGATCTGAAGGCACATGAGTGCCATACATTTGAAGGGCTTCCCTGATTAATGTTACATTTAGTTCAAACTTCCTCATCTCCTCCAGATTAGATAAGGAGGGCACCCAGAATGTGCCTGAATGATCTTTATCCCCGGTAGGTTTCATCGTAGCAATCAAGTAGTAACACCTGAGGAAGTCAGGTTTTGGTAGAGCTGCACTGAAGTAAGTTTGCAGTCCTGCCTTTCGCCAGATCTCTTGAAGGGGAGCTGCATTTTGTAAGGCCTCAAATTCTCTTGAAAAGAATTGGAAGGTCCACCAAACCCCTCCACACTCCATCTTGGACTCCCAGATGTGGTCCGCGTCTCCCAAATCCCCTGGCATTTCATTGAACCAATGGGAGTGCCCTTTTACTCTTTCGGTTAGTCCACTGGGTGGATCTGGAATAGGAATCCTTCGCACATTCAAGAGTTCTTCAGGCCTAGCCGTTGGTGGAGCTTCCACTGGCATGGCATCCCAGTTGATGGGGGCACCAGATCCTGCCTGAGAGCTTGTGCCTGCCGCGGTTGCCATGAGAGTAGGTCGCTTATCTGCTGGAAGACGAAAGGCACATTAGTGTTGCATAGGAAACAAGATGTAATGGTGTTCCCTTCACAATACTAACATGACAATCCAGGAGGTCAGTAGTTAGTGGTGAGGTGTTTATGATATGTGTGAGTGGTGATTAAAGGTCAGTGTCATCCTAGATGCGTACTTTGGTTATGCAATGGACTCGAAATGCTTCTGTGTTAGTGTGGACGGATTTACAGAAGATGGTCAGGGGGTTTAGTACACAGTTTAACTCTCCACACTTTGATACAGGAGTCGTAGCTTTTAGAGCTAAGGACAGGTGAAGACTTTGGTCTGAGTGTGTGATGTGATTGGGACCTTGTGGGTACCCATTTCTAGACATTCCTGGGGTTGATGGGAGTGTGGACCATGAGAGGTGTAGGTATCTTGTCACTTCCTGAGTTGTTGGCCAAGAGTGCTTGTGAGAGCTGCTTCATCCTTGTGTCTATAGTTGAAGTAATTTGGGCTTGTAAGCTAGCCTTGGGCACCCATATCTGTCTAGCATTAGGGATGGCCTTCATTGACCGCTTAGGGACCCAAATAGAGATGGTGTGCCTAGGGGTGATCCTAGGGGGCTTCTTAGCTTTGATCCTTGATTGTGAGGCTCGTTTCTTGTCTCCTTGAGAATCTGCAATTGGAGCTGTAGGTCTCCCATCCTTGCGTATCCAGATCTGCTTCACGCCACGAGATGCTCCATGATGCGCAGGTTGGCGCTCCTTCCTCTTGATCAGCGGTCTCCCTCGTATAGAGTGATGTTCGGTCCGTTCGTTTAGAATCTTCTGTGGATCAATTAGGAACTCCTTCTTGGCTCCTGAACCTTCAGTAAGGTTGACATTCCTCTACATCATAGAAGTTTGGACAAGCACATCGTGGTTATCTTCATATGGATTCCTGGAGGGACCAGGAGTTGTTGCCTGTTCTATTGGTTTGAGTGCTTGATTTTCTAATTCAATCGTGAGGCGACTTTGGCCTACCCAAGCCTGAAGAAGTCCACTTCTTAGGTTCAGGTTGACTGCGTGATCATAGATCCAGTCTTGGCCCAATATAAGCGGTTCGGTCAGATCCTCGTCTTCACACACTAGCACTTTTACAGGCATGCGGACCTCTTGTATGTAGAGGGGAAGATCCACCTCTCCCATACAAGGGGTTTCAACACCTCCTAATCCTATCAGATATGCTTCTATGGGTTTTACCTCCAACTGCAGCTGCTGGCAGTAAGAAAGCCGAACTGCACTTGTGGCTGCTCCTGAATCAATTAAAGCCCTTACGCTTGTTGTGCTGTCCTTTTGTCCTATTTCTAGGGTCACAAAAGGTCGTCGGTCTACTATCTTATGGGTGCGCCCACCTGAAGCCTCACACATGGCCATGTGGTAGCCTGGAGACTCTTGAGTGTCAGTCATAGGCTGGTCCCTTCCTTGTCTTCTCAACTTCATTCGTTTGATACGTTCTAAGGCCTCTCCCTGTGCTTCCTCTCGAATTCGTTTTTCCTCCTCTTTACGTTGCTTAGCAATATTGAGTCGGCTTAGCATCTCCTCCGTGAGGGGTTCCTGATACAGCTTGACTCTGCATCCGCTAATATAGTTTGGGAGGACATCCCCCTCTAAAGTGGCTAGTTGTACTGCTCCACTCGTGGAGATCCTATTAATGATCATAGGTCCGTAGCCTCTCTTCTCTAGCTTCCTTGCGTGTTGTTTCAATGTGTAGACTAACACTAGATCTCCTGCTTTCAAGCCCTTATCCTTCACATGGGCATCAAAGTATGCCTTTTGCCGTTTCTTTGCAGCATAGATACCTGCTGCTGCTCGTAGCCTCGTCTCACCTAAGCGCTCTAGATCAAAGATCCTCGAGGACAACTCGTGTCCATTCCACTCATGCTCTTGTGCTACTCTTAAAGCTGGAATTAGGAAATCTAAGGGTAGTACCGCATTTTGTCCGAAGACCATCTGAAATGGGGTGGCATTGAGTACCGTTTTGTAAGCAACTCGGTATGCCCAAACAGCATGGTGAAGTTGTTTGTCCCAATCAGAGCGTTTATTATTGACCAGTTTCGTCAATACGTTACACAGGATCTTATTCGTGCTCTCGGCTTGTCCGTTAGCCTGTGGGTGATAGGGTGCAGATTTCTTATGTATCACCATGAATTCTTGAAGGAGATTTTCAATGACCTCATTCAAGAAGTGCGTACCTCTATCACTAACCAACTCTATTGGTAACCCATATCTAGTGAACACATTTTCGAATAAGAACTTAGCCGTCGTTTGAGCATCATTCTTTGCCGTGGCTTTTACTTCCACCCACTTTGTAAGGTAATCTGTGGCTACAATAATGTATTCTGCATGGGAGTTCCTAGCTGGGGGGTTGATGGGACCTACAAAGTCTATACCCCACTTTGAAAATGCACGTCCTCCCATCATCGGCCTCAAGGGCATTTCATCCTTTCTTGTCGGATATTGGGCACGTTGGCATGTGTCGCAACTCTTCACATAAGTATGTGCATCCATATGAAGAGTGGGCCACCACAGTCCTGAGAATAGAATAGTCTTAATCACTCTGTCAGGCCCAAAGTGCCCACCTGCAGCACCGCTATGTGCCGTTTCTAAGACTTTCAAGTAGTCGGATTCATGTACGCACAGTCTTAGGTAACCATCCTTGCCTCTTCGATACAGGTTGTCTCCTACTAAAGCATAGTCTTGAGCCTCTTGCTCCATGCTCCGTTTTCTTGCAAGACTAGCCTGATTGGTTAATGTTCCTGTTCTCATGAACTCAACCAGTGGAGCACTCCAATCTGGGATTAATGACATGTGATAAAGAGTGGCATGCTCCACTGGGGGTCTCTCCTGGCACTCTGGACAGTTCTGGATCCACTCTTGTACTTCTTTGTCCATGCTAGGCCAATACACACCTAAGCGTTTTAGATTCTGCAAGGTTCGTTGTTTAGAGTAGTGATTCCCTAGCGGTCCCTCATGGGCTTGTTGCAGCCAACTAGCATGTTCATCATCCTCGACACAACAAGCTAATATGCCCTCGTTATCTTGCTTGTACATGCTTCCGGCTAATATTTGATACTTTAGCGATTTTACAATTTCCTCTTTGCTTGTCTTAACATTTTTATTTGCAGGCCCGAAGGTTAGGACTGGTACCAACTTATTTGCCCATTTAGGAACAACTTCTAAATTGAACAGATAAGCATCGGGCAATTCGTCAGGCACTCCTTGCGGTGGCTCTCCTGAAGTGATGCGAGAAAGATGGTCTGCCCTAAGATGGGTTCTACCTTTCCTGACAACAACTTCAAAGTCGTATTCCATTAGTAAGAGGAACCATCTTACTAAGCGACCTGTATTGCAAGGTTTATTGACCAAATATAGTAGCGCTTGATGATCAGTGAAAAACTTGAACTTATTGGCCAATAGATAGTGTCTAAACTTTTTCACAGCATATATCATGCCTAAGCCTTCTCTCTCCGTTGTGGTGTAATTTCGTTCAGCTGCATTTAATTGCCTACTAGCATAGGCTATCGGCAAATCTAGATTTCCTTCACCTGTGGGTTGTGCTAGCACACATCCTATTGCATGATTGGAGGCATCCACATGGACATGAAAGGGTTTGCTCCAATCCGGAGTAGTCAATATTGGTGCTGTGCACAAACGTCTCTTCAGCTCATTGAAGGAAGTCTCGCATTCCTCATTCCATTCAAAATTCGTTAACAGCCCATAAAGAGGTTTAGCTATGATGGCATACATGTGGATAAATCTACGGTAATATCCACAATGGCCCATAAAGGCTTGTACCTCTTTCACATTTCTTGGTCTGGCCAACTCTGCTATTGCTCTCACCTTGTCTTCGTCTGTTGATATTCCATTCTTCGAAACAATGTGACCTAAGATCTTACCTTGGCGTACCATAAACACACACTTCTCTGGATTCAGACACACTCGATAATCTCTACACTTGTTGAAGATTTGCCTAAGCTCAGGGATGTGGTAACTCCTTTCTTGGGAATGAGCGCATAAATCATCCACATATACTTCTAAGCTCTTTCGCAAGAACTCTTTGAAGACATGACACATGAGTCTTTGGAATGTTGCAGGTGCATTGGTGAGCCCAAATGGCATCACACGGAATGCAAAGATTCCCCATTCAGTGGCAAAGGCCGTTTTGTGTTGATCTTCGGGGGCAATGGCTACTTGGTTGTAACCTGAAAATCCATCAAGGAAGCTGTAAACCTCCTTGCCTGCAACACGCTCCAAAAGATGTTCGGTGATGGGCAGTGGATAACTATCTCTAATCGTAGCGGCATTAACTTTTTTAAGGTTAATGCACACTCGCAATTTCCCATTCTTCTTGGGCACCACTACAATAGGGGACACCCATTCAGTGTGCTCAATCTCATAGATGAATCCGGCTTCAATCAGCCTGTCAATTTCCTCTTTTATTTTGGCCGCATAATTGTCATTATACGTGTAGGGTTTTTGTTTGGTGGGCTTAGCATCCGCGGTCATCGGAATCGTATGAGAGCAGATCTCTGGATCTACTCCTTTCAAGTCTCTATAATGCCATGCGAACACATCCCTATATTCTCTTAATAGAGCTACAAGTTCTGCTTCTTCTTCTGCACTTAGGTCGTCTCCTATGTACGTACATTGCTCTTCGTTCCCTTCAATGGTCACTACAATTTTTTTGGTCTTTTCTTTATTGTCATATGCTTCTCCTATAATGGCCTCTCTCTTAGGCATTCGTACCAAAATTTTCCGGTCTTCCACTTCATATTTTTTGAAATTTTCTGGTACTTCAAACAATGGTTCTTCCTCTTCTTGTCTTACTGCTTTCCTTTTCTTTTTCTTTTGACTTCCTTCACTTCCTTCCTTTGAATTTATCGTTTTAATACTCGCAAGGGGTTCTTCTTCTTTTTGGGTTAACACCCCTATGTCTTCTAAGTAGTGTTCCTCTGAGTCAAAGTAAGTATCCATCACAATGGATTCTAGATCATCGTCACTCTCTTCCTCTTCCATGGACTCACTAGGATCACACTCTTCCAACAAGGGCTGACACATGAACACTGAAATGTCATAACCCTCCTCATCACAATGAGGTGTCCATTGTTCTTCATTGACTGCAATGTCCATGGTAGCTAAGATTTCTGCCCAACCATGAGGCTCAAATTCCTCATCTGGAAATATCATCGGTGTATAGGCTGGGTCTTTTATTGGTCTATCTCCTGGAGGAGCTCCTTCTTCTCTCGCTTTTCGGCGCTTTTCCTCTTCCTCCGCGACCTTGCACATCCACAAGTGAGTATCTTCATGCAACCAGGATGGTTCAGGTGAACTTCCAGAATGCACGGAGATAGAATCTTCTTTCGCTTTGTGGATAGGGTTCCACTGTAGGGGTGGTACATCTCTAAAGGTGTGATCCTTCAGATTGACCTTGGTGGTGACCCCTAAGTGCTGTAAGTACAAGGAGTTGGTTCCCCAATCCTGTACTATTTGCAATTGTCGTAGGAAAGGTCTTCCTAGGATCATCTCGTAAACATTATTCTTCTCAAAGTCACATATAGCAAACGTATGTTCAAACTCCACACCACAAGTGGTTAGAGTTATCCCTTCAAGCAATCCGAGAGGTCTTTCAAAATGACCATCTGCCATTTGAAGTTTCATTCTCGTTGGTCTTAAGGTGGGTTTGCCCCATCGTTTCCACAAGGAGGTAGTTGCGATAGCAACTCCCGCACCCGAATCCACAATTGCTTTGGTTGTGTAACCTTGATAGGTGATCGGAAGATAAGTGTTACCTTCTTCACCTTCGCTCATGTCTCCTATCTTGTCGAGAGGTATCTCGGGAACTTCCTGCTTAGAGCCTACTTTTGGTAAATTGGATTCAAGTTCTGGAACCTGATCCTTCACATGATTCCAGAGCTCCGGTTTTGCCTTGAGCAGCTCCTCTACAGTGAGGTGACATTGAACCTTAGTGTTTTTCACGACATCAGTGTTCTTGGGAATCACTGAGTCTTCATTTCTTACCAATATAGTGGGCGCTCTGATCTGGAGAGATTCAGATTCCCATGGGCCTGTGAAATGAGGCAACTCTTGTAAAGAATTAGATTCAAAATCTAATCTCTCATCCTCTTGTTGCTCTGCTTGATCCCCATAGATGGAGGGAATGTCTTGGGGAAATTGATCATGAAGGTCATCAATCTCAGGAATAGGAGGGGAATCACCCTTCTCCTTGGCCCATTTCTCTTCTTGTATTTCCCGCAAGAACTCTGGAGAGTACTGTTGTATTGAAGGAGGTATTCCAGCATCCGTAGAATTAGGAACATAAGCTACCATTTGTGGTGAGCGTCCTCTTTCAACGACTGGTTGAGCCTGTGGAGGTAAAGAAACTTGTGATTTGTTTACCAACTGCTCTAATCTTTCTAGTAAGCCTTGGAAATGCAACTCTGGCTTGACAGAGTTTGTCTGATTGAACTTTTGGCTAGTCTCAAGTATAGCTTGAGCTTGTTCTACCATTTTCATGCACATCTTCATTCGTTCAACCTCTAAGTCGGCTCTAGGGTAACTCCTGTCTAGGTTTGCAGCTGTTGGCCCTTCTTGAAGTCGAGCCTGGTAGGCCTTGAACATCATGTCCAAGCCTTCAGGAGTGGGGTCAGCTAATACTGATCCTACTCGGGGTGGTGGGTGGGTTACGTGGGGTGTATTAGAGGGTGGAGGAATGGAGGGTGATGGGGGAGGTAATGGTGGAAGTGTGTGGGAGTGCGGATGAGATGTGATCTCTGTGATTTTTGCCTTGGTTTCTCTCAAGCTTTCTTCAAGTTCGTTTATCTTTTTTGCCCATTGCCTCTTCATCCTTTCACGACTCTCCTTCCAGGCTCTAGTCCTCTTTTTGGTTATGCTCTCTGTCTCACTCACCTCGGGGCTCTGTTCGGGACCAACACCTTGGTGTTGTTGAAGTGCCTGGGCTCTTGTGATCACCTGCACAGGTGCAGTGGAAGTCACGCTTCCTATGGAGTCTACAACTAATCCCACAACATTGATAGGAGTGATCTTAGGCATGTTATTGGGGTTTTTTGGGCAATCTCGTAGGAGATGCTCTTTCCCGCAGTCTTGACAAAAGCCCTGAATGGTTACTGGCTGAGGCTGTGTAGGGGCAGGCAGTGGACAATCACGTATAAGGTGATCTCCCTGACATCTGAAGCATGGCCCTCTAGGAAATGGGGGTCGTACCTGCCTAGGTTGAGGTCTAGAGTTGGGGTTTGTGTACATGACATTAGAATACTCCGGTTCCCCACTATTTTCACTTGGGTCCTCATAGTAGTATGACTCGTTATGCTCAGGTGACTGCATGTAGTAAGCCTGTGGGCTATCAATATATGTGGAGTCAAAACTATGGTCACTTGGATCACTGTCTGATAGCAATGGGGTGACTGGAACTATGGCTCTATTCGGATTTTCTTCAGTAGAGGCATATTTTACTGGGATCACATTGGTTGGAGCAGGGGGTTGCTGCACTAGGACTGGTTGAGGTCTCTGCTGCCCTTGATAAGGTGGCTGATAAGTTTGTTGTGGTCTGTTGTATTGTGGTGATGGGTACTGATTCTGGTACCTACCATGTTGCGGATATGGCTGAGGATAATTTTGCCTAACAGTTTGTTTGTTATATGGGCAGTCTTGTGCCGTGTGATTGGTATACCTGCGCTCTATGGTGCAGTACTGGCTACTAGGATTCACCTGAGGTTGGGCCATAATGGGGCACACACTTGCCATATGTTCACCGCCACAATTGTAACACCGCTTAACTGGGGCAAATCTAGGAATTTGCTTACTAGAGACACCTAGTTTTTGCGCTACCTTCTCTGCAAGTTCCTCGATGGATGTGGATTGACCAGATGTCTGTTTACTAGAGCTATCAGAATCCTTATAGATTTTTGATAGCTCTAACTCTTCACCTAGATTGTCCTCAATGTCTATGCACATGCGCACGCATTCCTCTATCGTTCTAGGGTCCTTCAGGTACACATATGACCTGAGCTTAGCGCTCAACAATCCATCTAGGAACAAGGCCACTTGTTTGGCTGGTGTGGGTAACTCTGGCATAGGGCATCTCTCCAGGTACTGTCTAAATCTTCTTCCAGCTAGTCTGACCGTCTCTTGAGGTGTTTGTTTGAAACTATGAATTAGTGAGGAGGTGTTATGCCTGATTCCACTCTTAGAAAACTCGACAATAAATGCCTCTAAGAGTTGGTCTATGTTTCTGAAATGCCTCTCATTCAGGGGTTGGAACCACGTAAGGGCAGTGTTCCTAAGAGTTAGACCGAAAGCATTATATTGTGTGAATAGGTCCTCCACTTGTTCAGCTTTCAACACTTGTCGAAATTCGGCCACATGGTCATAAGGATCTCCCGTGCCATCGAAATAATTCTTCATGGACTTCACAAGTTGGGTTGGTCGTAGGGTCCTAGTGTGTTCTCTCGGCCTTGGCAAAGGAAACTCATCATTGTCCCGGTGATTCCATGGGGTTCTATGTCTCTCAGTTTCTACTCTATTCCTTTCTGTTCCCGTTCTTTCTCTTCCCAGTGAGTTGGCAAAACTTACCTCAGGTTTGTCTCTACCTCTATCTCTTTGAGCGCCATGAGCTTGGGAGGTCCCAGCTCCTTGATGACCAAAGGATACATTAGACCTTGGTTGGGGAAAGACAAATTCACCCTTCCAAGTGTAGGCATGTTTGCCCTGCTCAGTGACCACGAAGATTCTCTCTGATGTAGCGTCTAGGTAGGTTACTTGGCCTGGACTATCAGGGTCTTTAAACTCGTAGATTGTGAGGGTGTTCCTCTCCTGAGGTTGAGAAGTTCTATATCTCCAAAAAGCCTCATCGGTTTCCCGATTTAAAAGCAGATCGATGCTTTTATTATCTTGTGGAATCCATTCAGGAGTCATGATTCTGGTCAAGACGGACTTACCACGGGGGGTTCTTGGCTCTCTCTCTAAGTTCCCTTGCTCTATATCTCCCAAGTCGGCCTCCGCAATCACATTCCCAAACTCATCAGTTCTATCGGGAAGAGTGGTGACTACGTATATAGTCCCCTCTTTATCTAGGTATGCTCCATTCTCAAACTTGACTACCGGGTGGTCTATTCCATGGGGTTGGTCGGGGTTCTTAATCTGGACCACTGATCTTCTCAGTCCGTCTTCGTAGATGCGAGCACCTAGACGATTCGTCCTGATATATTCCAATTGAGTCTTATAAGGCCCCTCTGGCTTTTCTAGATATGCCAACCCTGAACTACCTACTGATCTCTCCATGTGATAGGACATCTCAGAATCACTTGTTTCTGATCTGGCAGTGTATGGGTAATCACTCAACTGCTGGGCCCAAGACCTGGCAGTGTGATTGACACTAGCTTCAGAAGATCTGAGGCTTTGTCTGTCTCGGCCTAAGTGTCTGCCTGATCTAAGGTTCATATGCCTGATTTGTTCACCCCCTGGAACCCAAGCACACTCTCGTTGCAGGTTGATTTTGCCCCAATCACTTTGTTCTTTTTAGTTGATTATTATGTTTATGGTCTTGTCTGAAATTGCGTCGTCAGGAGTACTTAAATGACTTTCCGCACTTGATGAGTGACCGATTCCCGTTTACCTTTTTGTCCCTTAGTGTTTTCGCACTTAAGACCTATTTATTTTCTTGCACTTGGTTGATTAATTCTCTTGGACTTACTTCGTGCCTAACGTTGCCCTGGTTAATTACCACACCTAAGTCGTACTTAGCCTAGGCTAGGAATTGACAAAGGAGGGTTATGAGATCTCCCAACCTCAATCAGCTGGTTGACCCGACAGCTATGCAAGCCCAGGAAGCCTTCTCCCAAGCCTGGTACTCACCCTTGCTAGCTTGCTTTGGATTGCCTTGAGCGCACACCAAGTTCCTGCAACAACTCACCAGTTAGTATAGCTTTATTGCCACAAGTATTTGAAAGACCCGCTTCAATAATTTTAACCCCCTTGGGTAGCTCACTGTACCCCCTGTCTCTGAGAATCACTTAGTCCCACCTATCTCGGGTTTCTATGCTTTTTGCCCCCTACCACGGTTCTAAGTTTTACCAATATGTCAAACACCAAGCTCACTACCCTTCAACCACTCAAAAATTATCTCTCAATTTTCATGCGTTAATGGCCGTGTATCGCGATAGGTCGGGTTGGGGTGTCGCGATAGCTCGGAGTGTCGCGACACCTTGGGGTGTCGCGATAGCTCGGAGTGTCGCGACACCTTGGGGTGTCGCGATAGCTCGGAGTGTCGCGATACCTTGGGGTGTCGCGATAGCTCGGAGTGTCGCGATACCTTGGGGTGTCGCGATAGCTCGGAGTGTCGCGATACCTTGGGGTGTCGCGATAGCTCGGAGTGTCGCGATACCTTGGGGTGTCGCGATAGCTCGGAGTGTCGCGATACCTTGGGGTGTCGCGATAGCTCGGAGTGTCGCGATACCTTGGGGTGTCGCGATAGCTCGGAGTGTCGCGATACCTTGGGGTGTCGCGATAGCTCGGAGTGTCGCGATACCTTGGGGTGTCGCGATAGCTCGCGGGGTGTCGCGATACCTCGCGGGGTGTCGCGATAGCTCGGGATATGGCGAATTTTCCTGTTCTATCTAGGGTTTCTAGGAGCTCTAGGCCTGCGCAATGCCGTGGTGCACTCAGAATCGTGAGAGGTCGAGCTTTTCGGAGTGTCGCGATAGCTCGAGCTCAACGCCTCGGGGACTGTGTAGGCAGTTTCTGTACCTGCTGAGCTTGCTGGAGATGGTGATGGAGCTGGTACCTGCAAGAAACATGCAAAAAAAACACACAAATGCAAACACACAATCGCTCTCTCTCAAACTCGCACACAACAAATGAGGGAAAGAAAGGGAAGAGGGGATATGTAGTGGGGAAGGAGGTGGAGGTGGAGATGGAGAAGGAGGTGAAGATGAAGATGGAGATGGAGAAAAATCAGAAATTTACCTACTACTTACCATTCCAACGCGTCCTCTCTACGTCTTACCATCACACGCTCGTCCTCAAAGCTCGATCCCCGGCAACGGCGCCAAAATTTGGTGTAGCTCAGCGATGAGTAGCACCTCCTTTAATGTCAATCCGGGGAGACGTGAGGATGGTATGAAGACCACGAGCAGGTGGAAGCACAAGTGCGTGGGTGAGAAGCACACAAGCATGCACACACATACACACACACGCGCACACACAGTAAGAACAAAGAGAGTAAGACAATGGAATTACTTCTATTGCAAGAAAGTTCTCATACAAGCTCAAACTACAAGAAGCTACCCCAAAAATGAGCTCTCTAGCTCTATTTATAGTTTTTGACTGACTTTGGCCCTGTTCAGACCTAGTGTCCGGCCTAGTTAAAAATTAGGTTCCGGGGCTTATTTGAGGGCCCAAACGAGATCTAAAAATTATGAAAATGGGCAGGCAACTACATCTAAGGCTCCCCAAGCTCGAGGACTCCTCGGCTTGTACAAAATGGAGCTACAAAAAGGTGAAATGATATTTACAAGGGTTTGTAGTGATGAGAATCACTTTAGAATGATGTTGGGGTTTCTGAAAAAAATGAAGGGTAGCCTCAGTGCTAGATTTGCATGTGTGTCCATACTTGCTTCTTCCCGCATCCTGTCAACAATTGGTCAGGGTTTTTAATCTGGACCACAGATCTTCCTAGGCCGTCCTCATAGATGCTAGCACCTAATCGGTTGGTCCTAAGGTATTCGAGTTGCATCTTGTAAGGGCCTTCCACCCTACGTAAATATGGCACCCTAGAACTTCCTGTAGGTCTCTCCATACCGTGGGACATCTCAGACTCGCTCGTCTCAGAGCTAGGGTAGTATGAATGATGGCTCAACTGCTGGGCCCAAGACCTAGCAGTATGATTGAAACTAGCCTCTGAAGATCTAAGACTTTGTCTATCTCTCCCTAGGTGTCGAACTGATCTAAGGTTCATATAATCCCCAATTTTCCCAAGTGCACTTGCGTTGCTGAGTTCTTTTGTATCAGTCACTTGTTCTTTTTTAATTGCTCTTAGGGTGTCACTTCTTGTCCAATTAATCTTCGTCGCAAGGAACACTTAAGTATTTATCGTACTTTGATTGCGGTCGCTCAATTTAATTTCTTTTCCTTAAGTTGTTTCGTAGTTGTAATCTCCTAGCACTTGCACCTGAGTGATTAGAGTTCTTGGACTTGGTTGTTCTTAACGTGCTCCTAATTAATCAACACCTCTATCCATACTTAGCCTATGCTAGGGATTGACAGAGGGTGTTGAGAAGTTCCAACCTTAAGTTCTTCCCTTGGTTGCCCTTGTATGCCCAAGAAGTGTGTTCCCGAGCTCGCACTTTCTCTTGCTTCAAGTACCCCTCGATGCTCTCCACGTACCTGAAAAAGTCCTCAATTAGCTCAAGGATTGAATTCAGTTGACAGATAGATCACTTTCATGCATGTAATTCACAGACCCAGTCAATCCCAAGGGAAACTTGGTTTTCCTACCCCGGGATATAGTCACTTCAAATTACCCTATCTAATAATCCTGACATTAATTCTACTGTAACTAGTGGACATTTTGGTTATATTCCCCACGAGCTTTCCAACAAAACAAAAATCACCGCAATCGGATTTCGTATGAGGAAGTTATATCCACTCAGGGTTTTGGGGCCAAAACCAGGATTTCAAGCAGTCTAATCAGGCAGACAGGAATTCTTGAATTACTTGGGTGCAGCCTCACCATGCAATGCTAACCCCTAGTGTTTGTCCCACAAATTGACCAAAATAGCCCACAACTTTTTGCCCTAAAAAATTGGCCAAACTTGCCCGTCTATCGCGCTCGCAAGCTCTGTCAGTCGCGATTGATAGGTCAATCGCGATCGATGTGTCGGTCGCGATTGACAGGTCCATCGTGGCTATCAGTCGTGATTGATGGGTCAATCACAATTTGACACATGGCTCGGATTTTCAGTCGGTCGTGGTGAAAGGGTCGTTGACTCTGTCAGTCGCGATTGATGGGTCGATCGCGATTGACAGGTCCTTCGCGAGGGTCTGTCCGTCATGGTCAAGCGATCGTTGACTGTGTCGGTCGCGATTGACAGAGCCGTCATGGCTGTCAGTCGCAATTGATGGGTCGATCGCGATTGACAAGTCCTTCGCGAGGGTCTGTCCGTCGTGGTCAAGCGATCGTTGACTGTGTCAGTCGCGATTGACAGAGCCGTCGTGGCTGTCAGTCACGATTGACTGGTCGATCGCGATTGATGGCTTGATCGCGATTGACATGTGTCACGCGTAGGTTCTGTCAATCGTGGTCAGTCGGTCGTTGACTCTGTCGGTCGCGATTGACGTGTCGGTCACGATTGACAGAGCCGTCGGTAGGTGTCCGTCGTGGTTTGTTGATCGCGATTGACAGAGTGATCGTGATTGATAGAAATCTGAGGAATTTTAAAATTTCAAGCACACATTTGGGAAGCTCTAGGCATGTAGATCATGATTATGTACTTTGTTTAGCAAAAACACCATTTTTTCTGTTGGTCGCGATTGACAGAGGTCACGCCTCGAGACCTGCACAGTCAAATTTTTTACCTGCTGGAGCTGGTGCAGCTGCTGGGGATGCTGATTCCTACAAAAAATCTCAAAAAACACAGAAAATCAAAAGCACACAAACGCTCTCTTGCTCTCTCTCACAAGTGAAATGAGGGGAATGGTATGGGTGGGGTGATCTGACCAAAAACTGAAATTTTTCGCGATGATGGAGATGGATGTGGGAGATGGTGAGGATGATGATGGTGATGAATAAAACAAAAGAAAATAGGAAAAAGGTGGAGAAAATACCTATAACTCTAATGCATCAACTCTACGTCTTACCATCACACGCTCGTCCTCAAAGCTCGATCCCCGACAACGGTGCCAAAATTTGGTGTAGCTCAGTGATGAGTAGCACCTCCTTTAATGTCGATCCAGGAAGGCGTGAGGATGGTATGAAGACCTCGAGCAAGTGAAGGCACAAGTGCGTGAGTGAGAAGCACACTAACATGCACACACATACACACACACGCGCACACACGATAGGACAAAGAGTGAGAAGCAATGGAGTTCTTAGATTACTTTCAACAAGCTCTTACAGGTTCAAATCAATTACAAGCCAACCTCAAAATTGAGCTCTCTAGCTCTATTTATAGTTTTTGACTAGGTTTTGGCCTTGTCCAAACCTAGTTTCCGGCCTAGTTAAAAAATTAGGTTCTCTACCCTATTTGGAGGTTCAAACGGAGTCTAAAAAATGTGAAAACTGATAGGTAGGTACTTCTAAAGCTCCTCAAGCTCAAGGACTCCTTGGATTGCACAAAATGGAGCTACAAAAATATGAAATGGTATTTACAATGGTTTTTAGTGATGAAAATCACTATTTTTGTAGGGATTTCTTCTAACATTTTGACATACATTTCCTCGAGCTCCCTACTTGCTCCTTCTTCTTGTGTGCCCAACTCTTTGATGCGTGAAAAATTTAAATGGCCTACTTGCCAGATCTTCTTTGACTACTATGTCTGCTTGTGCTGTCTCTTCGCTCCGACTCCCTTCGTAGGCTTCCTTGTCTTGTGACTCCTTCGGTTCGTTGACTACTGCCAACAAGGAGGAAGAAGCTACTCCAAATCAAATGGATGCTTCAATTATGGGAAGTAAAGACACTGTGCCAAAGATTATCGACAAAAATCAAGGTGGAAAAAACCACAAAGGGAAAGTTAACTATGCAAAGTCTTCAAATACATCAAATAATGAGCATTTTTTAGCTATGAACCATAGTATTGAAGCCCAAAGATATGATGAAGTGTGGTATATAGGTCATGGTTGTAGTAACCACATGGAAGGAAGAGAATAATTTTTTTGTAAGCTTCAAGCACTCAAGAGAAGAGGCTTTGTGGAGACAAGTGACAACAAAGAGTATGATATACAAAAAAAATGGGAGATGTCAAGGCTTGAAGGCAACTTCAAAGCAAGGAGTCTATCTTAGGTATTGCATGTTGTCAGTATTAGAAAGAATCTAATCTCTATTGGGTAGATAGTTGAGAGAGGATGTCAAGTGAAGTTCAATAACAAAGTTTGCTTTATTGAAGACCCAAGAAATGAATAAGTGCTCATAGACAAAGAATAAGGAAGGAAGGATGTTCACTCTTGACATAGTTAAAAGGCAAAGCAACATGGTAATGTTTATCACCTATGGAGACAAGAAGATTAAAGAATTGGACATGTGGCACAAATGGTGTGGCCACATGAACATTCATAGGCTAAAGGACATGGAGAAGAGCCAATCAGTAAGAGGTTTATCAAATTTTTCTTTACACATGTTGCATAAGATGTGTGAATTTTACCAACTTGGAAAGGCTACTAGGGAGTCCTTCAAGAAGAGGTTATGTAGCACATGGTGTGGTTCAACCATCTTCTACTTATCACTTTATTACATTCTTCCTCCCTTGGTTGATATTTTAGTACTAAAAAACAAATCTATATATAGTAACTCTAGGCATCCCCTGAGCCTCATGTTCTAATCCACCCATTTCACATGTTAGTGCCTAGATAGCACATAGTGAAAACAATGAATTGGTCGGGGATGTTTTTTGATCCACCGTTATTATTCATTCCCTACTTTGCAATCAGTATAGTTTATCAAGTGCAAAGCTAGATGGTGTTTTGAGTAATTTGGGGAAGGACCGCACCGCAGGGATGAAACTTGTTATTCTAGATTAGAACATGAGGTTCAAGGGATGCCTATAGTTACTATATATAGCTTTATATTTGAGGAAGAAAATCTCAACCAAGGGGGGAATAATGTAATAAAGTGATAAGTAGGAGACCGTTGAACCATACTCTTGGGAGATAGGAGATGGTTGAGCTATACCCTAAGAGGAATGATTAGAAAGTAATCCTCAACAATGGCTTTTGGGGAAAGTGGTTAGAACATCACACTCCTAGCCACGAGGTTGTGACTTCAAATCTCCTACAGATTTAACATTGGTATCAACACCTAGGAAGTAGGCTTGGTCAATGTGGATTGACACAATGGCTGTCAGATTGAGGCATGTAAGATATCTTTGAACAGATCTCAAAATAAACTTTCCAAGTGTATTGAGCTAGCAAGGAACTGTGAAGCCCTTAGGAAACCTTGGCTTGCGCTTGATTGAGGGTTCAAGTTATCAAAAACATGGGTGAGAATGAGGTTCAAGATACTAAGGTTGAGAATAGGGTTCAAGACACCAAGGTTGCAAACAAGGTTCAAGAAACATGGGAGGTTGAGGAAATCAATTCAAGGGTACCTAGGGAGTTCAAAAGCTGATCATCAAGGCTAGAGGGAGAAAAGGATAAATCATTGAGGATAATGAGCAACCAAGGGGGAAAGAATGTAATAAATTGATAAGTTGGAGACGATTGAACCACACCATTGATAGATAGGAAGTGGTTGAACTACACCCTAAGAGGAAGGATAAAGAAGTAATCCCCAACCATGGATTTCGAGGCAAGTGATTAGCCCATCACACTCCTAACCAAGAGGTAGTGAGTTAAAATCTCCTATAGTTTGTTACAATCCATAGGCTATATGTTTGACCACATTTGTGAAATCTAAGAAATTTTTGTTCGAGGTCTCTATTTACTATGTAGTTTCTACGTATTCTACAAGTCTATGCAGAGTACCATGTGTGCCGCTTGGAGCTCAATTTTGTATCATGCAAGCATATTTGTGAAGCTCTCTTAGGGGAGTACACCATGGCACATTGCTATCATACCACTTCACTGGTTTTTTGTTGTTGTGTTTCTCCCAAGGCACACTTAATTGATAGGTTTTTGTACCGCTAAGTCCTTGTTGCTTGGTGATTGTAGGAGTGAATATACTTAAGGTTAACATTATTTTGGAGTCTTCAAAGTGACTAAACAGACTCTCTATGTTGATTTTTTTAGAGTTAATTTGGGTGCAAACTTGGGGAAAATCATAAGCTGATTTTGCATTTTTGAGACAACGTTGGATGCACAGGTGGAGGATTTGTCCAAAGATCAATCTTAATACTAGTGATACATGTGATTCTATCTCCTTGGTAATATACATTTATCTTTATTGCCAAATTCTCAGCTCTTGAGTCTTCTTACAATTCAGAAGGCTTTCAATCATGGTGGGAGAAGTCATCGTAACTTTATGTAGGTTTTTTGAGGGTCTAAAGAAAGAAATTGACATACACTTGCAGTTGTTGTTGGATAGTGTTTGGGGTAAATTCAGCCTTTTAGCACCGTTTTACTGCATATACTGAGCACATACACAATGTACACTTTATGCTTCCCTCGATACCACTTATGTACACCCATGTGGTCATTGATATAGCATTTATATTTTTTGTTTATGCAATACATGTGAAAACAAAACGACATAAAAAAAGTGTATCTGATGAGAAAGTTATATGAACTTTGCATGAAGGAGAAAGATAATGTTGGTTATGGTATTTACAATGAAGTGAAGTGACTACAATCACTGTTTGGAAATATTGTTACATGGAAAAATTATAGGCCTATTTGCCAGATATGCGTTGACTACTTTGCCTGCTTGTTCCTTGCTCTGACTCCCTGCTTTGGCTTCCTTGTCTTGTAAGTCCTTGACTGCCCTGACCACTGCCAACACTCCCCCCTCTCTCGCATCTGTCGTCTCTGACAAACCCTTGTTTGGCTGAGCGTTTGACATAGTATTCAACCACATCTGAAGCTAGATGATGTTCTTCTAGTCACAACCCTCGTGCTAAGTCTGTTAACAAAGCATCCCAATCCACTGGCCCTGGGATATCCAGATGTGGCAACCAAAATTGCTCAGAGTGTAATGTCCTTTCCACAGTGAAAAGTTGGAGGAGACGTGAGGGTCTAGTTATGAATATTTCAGAGTGGTATTCCCAGAACCCTGTGATGAACATCTCCTCGAAAGTTTGTTTGTAGCATGCTGGGAGGTACTTTATTCTTGCGTGCCAGGCATATATTACATTAATTGAGGGGGTTGTGCTCATGTTATACACCAAGTCTAGGTTGCCTGTGGTGAAGCTGACTCTTGAGAAATGTGGGTCTTTAATGTTTTTGAAGGTTCTGAAGGTGACCAACATTAATTCAAATATCTTCATATACATTTGTGCCATCACATCAGGGTGTTCCGTAGTCTAAGTCTCCAATGACGGATGGTGGAAATCATATATGCAACTGAGGCCTGTCCTTGAGGAGGTGCTAGATACACATAATTCAACCATTGTGCACAGCCTTTTACGTTCTTGACAACGATGGCAAACTCGGTCCATGTGCACCTGTGGAGGACTGGAACGTAACATGGATTGTACTTGATGAATAGTAGCATGTTATTCGATGTACGAACCATTTTTGGATATGTCTCAAGGAGACGAATCCTCCAGGTGGGTTGGAAGGTTGATCCTTGTTTTGCACGTTTAGGTAGATCATCATGACCAAATTGAGTGGCAAAAGTCGGGGCTTTGACACACCTTCATTGAATCTCTACATTGTAATCTGCTAAGAGCACATAGTTAGGCACATATTGAGCATCGTTTGTTCCTATCCAGTGGTGATGTGACATATGTCGAAAGTACTCTGAGTTTATAATAGTGTCCTCCAGTTTTGCCATTGATTGAATTTGTACTGCTCCGCGATTTTCATGGGTCTTGGCGGTCTTTTCGAGTGTCTGAAGCCATTCTGGTGCTTCGCCTTCAAGGGTGTCCATTCCTTCCGATGTTTGCTGGCCGCCCGATATAGGCATAGGAACATAGGGTTCCTCATACGACTCATCCACTTTGATGGGCACCAATTCATCTGTTTCTAGTTCGATAATTGGGGAGGGTTGTCTTTCATACTCAAGTAGCTTCCTTTGGAATTCTTCAACTTGCTCTTTTAGCACCTTTACCTCCTTTGAAGTCTATGCCGACTCTATGACCTTGGCTTGTTCTTCTTGCTCCCTCAGCTGGCGGCGCAGTGCATCTCATTCTTTTTCCACATCATCATGTGATTCCAGAAGATTGGCATAACTCTCAAGAATGGTCTTCATAGTCTCTGAAGGAACAACTTTGAATCTTTCTGGGTCGATCTCCTAGGGAGAGCTTTCCATTTCTACCTCTAGATTTTCTTCGTTCTGCTTTTGCAATCGCTTGTTTTCTTCGAGGGCAGTGGCCATGTGTTTTCTGAGTAAGGTTAGGTTGCGATGAACTTTGACATTCTCTGACTGATAAAGTTCAAGTAGAGCTGTTAGTTTTTTAGCTTCAAAAGTTTCGGATGGCTTGGAAGCTTCCAATAGGGTCTGCTGGGCGTGCTCAAGCGTAGTCTAACGTTGATTTAGGTCAACATTTTCTTCTTCTAAGGCTGCAAGCCACCTTTGTAATTGCTGGTGGTCCATAGTTATTTGACGATGGCGATCTTCTAGAGTCTGATATTCGCTCTACAATTGATATACACAATGATGCAATGTAGAAAACATATTATTTACATGTAGAGATGCGGGGAAAGTGGAAGATGAAGGGGGGATGGGGAAGGGGAAAGGGATTGTGAATGAAGTGGAATCAAGAGGTGATGTGGGGGGAGGGGGTATGTGAGATTGTTCTTCCGTCTGTGTGGTATCTCCTGGTGCTGATACATCTATGTGAATTTGCTTTCCGGAGCGAAGGGGGCGGGTAGGCACTCGTTGCTCAAAGCGATGAATGTAGGCGAGAGCTGAATGAATGGCTTCATCTAGGCCAAGCGCATCCGCGTGAAGGTTTAGGGACTCAATAAATTGATCGTCAATTCCTTCTTCGCTCAACATTTGACTTATCAGCATCTTCCCTGTTTCTAGTGACAACTTGTGATGTTCTTGTACTCTTTTCATAGTTTCATACAATCTTTTGATCTACGCAGTATAGGCTGGGCCACTCGCTAGTTCTAAGGTTTCTTCTTGCTCATGGTAGTGTTCCTCTTCTGCCTCCCCTTCATCAGTCTCTTCTTCATCTTCGTCTACTTCCACTACTTCAGGTTGGGTAGGAGCTGAAGTCGTTGTGGTTGGTTGTGGTCCTCGGGTCTGTTCTGCTTCCATCTGAAGATTAGCTTCATTAATCATCCTAGAAATTTCCTCATTAGTTAAATCATCCAGAGTGTAGCCCTGTGGGAATTCCAAGTCAGAGGGGATCAGAGGGAAAACAAGACTGCGTCCTTCTGCACTTAGCCTACGTAAACCAATAGTAAATGGACGGACACGTCTTGTTTGAGGTGGCATCACCTCCAGTGTGAGGGTGGCACCCCTTGTCAGTGCACATGGTAGTTGGACTGCTCCTCTCATTTTCTTAGATGGTGGCCCTATTGTTGATGGCCTTCTTTGGAATTCCTGAGCTCTCGACCACACAAGTGCTCTTTGAATAGGCACATCATAAGCTAAGCACCTATAAATGATCCTTGTTAGCGCGCAACATCCATGAAGCACATTCTTATGTTTCTTATTCCAGCGCTGATGTGCTAAGTGGATTTGATCTATGATACAGTGTGGTAGGTTGAGTGTGAGATTTTCTATCTCTGCCAAGTACAAGCTAAACCAGATTCTTTTCGGTGGCATAGTGAAGCGTTCTTGAGCGGGGAAGGCGAAGTGTTGCATGATTGTGCGTAGGTGGAGGGAGATGGTTGGTGTCATAGCTACCATATCTTTGAGTTTGTTGAGATCTTTGTGCTTCATCCTTCTGGGAATCAATGTTTCTTTCTCTATGGGGATATGCATACCTTTCATGTCCAGGGCCTCCCGTACTAGGTTGAGGGTTAGTTTGAATCTTTTTAACTTGTGGCGTGTCATTAATGAGGGTAGCACAAAGGTACTATCACCTCCCTTGGCTTTGCTAGGGATGATGATACTGATTAGGTATGAGCAAGACAAGAAATCAGGCTTAGGTAAGAGTGCCCTAAAGTAACTATCCAAGCCCGCTTTGGTGCATATAGATCTCATTACTTCTGCATCCTAATACTTCTCGAATTCATGGGTAAAGAAATGGTATCTTCCCCTTTTGGAATTAAATTCAATTTCTACTTCCCAAAAGTAGATGCCTTCTCTGAGAGGACTTGCGACATCGCTGAACCAATGTGCATGCTTACCAACTTGTGAGGTATGCCCCTGTGGAGGGTCCTGAATCGGGATCACATGTACTGCCCTAAGTTCTTGGGGTCTCTCAGTTAATTGGGTCTTGAGGGGAAGATTTTCAATGTCCACTATTTGGGCGCTTGACCCTGCTTGGGAGCTAGTTCCTGCTGCTTCTGCCATGTTACTTCTTGTTTGCTGGTTCTGTGAGAATATAGAAGCATGTGTTAACATTGTAATGGACAAGATAGAACATTTTTTGTCCTCGTTACTGTTGGTGCATGACAATCATCAATTGAAGGATTATGGAGAGATGAAGTCAAGGAGTCAAGAAGGAAACAAAGTCAGATGGTTGAAGGAAGGACATTTTCAGAAAACTCAAAGATATGTACACATATGTACATTAGCTGACTTATACCCTTGTTTAAGTCATACACTTGTATATATTCATCTATAAATATGTTTGAAAATGTCGGGCAAGTAGAGCAGAAGAGATTTGAGAATAGGAAGAGAGAAATTAGTGTCATTAGACACATGAAGAGTGAGTGAATTGTCCATCCTCACTTAGATGTAAATTTTCTGAGAAATCGAAAAATTTTGCGCCCGATATTTTGCTGTCTGCTCCCTCTGTGTTTAATCTTTTGAGAAATCCTTTTGCACGTATCTAAGTCCATAGCTAATCTATCTATGGCTAGAATTTGAGAGGTTAATTGTAATCAGGCTGTGAGAATTTTGATTAGGAACATTCATATGTAAGAATGTTCTAACAGTCGAGAAATCTGGCGCACATTTCATCTTCAATGAAATGATCATTGCTCAGTCTACAGTGTAAAGTTTTACACAAATGAGGGCTTAAAATCTAAGTTGGAAGGTAAGCTATCTATGGCTAAAAGATCTTGATCAAACGGGATTTACTTTGGGAGAACCAGTGCTAAGAAGTTGCAGGTGTCAAAGTCGCCATTGCAGAGAAGCATTTTCAGACATAGGTAAAGTGTTTCACACATTTCTCTGTGTGTACTTAATCTTTTTGAGAGATTTAACTTGGCAAAGTTGCGCAACCTTAAGGCGAAGTGTTGTGCAAAGTTTTATCAAAAACTTTACAGGATTGATTAGTCAATGAGTGACTAATCTGCAGCAGACTTTTCTGAAGAAACTGAAATTTTCAGAATAATCAATTTTCTGATAATTTGGTGAAGATTCTCTAAATTAGGTGGAGTCTAAAGTTGATCTTGATATAGAGGTGATCTAAATTCAAGGTTAACTTGTTCTTTTGGAGATTAACACTCTCCATCAGTGGTATCAGAGCAGGTTGTGTCAAATTTGAAGTGAAGAAGACTCCGACTATTGCAGAAATACAAAACTTTACATTTTGAAGGTGCAGAAGGGTAAAGGTTGAAGAAAGATCAAAGGAAGACATACAAAGAGCATCAAAAGGATCAGAAGGAGCAACATTCGAAGTAAAGGTACATTTATTATCTGTAAAGGTTAAAGATTTGAAGCTACAGGTGAAGTAAAGATGGGAGATAGTCTCCAAATTGAAAAGTTGGATAGAGAGAACTATCCTGCATGGTCTATGAGGATGGAAGCTCACCTTATGAGCAAAGATCTGATAGGATACATCACAGGAGATGAAGAAAAGCCAGAATTCAGAGATCCTAGTGTTCCAACTAGGGAGGAGCTTGCAGATTTGAAGAATTGGATGAAGAAGGATGCTCAAGCAAGAAGCATCATCTACATGGCAGTCAATGACTATTTGCTTCCTCACATTAGAGGACTTGAAAGTGCTTGTGACATTTGGAATGCTTTGGAAGAGCATTTCCAAAATACAACTAAATCAAGGAAGGCTTCACTATGGGCAGAATTTACTACCTTCAAGAAGAAGGCCTCACAATCAATCTCTGATTATGTGACAAAGATGAAGGACATTGCAGATTCTTTAGGTGCAGTTGATGAAGATATTGAAGAAGACAAATTGGTAAGACAAATACTCACAGGACTAAGAGGAGATGAGAAATGGAAGCCTTTCATTTTATCTACAGAACTTTCAGTAGATCACTTTACTCCTGATTTGAATCAATTGTTAGGTCATATGCTAACTTTTGAGAATGATATCAAAGGAGATGTTGATAAGAGTGCAGGTCATGCAATGTATTCTAAAGACAAGAAGAAAGCCAACAAAGGGAAGCAACAATCAGGTGAAGAAGAAGGTACATCAAACCAAGCAAACTTCATAAGAGGAAGAGGAAATGGCAGAAGTAGAGGAAGAGGCAGAAACAACAAAGAGAATGCAAGAGCTTGTTGGATATGTGGTAAGACCAATCATCTATCTCATGATTGTTGGCACAATAATCAAAACAATGGTAATTATCAGAACTTTAATCAAAGAGCAAGAGGTGGTAGATTTCAGAGAGGAAATTTCAGAGGTAGAGGTGGTAGGAATTCTTTTGGAAGAGGTGGTGGAAGAAACTTCCAAAATCAATCCTATAATAACACCTACTACAACTATGCATCAGATCAAAAGGAGGATTCGACTCTCATTATGAATACATGTGAAACCTCACATGAGGACATGAGAGTGTTCTATATTGATTCAGGATGTAGTAATCATTTAAGTGGAAATATTGCTTTGATGACTGACCTAGATCATAATGCAATTAATCATACAGTGCAGACAGGTGATAATACAAAGCATAAGGTAAGGTCAATTGGTTCAGTCAAAGCTAAGGATGGGAGCACTCTTCTGAGTAAGGTACTTTATGTTCCCACAATTCCAAAGAATTTGATCAGTGTAGGTCAAATTGTGGAAAAAGGTTATGAGGTAAGGTTTACCAATGATGGAGTTTATGTGGAAGACCCTAGTCAAGGGTATAAACAAGTTATTGCAGGAAAGAAAGAAGGAAGGCTTTTCACATTGAAGGTACAAGGAAATGTTGGACATGCTATGTTCACATATGGAGAGCAGAAGGTGTCAGAATTGGATCTTTGGCACAAAAGACTTGGACACTTTAATGAAAGAGGTATCAAAGAAATGATTAACAATGATTCAGTGCTTGGTATGCCTAACATTGCAGGTCAACACATGACATACAGATGTGAGGCATGTCAATTAGGTAAGGCTCATAAGCAATCCTATTCCAAGCATGGATTTATGTATTCAGAATTGAATTGGTGCATACAGATGTGTGGGGTCCTTCAAAGGACTTTAGTATAAATGGTTCAAGATATTATGTCATATATGTTGATGATGCTACCAGGTGGATCACAATTTATGTGATTAAGGAAAAGTCAGAAGTGTTTAATACATTTAAACACTATCATGCATATGCAGAAAGGATTACAGGTCAAAAATTGAAGAGACTAAGGTCAGATGGAGGGGGAGAGTATTTTTCAAATGAGTTCAATGATTATTTGTGGAATGCAGGTATAAAGAGAGAAGTTACTTGCAGGTACTCTCCTCAACAAAATGGGGTAGCAGAAAGAAGAAATAAGACTCTTGTTGAGTTTGCAAGGTCCATGATGAAAGAGAAGAATTGCCCAAATTATTTGTGGGCTGAGGCTGTTAATACAGCTACATATTTGGTTAATAGATTGCCTTGTAAAGCTTTGCAGGGTATGACACCATATGAAGCTTGGTGGGGTAAGAAACCTACCTTGGATCATTGCAGAATATTTGGATGCTTGGCATATGCATATGTGCCATCTCAATTGAGGCATAAGTTGGAGCCTAAGGCAGAGAAGTATGTATTCATTGGTTATGATGATAAGCAAATGGGATACAGGTTGTGGAGTCCATCCACAAAGCAATTTATTGTTTCCAAGGATGTTACATTTGATGAGCAAGGTACTTGGTATGCAGGTAAATATAATGTACATGCAGATGATGAAGAAGTAGTGGAACAAAGGAAAGGTAAAGCAAAGGTTCAATTACTTGATGAAAGTGAGAGTAATGAAGTGCAGATTGAAGTTGAAGAGAGGCCAAGGTTTGATCCAGAATGTGATGAACCAGAGACCTCAAGAAGTGCAGAAGTTAGGAGATCATCTAGGCACAAATGGCAACCTACAAGGTATAGCTATGACACTTCATTCTTGACTACTAAAGATTATGCTTATTTGGTAAAAGCAGATGAAGACCCTTCTACATATGAAGAAGCCAAAGGGAAGAAGAATTGGGAAGATGCTATGCAAGAGGAGTATGATGCATTGATAGAGAATCAAACATGGGATTTGGTTCCTAAACCTAATAGTCAGAAGATCATTGGATGTAAGTGGGTTTACAAGACTAAAAGATTTGCAGATGGAAGTGTGTCTAGGTACAAAGCTAGACTTGTTGTGAAAGGGTATGCACAGACATATGGAGTGGACTATGATGAGACTTATAGTCCTGTGGCAAAGATGACAACCATCAGGACACTCATTGCAATTGCTGCTTGTAAAGGTTGGAAGTTGTCTCAATTAGATGTTAAAAATGCTTTCTTGAATGGTTACATTTCAGATGAAGTCTACATGGAGCAACCAGATGGATTCAAAGATCAAGTGAGTCCAAATTATGTGTGTAAGCTCAAGAGAGCTTTGTATGGGTTGAAGCAAGCCCCAAGGGCTTGGAATTATAGGCTTGTAAAATTCTTGAATGATCTTGGATTTCAAGCATCAAAGGCAGATAGTAGCTTGCTAGTCAAAGCAAGTGAAGATGGGTTTATTTATGTGTGTATTTATGTTGATGACATAATACTTATAGGAACAGATGATAAGGGGATACAAATGATCAAAAAGCAGATGGAGAAAGAGTTCAAAATCAGTGATTTGGGGAACTTATCATTCTTCTTGGGAATGGAGATCTCTTATACTCAACATGGAGTATATGTGACCCAAGAAAGGTATCTTAAAAATTTGCTAACCAAATTTAAAATGGAAGATTGCAGGGTTGCACCTACACCTTTGGAAGTGAACCATAAATTGTCTAGGTTTGGAGGAGAAGAGTTCAGAGATATGAAACTCTATCAAAGTTTGGTTGGTAGCTTGATTTATGCTACATTGACAAGGCCTGACTTGTCATATGCAGTTGGTGTGCTTTCACAATTCATGCATTGTCCTAGAAAAGAACATTGGATTGCAGGACAAAGAGTACTTAGGTACATCAAGGGTACACTCAAAGAAGGGTTGTACTATGGGTTTACTTCAGATACAAGAATCAAGATATATAGTGATGCAGATTGGGCAGGTAATGTGGATGATAGAAGATCAACACATGGATACTTGTGCTATATAGGAGACAAATTGATTTCATGGTGTTCCAAGAAGCAACATACAGTTGCTTTGTCATCCACAGAGGCAGAATATAAAGGTATGGTGGAAGCTGCAAAAGAGGTAATATGGCTAAAGACACTTTTGAAAGTTTTTGATGTGATTCAGAGTACTCCTATTATTTGTGGAGACAATATGAGTTCATTATACTTGGCAGCTAATCCTGTATTTCATGCTAGAACTAAGCATATTGAAATACAGTATCATTTTCTGAGAGAGAAGGTCATTGAGAAAGAGATTGAAGTCATACACACTCCCACAAAAGATCAAGTTGCAGATATGATGACTAAAAGTCTAGATGGACCAAAACTACAAAGATTCAAGGATATGGCTGGAGTAAAGAAGATAGAAAAGAACCTCAATTAATGATTGAGGGGGAGCTGTTGGTGCATGACAATCATCAATTGAAGGATTATGGAGAGATGAAGTCAAGGAGTCAAGAAGGAAACAAAGTCAGATGGTTGAAGGAAGGACATTTTCAGAAAACTCAAAGATATGTACACATATGTACATTAGCTGACTTATACCCTTGTTTAAGTCATACACTTGTATATATTCATCTATAAATATGTTTGAAAATGTCGGGCAAGTAGAGCAGAAGAGATTTGAGAATAGGAAGAGAGAAATTAGTGTCATTAGACACATGAAGAGTGAGTGAATTGTCCATCCTCACTTAGATGTAAATTTTCTGAGAAATCGAAAAATTTTGCGCCCGATATTTTGCTGTCTGCTCCCTCTGTGTTTAATCTTTTGAGAAATCCTTTTGCACGTATCTAAGTCCATAGCTAATCTATCTATGGCTAGAATTTGAGAGGTTAATTGTAATCAGGCTGTGAGAATTTTGATTAGGAACATTCATATGTAAGAATGTTCTAACAGTCGAGAAATCTGGCGCACATTTCATCTTCAATGAAATGATCATTGCTCAGTCTACAGTGTAAAGTTTTACACAAATGAGGGCTTAAAATCTAAGTTGGAAGGTAAGCTATCTATGGCTAAAAGATCTTGATCAAACGGGATTTACTTTGGGAGAACCAGTGCTAAGAAGTTGCAGGTGTCAAAGTCGCCATTGCAGAGAAGCATTTTCAGACATAGGTAAAGTGTTTCACACATTTCTCTGTGTGTACTTAATCTTTTTGAGAGATTTAACTTGGCAAAGTTGCGCAACCTTAAGGCGAAGTGTTGTGCAAAGTTTTATCAAAAACTTTACAGGATTGATTAGTCAATGAGTGACTAATCTGCAGCAGACTTTTCTGAAGAAACTGAAATTTTCAGAATAATCAATTTTCTGATAATTTGGTGAAGATTCTCTAAATTAGGTGGAGTCTAAAGTTGATCTTGATATAGAGGTGATCTAAATTCAAGGTTAACTTGTTCTTTTGGAGATTAACACTCTCCATCAGTTACAACATTAACATGAGGTTAGTGATAGGTTAGTAGGTCAGTGGTGCTTGGTGATTGTGTGTGTAGCTAGTGAATGAATAGTCCTATGAGCTAAATGGAAAGATGCAGTGCAAGGATGATGCAATTAGTAGGTGGAGATGAATTTACAAATGGGGGTCGGGGGCTTTATTACAAGCTTTGGGCTACCAAACACAGTGGATGGCTTTCGGTTTTGACTTTGTGGAGACTCTGGAGGGCTTTATAAGAGTGTCTGCTTGGAAATGAGGCTTTTTAGGGACCCATTTACAAGTGATTCTGCTTGTGCTCATGGGAAAATATGTGTTTGTGCATGTCGAATAAGAGTGGGTATGAGCTGTCCGAGTGAGTGAACCATGTTGTACATGGTGTGGTCTCTGTGTGGCCATTTGAGCCCGCAAGCAAGCCTTGGGCACCCAAATTTGTCTTGATTGTGGGTCAGCCTTCATCAACTTCTTGGGTACCCAGATATACTTCACTTTTGTAGAAGACTTTTTGAAAGACTTCTTATTAGTGTCCCGTTGTTGCTCACTAATATGAAGTTGAGCCAGTGGTTGTGACTAGACTGCAACAGGTTGGTCACCTTTCTGCACCCACACTTGTTTTGGTGGTTGAGACACCATGCTTTGTACTTTCGTTTGGCTTCGAGCATAGGTCATCTGTTTCTTCTGCATTTGATCCGCCTTTGGTTGCTACATCCCTATGGCCTTTGGAAAAGAAGGGAGTTCCATCGTATCCTTGACTTCTTTGTTGAGACAATCATCCCTCTGCATCACATAGTTTTGGACAAGAATAGCATCATCATCTTCATGTGGACTCCTGGAAGGACCAGGAGTTTGTGCCTTTCCTAGTTCCTTGAGTGCTTCATTTTCTATCTCAAGTGTAATGCGGTTCTGATTTACCTAGACCTGAAGAAGTCCACTTCTTAAGTTTAGGTTGACTGCATGATCATAGATCTAGTCTTGACCCAAGACAAGAGGCTCAGTGAGGTCCTCATCTTCACACACACTCCTCCCAATCCTATAAGGTATGCCTCTATAGGATTGACATGTAATTTCAACTCTTGGCAGTAAGAAAGTCTAACCGCACTAGTGGTTGCACCTGAGTCAATCAAGGCCCGTACAACCCTTGCACTATTTCCTTGTCCTACCTCTAAGGTCACAAAAGGATATCGATCAATTACTATATGGGAACTTACACCAGGGACTTCGCACATAGCCATATGATATCCTTGAGCTGCATAAGCATCTCTGCTAGGCTGATCTCTGCCCTGTCTTCTCAATTTCATTCTTCGGATGCGTTCCAATGCTTCTGCCTGTGCCTCCTCTCGAATTCGCTTTTCCTCTTCTTTACGTTTCTTTACAGTATTGAGTCGACTTAACATCTCCTTCGTGAGGGGTTCCTGATATAACTTGACTCTGCATCCGCTAATGTAACTAAGAAAAACATCACCCTCTAGTGTAGCTAATTGAACTGCTCCACTCCTTGAGATCCTATTTATGATCATAGGTCCATAACCTCTCTTCTCTAGTTTCCATGCATGTTGCTTCAAAGTGTAGACTAAAACTAGGTCTCCTACTTTCAAGCCCTTATCCTTTACATGTGCATCAAAATATGCTTTTTGTCTTTTCTTGGCTGCGTAAATTCCTGCTGCTGCTCTTAATCTTGTTTCACCTAGTTGTTCAAGGTCAAAGATTCTAAAGGAGAGCTCATGGCCTGTCCAATCATGCTCTTGTGCTACTTTCAATGTAGGTATCAAGAAGTCCAGTGGTAGAACCGCATTTTGGCCAAACACCATTTGAAAGGGTGTGGCTTGGAGTACCATTTTATAGGCAACTCGGTATGCCCAAACAACATGGTGTAGCTATTTGTCCCAATCAGAGCATTTATTATTCACTAATTTGGTTAGCACATTGCATAGAATCTTATTGGTGCTTTCCGCTTGTCCATTAGCTTGTGGGTGATAGGGGGTAGACTTCTTATGCACTACCAAGAATTCTTGGAGAAGATTTTCAATGACTTCATTCAAGAAGTGAGTGCCTCTATCACTCACTAGCTCGATACGTAGCCAATATCTAGTGAACACATTCTCAAATAAGAACTTAGCTGCCATCTGAGCATCGTTCTTTGTTGTGGCTTTTACCTCTACCCACTTAGTCAGATAATTAGTGGCCACAATGATATACTCTGCATGGGAACTCTTGTTGGAGAAAGTCTATGACAAGCCTAAGTATTAGCTTGAGTCCCACAAAGTCATAGAAGAAGCCTTAAAATGAAGATAATGTAAAGTTCACTTGTGAACTACCTCTTGTAACTTTTGAAAAGTTTACTTAATGTAAAAGTGAAAGAATCTTAAGTGTTGGGAAAGATGGATGGATGCTCCAAGAGACTAAGTAGGTACTGCTAAAACCTGCTTTGTACCAGCCCTCTTTTGCTTCAGATTTGATACGTAGACCTCCTTAGCTTTCCAATGACACCATAAAATGCCCTATGTACTTTGGAAATGATGTGTGCAATGATTGAACCAAAACAGATAACTTTGAAACTATCAGACTCAAGAAAACCTTCTATTTATGTCTTGACACCTGCTGGGTATTTTGCTCAATATGACCAGCACAGTAGGAATTGGAAAAATTCCTTTTAGGGGTATCTAATTAGCTTAGTAAGCTAACTATTACAAGTGGAATAATGTAGAAAGATAAACTATGCTAAGAGAAATCAATTTAGCAAGTTAAGCTATACCCCCGATTTTTTAGGACTGTAGCAGATATTGACCAGTGATCACCTCGACGCAGATTTCTCTGAAATGGTTGAATAGAACCTCTTCAAACTTTAGTAGCATGTAGAAAACTTCAAGCTGAATCCAATAAGCTTTGAATCACAGAATTTGGGGAAGAAGTGACCGAGATATGCACTTCACAAGTTGACAGACTTTTGAGTAGTATGACAGAGAACTCAGAAATGAACAATGTGAATGTATGTATTAATGAACACTTGTATACAAATCCATTGGCATGACGATCATTGCCTAATGGTGTAGATAGGTTTGGGCTAGAGTGTAGGCCTCACACACACTCAGAATCACTGATGAGAAGCTCGGGAGATATGAGTTCTATCCACGACTTTTCCATGTCCATTTTTATAAGGAATGAGTAAAAATTTGAATTCAAATTCAAACTTTTGGCTCCCTATGATCAAGCTCCTGTTGGAGATAGACGTCTGCGGAAGCACGCGAATAACACAAGGAAGAAGAAGAAGCTTGGAGCACAAACACACAATACTGAATGTATTACTAGAGAATGTACAAAGATAAGTAGCCCATTAGGGCAATAAGCGTATATACAAGCCGGGGGGAAAAAACCTCCTAAAGAGGGAAAAAAGTGGCCCGGCAGTCCTAGAGTGTTCACACACATCACTACCTAAATATATCAACAAATCCCCCCTGGGAGTGATGTGGTGAACAAGGAGCTGACACTCATGTATAAGGAAGTGCCAAGCTATGTGGAAATCACTCCACAAAAGGGAGTAAGCCCAAAGCTTTGCGGAAAGCTTCAAACTTCTCCCTAGGCAGAGCCTTCGTGAAAAGGTCTGTAATGTTCTCCTGCGTGGGCACATATGCCAAGCTGATCTCCCCAGCAGAGAACCTCTCCCTGACATAGTGATAATGCACCTCAATGTGCTTAGGGCGAGCATGGAACACAGGGTTCCTCGCAACTGCCAATGCGCTCTGACTGTCAATGAAGATGGTGGTGGCAGAAGACTGGCCAACACCCAAATCAGCCATAAGGCGTCTGAGCCACACACACTCAACAGTCGCTGTGAAAGCTGCCCTATACTCAGCCTCACAACTGGAAGTGGCCACAGTAGGCTGCTTCTTGCTCAACCAAGATATACATGAGCTACCAAGCATGAAGCAAAAACCACTGGTGGACACACGAGTGTCATAGCAACCAGCCCAATCTGAGTCAGAAAAAGCATGCAAATCTGGCGGTAGTGATCCCCCCTTGGGATAAAACAACCCAAGTAGCCGAGTACCACTCAAGTAGCGAAAGATGCGCTTAACCGCTTTCCAATACGTGACTCCTTGGCAATGCATAAATCTGCTCATCTGTGAGACAGCAAACTGAATATCTGGCCGAGTAATGCATAAGTAAATCAAGCATCCAATAGCCTGCTGATAGAGAACAACATCAAATGCATCTCCAGCATCATGAAGACTCAATCGTAAACCTGTCTCCATAGGAGTGGCAATAGGCTTACAGTCTTCAAGGCCAAAAAGCTGCAATAATGTGTCAATATATTTCGTTTGACACAAAGCCATTCCACCATCAATGTGCATAAACTGAATGCCCAAATAGTGATGCAAATGCCCCAAATTAGACATCTCAAATGAGGCATGCAAATCAGCCTTAAAATTAGCAATATGTGTCTCAATAGGACCAGTGAGCAGCATGTCATCAACACAGACAACAATGATCAGAAGCACATCATTAGCACGTTTAACATATAAGGTGCTTTCAGTTGGACTGTTCTCAAAACCATGTGCAATCAGATAGGCATGTATCTTCTCATACCAAGCACATGGTGCTTGCTTTAAACCATATAATGCCTTCTTTAACCTACAAACCTGGTTTTCATGCCCTTTCTACACAAAGCCACGGGGCTGAAAAACATACACTTCTTCATGCAAGTCACCATTCAAAAATGCTGTTTTAATGTCCAACTGATGTACATTCCAACCATGATGGGCTGCAAGTGCACAAATGCTCCGAATAGTAGTCATACGGCATGTAGGTGCAAAGGTCTCATCAAAATCAATGCCTCTTTCCTATGCATAACCCTTTGCAACAAGCCTAGCCTTATACCTGTCAACTGTACCATCAGGTTTACACTTCAGCTTGTATACCCACTTAGTGCCAATGGCCTTCTTGCCAGGAGGCAAGTCACATAAAGACCATGTACCATTCTTCATTATAGCATCATATTCAGATTGCATAGCAGCCATCCAATTTTCTGAATTTTGTGCTTCATCAATAAGAAACAGGCTCATTCTCATCACAGAGACTAGATGCAGCCATAGCATAGCAATCTGATGCAAAGGAGGCACTATGAGAGCCTAAACGAGTACGATATGACAAAGGTGCATCTAATTTGCTGTCATGCAAAGTCTGCACCAGCCATTTTGGCATAGTTTTTGCCTGCTCAATATCAGCTCTCTCATCAACAAGTGCATCATGTAAATCTGCATCAGAAATGGAATGATCTGCATCATCATATGAAACCTACAAAGGCTGAGAAGTTGCCTCATTAGGACCAGCACTAGCCTGTCCACCTGTAAAAAGAGGCATCAAAGTATCATACATGTCTTTGGAGCTAACAGATGTCTCCTTAGTACATGAAAGCAATGGCTGAATAGCATCTTCCACAAAGACAACATCACGGCTAACCAGAATGCGTTTAGTCTGTGGATGATACAGACGATAGCCTTTACTTTCAAAACTGTACCCAACAAAAATACATTTTACTACCTTATCATCCAATTTTCTGTGATGTTGTTTAGGCACTAATGCATATGCCAAACAACCAAAAACACGCAGATGAGCAACAGATGGCTTGCGGTCATGCCAAGCCTCATATGGAGTGATAGACTGCAACGCTTTAGTGGGACACCTGTTCAGTACATATGCTGCACACATGACAGCCTCAAGCCAGAAACTATGTGGTAAAGCCTGACTTTTGACCATGCACCTCGCCATCTCCATGAGTGACCTGTTCTTTCGTTCAGCAACTCCATTCTGTTGAGGTGTATACGGCACTGTACACTGGTGTTTTATCCCACGTTCAGCCAGAAATGCATTAAAATCTGAAGACATATATTCCCCCCCTCGATCAGAACGAAGGGTACCCATTTTACATGCTGACAGATTTTCAGCCAAAACCAAAAACTGTTTGAAGCACATGAACACTTCGGACTTTGCTTTGAGTGGATATACCCATGCATGCCTGGAAAAATCATCAATGAAAGTCATGAAGTAAAGGTAATTTCCAAAAGAGGGTGTCTGCATAGGACCACATACATCACTATGTACAAGCTGCAATTTCTACGTAGCCCAAACTGAACCATCTTTTGGAAAGGAAGAACGCTGCATTTTGCCCAAAATACAGCCTTCACAAACATGTTTTCCAGGTGCCTCAAGTTTGGGAAAAGAGGACACCATTTCAGATTTCTACAGGCGTAACAAACTAGCAAAATTCAGATGACCAAAGCGTGCATGCCAAAGCTTTGCATCTGGCATAGCCTGAGAATCATGAACTGCACATGCCGAATCATTCACAGATCTTTCAGAGTCTATGAGCTTATACAACCCACGACATAAAATGCCAGAAGCAATAATCACATCGCCATTTGAGAGATCATGGACTATACACCTGTCATCACCGAATTTCACAACCAAGCCAATCTTGGCTAATGCAGAAACTGATAACAGGTTCTTTTTGATCCCTGGCACAAATAAAGCATCTGACAAAGTGAAAGAACTACCATCAGCAGTAGTCAAAATGATCTTACCAACTCCCATAACAGGATAAGAGGAGTTATTGGCGCATGTGACAGTATTCCCTGTAGGGGCAGGCTCGAGTGAAGAGAACAAACTGCGCTGCAAGGTAATATGTTTGGTCGCCCCACTGTCAAAGTACCAAACATCTGAGTCTACTGCAGACATGCACTGATCATGAGAAGATGGGTCAAAACTACAGACAGTAGTAAACGCCCATTCTTCTTCCTGCACAAGATTTGCAGACTCTGTTTTTGGTGTAGAGGCCTCTGCAACAACCATTCAAGCCTCTTTCTTCTTTGCCTCTTTAGCAGCCAGTTTTGGACAGTTCTTTATAATATGATCATTTCCTTTACAGTACTTGCAGAACAATTTCTGCTTTTCTGATTTCTTCTTATCTTTATCCTGGTTCTTCGATTGTGCAGCATTTGCAGATTTCTGCTTACTAGTAGAAGAGCTCCATTTTCCTTTGCCCTTTTGACTAGCCAAGAAAGCTTGATCTGCAACACGCATAATGGACCTGTTCTGCCTGGACTGATCTTCCTGCAACAGAACAGAGACTAATTCCTCAAATGACAAGGCATTCGGATTGCCTTTCAACATCAATCAAAGAGTAGAGGAAAAACTCTGATATGAATCAGGAAGACCATTCAGAACGGTCTGCACAAGTGAGCTATCTGGTATAACCTCATCAGTAGAAATCAATTGTTCCTTCAGGTCTGTGTAAGAAAACTGTCCATAGAATCACCTTCATTCATGTGCTCACTCTCCAACTGTTTTCGGAGGTAAGCAACACGAGCTTCATTCCTAGCCTGGTACAAAGTGGTAAGTGTATCCCAAGCATCCTTTGCTGTTCTGCAAGAGCGAATGTGAGGAATAATGGCACGTTTGACAGACAAAGCTATCAATGCATGTGCCTGGGCATCTCTGCCATCCCAACGAATCTGCTCTGTAGTAGGTGCAACAGAAATAGCAGCACGAACAGGAATCTATGGAATATCATCTTCGACACCATCTTCATCAGCTCCAACACCTGTATTTGCAGTACCTGTCATTACAGGTGTAACAGGACGTCTTTCAACACCCTGCACAATGTTCCACAATCCTTTTGCAACCAGTACATGTCGCACCATATAAGCCCATAATGGGTAGTTGGTACCATCCAACTTATCCTCAACAGCCAACATACGGAATACATCACTGCTTTTAGCCATGGCCGGTGACTAAAATACCTTGATGCAAAAAATTGATTGTATCTCAAAAAGTTGAACGGAACAACCCAGACGAGTTCTGCTAGACCTGTAGCAGACTTTGAGACGCTTAAACTGGCGAATAGAAACTGGTATATACCTTTGGCACAAAAGGACGAAATAGCCTGCACAAGCGCTGCGATAGTGCGTTTGAAGGCCGAAACGAGCTCAGATCGCGATTTCGACACAATACAGCGAAGCTGTTTTGATCTCGGAAACACCCTGAGTATGCTCACCAAATTTCGTGCGAATCTGAGACTGCAAACAGAGGAGTGTCGACGGCGCCCTAGAAGAAGCGGCGACCTGCTCTGATACCAATTGTTGGAGATAGACGTCTGCTGTTCGCGTGCTTCCGCAGACGTCTATCTCCGACAGCTCCTATATTCTAGGAGATATTCCTTCAATAAAATAGCTACTTTTTTCCATGAATCCTTTTGGTAGGTGATTACAAAAGATTCCAAGTCAATTTGACTTTTACAAGGAGATAAAGTGGTAATTAGCCACTAGCAATAGTTCCTATGCTTCTTCATGGGTGTATAGACTTCAATGTATCCATCAAGCTAAATGTTTAGGCTTGTGAATTACACCAACAGCTCCCCATCAAGCCAAACATTTTGGCTTGGTCTTCATCTTCAATCTTCAAGTATATCCTGCAATCCAATCATGGCTTTGAATCTGCAAAGTTTTGTTCCATCCAAAGCTTTAGTCAACAAATCTGCACATTGCATGTTGGTTGATACATAGGTCACTTGAATATCCTTGCTTATCAACTTCTCTCTCACATAATGGTAATGGACCTCTATATGTTTGGTCCTAGCATGATAGATAGGATTAGCTGCAAGGTGAAGAGAACTTGTATTATCTCAAAAGATTATTGGAGACCTAGTAAATAAACCCAATTCTATATACAAAAGCTTAATCCAAATAGCTTCTTGTGTTGCATTAGCCAACCCTCTATACTCTCCCTCTGTAGAAGACAATGCAACAGTTGGTTGCTTCTTTGCAGACCAAGATATTGGTTTATCACCTGCAAAAGAAATATATCCAGAAGTGCTCCTCCTATCATCCTTGCATCCTGTCCAATCTGCATCTGAATAGATCTTGATATCAATATCTGAAGTGTAAGGGAAATACAAACCATGGTTCTGTATACCCTTGAGATACTTCAAGTTTCTCTTGGCAGCCTCTAAGTGAGGTATCCTTGGCTTGTGCATAAATTGACTTAGCACACTAACTCCATATGCAATATCTATCCTTGTTAAGGTAGCATAGTTCAAGCTACCCACCATACTTTGATAACCTGTAATGTCATTGACTTCATCACCTTCATGGGCACTTAGTTTTAGGTTTACCTCCATTGGAGTGCTTGCTACTTTGGCATCCTGCAAATGAAACTTCTTTAACATGTCCTGTATATACTTTTTCTGAGTAATGTATATCCCTGAATTAGTGTAGACTAATTCAAGCCCAAGAAAATACTTCAATAGACCAAGATCATTGATCTTGAATTCCTTCATCATTTGGCTCTTGATATATCTGATTCCATTGACATCATTACCTGTAATGATGATGTCATCAACATAAACACAAAGGTATATTACCTCTAAATTACTTCTCTTTATGAATAGAGAAGTATCTGCCTTGCTCATAACAAATCCTTGGTCTTGGAGGTATGTAGTTAATCTGTAATTCCATGCCCTAGGTGCCTGCTTCAATCCATATAAAGCCTTTTTTAATTTGCAAACATATGTTGCCTTTCTAGGGTCCTCATAGCTAGGAGCTTGTGACATATATACTTCCTCTGAGATCCATCCATTCAAGAAAGCATTCTTGACGTGCAATTGGTACATATTCCAATTTTTTGATGCAGCCACACTTACCAACACTCTAATTGTTGGCATCTTGGCCACAGGAGAAAATGTCTCTTCATAGTCTATGCCTTGGGTTTGTGCAAAACCCTTGGCTACCAATCTGGCCTTGTACCTATTAATTGTGCCATCAGAATTTCTTTTAAGCTTATAGATCCATCTGGATCCTATTACCTTCATGGAGTCCTTCTTGGGTACTAACTCCCATGTGTCACTCTCCTTAAGTGCTTCAATCTCCTCATTCATAGCTTGTTTCCATTCTGATTTAGTTATGGCTTCTTCATATGATCCTGGTTCTTCATCTGAAAAATCTTTGGCAAGATAAACATAATGTTTAGTAACAAGAGATGTATCATACCCATATCTGATAGGTTTTTTGCTTTCTCTTTTTGATCTTCTAATTGATTGAGTTGAAGATTCAGGTATGTCTTCAAGCTTCTTCATCTTCATTTTGCCCTTGGACTTCCATGCCTTGAACTCTTCAAGATTAATAGTATCTTCATCATCTGAACTTGAGGCTTCATTCTGAGTAGGTTCCTCCTTTGCAAGATTTGGAAACTGCTCTTCCAAATCATAGGGTAATTTAACCTTCCTACATTCATTCTCATACCAAGAATCATTTTCATCAAAGACAATATCTCTGCTTACCATGAATCCTTTATTGGTAGGGTTATAAAACCTGTAACCTTTTTGATTTAGATCATACCCAATAAAGATGCATCTTCTTACCATGCCATGCTTCATAGGGTGTCATGCCATCAAGGGACTTAGATGGTAACCTGTTTATGAGGTAAGTGGCAGTAGAAACACTCTCTGCCCATAGATAGTTAGGTAACCTTTTCTCATTCAACATAGATCTAGCTGTCTCAACAATTAACCTATTTCTTCTTTCAGCTACCCCATTCTGTTCAGGAGAATACCTTGTGGTTATTTCTCTTTTGATGCCTCTGTCCTCCAAGAAGTTTTCAAACTCATTGGAGAAGTACTCACCTCCTCCATCTGACCTTAGCCTCTTCAAATTCCTTCCTGTCTGATTTTCAACTAGTGCAAGATATTTTTTAAAGCAATTAAACACTTCATCCTTGTGCTTCATGAAGTACAATACAGTCCATCTGCTATAATCATCAATAAAAGATACATAGTACCTTGAACCTAAAACTGAGGGGTCTTTGTTTGGTCCCCATACATCTGTGTGGACAAGCTCTAGGTATTCTTCATTCATGTATCCTTTCCTTGAGAAGGGTAACCCGTGAGACTTCCCAAATTGACAAGCACCACACTTGTAAATCATATGTTGCTTGGATACATTAGGTATTCCAAGCACACATTGGTCCCTGCATATTTGCTTCAAAGTTCTTTCTCCTATTTGCCCTAATCTTTTGTGCCAAATCTCAAGCTCTGAAAGTGTTTGATCTTTATAACTGTATAGTGCAATATTCTTTGTGTCTTCTAACTCAAAAGTGAAAAGTCTACCTGATTTTTCTCCTTTAGCAATCCTCTTGAACCCATGTCTTGGATCCTCCACAACTGCTCCATATTGGTTGAATCTAACTTGCAAACCTTTCTCCACAATCTATCCAACACTCATGAAATTTTTGGTAATGGTTGGTACATAGAGTACCCTGCTCAACAAATTCTGATTTCCATCACAAGTCTTAACATTTCCAACTTTAACTACTGAATGCTTGGTGTCATCACCTGTTTGAACTTGATGCTTACCTTTTAGTTTCTCAAGATTAGAGAGTAGTGCTACATTGCCAGCCACATGATTTGAGCACCCTGAGTCAATGTAGAATAGGTGGTTGTTGGAAGGAGTAATTTTGAAGGAGCATTTTTGATGAAAAAATTAGTAAAAAGTAAAAAAAAAATTGTAAAATATTTATGCAATGATTGTAAAAATAAGGAAGAGTCTTCCTTATGTGGTTGAGGATATCATGTAATTTTTGTAGAATTTTTAGAAACTCTTAGATAGCATTTCTTTAGAAAATTAGAGAAAAAGACCTAATATCAAGTGTGAAAAGGGACACTTGAAAATGTATATAAGTCAATTTTCTCTATTTTGGAGAGGTTGGTTAGTCATTTGCTCAAGCTATCAATAGAGAAGAAAGAGTTTCTGCAAAATCGTGTTTTCTCCTGTTGAGTGTATTTCTTTTGATGTGTGAGCTTGTCTCTTGCTTAATCATGGAGATTTGTGAGTCATATTTGTGTATTACTGAGTAAGTTGTATGAAGAGAGAGACCTATTGCTGTAAATGAGTGGAAAGGACTGAAGGAGGTTCCAAAATTGTGAAAATCGTCTGTTGGTACAGAATCGCGATTGTCTCGTCTTTGTGATACAGGTGATATTTTTCAGTTTTGAGTTCATATTTGTATTCTGCTAATGAAATGGCATGGTTTTGACATAAAGAACATGGAAAATGATGGAGATTTGCCTTAGTTATGGTAAACTCAAGATTTTCTCTTCATCTTCAATTTCTCTCAGCAATCCAGCCATCAATCTCTGATTTCCTTGAATCTATTATCTTGAAGGGGCTGTGGTCTTGTGGATATTCCTAGGATTGACAAAATAAAGATGATTTGTTGATTCTTTGTTACTTCATGATTGGAGAGGACAACTTGGAGTCCAAAACAAAACATTTTTTGGCGCCGTTGCCGGGGAACATTCCAAGAACTTCTTTGAAGTTGGACCTTTGCTGGATCTTCAGTTGATGATGGTAAACAAGGTAAAGCTCATCAATAAGGAAAAGTGCACATGAATAGGTAGATATCATTGTTTGTCTTTAGGGAAGAAGAAAGCAATGGATGTCTTGTAGAAGTGGAAGTGCTGAAATTTTTGTAGATTGATAGTTGCTCATCATTTTGGTGAAGTAAAAGTGCAGGTGTGTGGAGGATTTGAGCCAAGAAGCTGAAGATGGAGGTAACTTGAATCTATTCTTGCGTATCTAGATTTTTTTTTGCCCAAGTACTAGACACCATGGGTGATCTTGGGAAGATAACATGGTGATATTAAGGAAAGGACAGTTAAAGTAGCTAGATGCAAGAATGAGGGATTCAGTTGTTGACCAAGTCTGAGCATTAAATCTTGAGTTGTGCTGCATTTTGAAAAAAAATCATATGATTGAGTTTATCTTTACAAAAATTGATTGCCTTTCATAACACTTTTTCATTGGAGAACCTTTCTTTGGTACTTTAGTGATAGCTAAGGACATAGAAACTCATAACCAATCAAGAACCATAGGATCAGTTGATTTCCAAAACCAGAAACCCTAAGTAAAGTGTTCACCTTTATTTTTAGGGCAAAAATACCAAACAAATTCACAAAACTCATCAAAAACAATCAAACAAATTTCTTTTCTTGATAAGAAGTTGAAGTGAGGTGTTGTGATTAGGAGTGATTGTGAAAAACTGGAAAAGAAAGCAAAAAATGATCAAAAAACCAGAAAATTGAAAAACACGATTCTCTGCACAGAATCGCGACTTTCTGAAAAAAGTAAATTGATTTTGAAATAACATTGTAAGTGAAGGTTGAATTGAAGTTGTTGAAGGGTTTTGAAGGTAATCAAGAAGAAAAAGCTACTCAAAGTGGCATAAAATCAAAAATAGAGAAAAACACGATTTTCTGCACAAAGTCGCGATTTTCTGAGGGAGATTGTGATTTTGGTGCAAAAATTCAGGAGTAAACTCAATTACAAAGAAAAGAAGAAATTGAAGCAAAACAAAGAGAAAGAAAGCTTAAAAAATAAAAAAAATTATCAAAAAAAAAAAAAAAAAAAAAAAAACCAGAAAATTAGAAAACACGATTCTCTGAACAGAATCGCGATTTTCTGTAAAAAGTGTTGTTTTGAAAAAACTTTCCAGGTGACTCATGAATTGAAGTGTGAAGAATATTGAGAGAAGGCAAGGACATAGAATACTCAAAATTTGCACAAGAAAAGATCTACAGAAAAAACACGATTCTCTACACAAAATCGCGATTTTCTGTAAAGAAAATTTTTTGGAAAATGTGGTATATTTGGGTACTTGACACAAGAAAGTGTAGAGGGAGTCATTAAGATTGAGTAAGTGAAATTGAACAAGTGAAAGAGAGAGGAAAAGTAAAAATCACACAAAATCGCGATTTTGTGAACACTATAAAAATCTGAAATTCAAAGAAAAATTCATTTGAGTGAGAGAGAGGGAGAGAGAGAGTGTGCAGAGGCGAACAAAATCGCGATTTCCTGCTACAAGCAAGCTTTGGAGATATTTGCAACTTGGCAAGCAAGGTAAAAAGTCTAGTAGCATTTTGAATACATATTTTTTTGCAGTAAAGTGATAAAATAACACAAAAAAGTAGGAAAATAGTAAAATCACGAAATCGCGATTTCCTGTTTTTTATTGGTTTTCAGTAAGAAAAAATGTTTTTCAAAAAATTTCTTCATTGCATGTTAAAATTTTGATAAAGCGATTCTATAAGTGAAAAAATATTGAAAAAAGCCATAACTTGAAAATCTGCCAAGTTTTGGACAAAATCGCGATTCTGTGAAAAAGTGCCAACAACATCGCGATTCCCAGAACGCGATTTTCATAAGAAAATCGTGTTTTTAACAATCTGTGAGCAATCACGATTGTCTGGGAACAAAATCGTGGAAAAACACGATTTTGACACAAAATCGTGAAAAACACGATTCTGTGAACAAAATCGTGAAAAACACGATTTTGACACAAAATCGTGAAAAACACGATTCTGTGAACAAAATCGTGAAAAACACAATTTTGACACAAAATCGTGGAAAACACGATTCTGTGAACAAAATCGCAAAAAAAACACGATTTTGACACAAAATCGCAAAAAACACGATTTTGACACAAAATCGTGAAAAACACGATTCTGTGAACAAAATCGTGAAAAACACGATTTTGTGTCAAAATCGTGGAAAACACGATTCTGTGAACAAAATCGCAAAAAAAACACGATTTTGACACAAAATCGCAAAAAACACGATTTTGACACAAAATCGTGAAAAACACGATTCTGTGAACAAAATCGTGAAAAACACGATTTTGTGTCAAAATCGTGGAAAACACGATTCTGTGAACAAAATCGCAAAAAACACGATTTTGACACAAAATCGCAAAAAACACGATTTTGACACAAAATCGCAAAAAAACACGATTTTGACACAAAATCGTGAAAAACACGATTCTGTGAACAAAATCGTGAAAAACACGATTTTGTGTCAAAATCGTGGAAAACACGATTCTGTGAACAAAATCGCAAAAAACACGATTTTGACACAAAATCGCAAAAAACACGATTTTGACACAAAATCGCAAAAAACACGATTTTGACACAAAATCGCAAAAAATACGATTTTCAACACAAAATCGTGAAAAACACGATTTTCAACAGAAAATCGTGAAAAACTCACAAGTAGATAGAAAATCGTGAAAAACTCGATTTTCAACAGAAAATCGTGAAAAACTCACAAGTAGATAGAAAATCGTGAAAAACACGATTTTCAACAGAAAATCGTGAAAAACTCGATTTTCAACAGAAAATCGTGAAAAACTCACAAGTAAGTAGAAAATCGTGAAAAACACGATTTTCAACAGAAAATTGTAAAAAACTCACAGGTAGGCACAAAATCGTGAAAAAACCTAAATCCAACAGAAAATCGTGAAAAAGTCTAATTGCATGATAAAATCGTGAAAAACACGATTTTCATCTGAAATTTGTGAAAAAAAAACACTACTGACAGTAGAAAATCGTGAAAAAACCCTAAATTTATTAAGAAGCTGTGAAAAGCACAAAACATAGGAAGAAAATTAAAACACACACAATTTTGGACAGAAAATTGTGGAAAACCAATATATTGGTCAGGAAACTGTGACAAACACTCTTTTGAGTATTAGAAATTTGTCAAAAAAAATAGTTGAATGATACTAAGGTCTGGAAATAAAATAGATCCAATTCCTAAACAAGACCTAACAAGGAAGGAAAAAGAGCCAGGAAGTAATAAAAGATCAGAAAGAAGTTTGGGCCAAGAAAATAACATGGAAAATCTAAATGAAACAAATGAGTCAATAGAAACTGGGGATTTTAGAAACATCCTTAAATACATGTATACAAATAGGTTTGGAACCTATGTATACCAGGATGGAATGCATAAATCCCTCATTAGACTGAGAAATTTAGAAATTCCCCTGAATATAACTCCAGTAGCCCAATTCAAAGATGGGAGATATGAAGACAGGCAAGGATGTGTATACATCTTCTCTCAAGACCCAGAAAATTCAAATGATCTAGGGCAATGTGCTGACAAAGGACCTTGGGAACATAACATGGGACAACCAGACATACCTAGACCAAATGAAAACTACACTAATAATGAGCAAAATCATGGGAGAAGGACACATGCTTCACCAAATCCCTTTGACAGAGAACCAGAAGGAAACAATGACTTCCCACTCAGAAGAAGACCTCATTGGCAACCTCAGGGTAGGATGCTTAGACCATATCAAGTAGCCAAATGCATGAAGAACCAATATGAAGGGTATTCAGATCCTCATGCTCATGCTGCAGAATTTAGACAACTGATTAGAGCAGAGGAAGTAGAAGATTACAAGGTACAATTTGAAGCATTTGGTCTAACCCTAACAGGGCCAGCCTTGTCATGGTTCATTCCTTTGAGAAAAGAAATGTACCTAGACATTGAATCTTTCTTAGAAGCTTTCATTGGTGAATTCTCTAAGACTGGAATCAAACATAGTACAGCCACATTGATACACAGCTTCAAACAACAAAAGGAGGAAAATGTTAGGGAAGCAGCCAGAAGGTTTAAGCAGTACATTGATAGATGCCCAAGAGAAGAAGTACCTTCCATGGCAAAACAAGTATCCTTATTCATTGAGGGATTGAGAAGTGCCCAATTAAGGACCCTAGTGTACTATAGGAGATGTCCTGATTTAGCAGCCTGTGTTAAGGAAGCAATAGATTTGGAGGACAACAGAGGTCAAGATTTGTTAGCATTTGATCAACCCAGATCTTATGAAGACAAAATTCCTCCAGCAGAAGAGTTGGCTCAGGCTATTGCTAAAGCCCTAGAGGTAAGCACTAAAACTAATCTGATAAACTCTAGGATAAACACAAACAAGAAATGTTATATTTGTGGAGAAAATCATCTGGCACAACAATGCCCTTATCAGAAACCACAACACTTACAAGATAGGAAGACACTCAAGTATTGTACACTAGAGAGAAAATGGACAAACCATACCAGGGAGGATTGCTTCTATAACAAACAACCTGTCAAGGAAAGAGACTATATGGCTCAAAGGGAATCAGGTTATACCGAGCAACCAAGACCAGTATTGGGACAACAACCTCCCATTCCAACCAATGTGGTACCAGTCAAATATACACCCATTGATGAAGGAAATTCAAGATTCAGATCACCTTATAAGGAAGAGTATCAATGGAGTGAGGGACATCAGGAAGAATGGGAAGATTATGAAATAAGGGAACCTGAGCTTAAAGCCCTAGATCTGGGAAATGGAAAAATTGAAATGGACACAGCAACATTCATGTACATTACTAACAACTACATGTCCAATCAAAAACCTCAATTCAAAGGGGGACCAAAGATAACATGTTATAGGTGTGGGGGAGAGCATTTCATTAGAGATTGTCCACAACCTCCAACATTCAGGATAGAGGGAGCATATTGTAAGGATTGTGGTAGAGAACATCTGATCAAGGACTGTCCAAAAAATCCCCAAAAACAACAGAACACACCTAATAACATACCTTTAAAAACAGTCAAAATTATGGAACAAGAGGAATTGAGTGACAATGATCAAATTGAACTTAATGTCATAACAAGGGCACAAGCCAAACAACAAGGTGCAATTAAAGAACAAAATGAGGGTTCCACATCAAAAGGAAAGAAAAATAGACAAAGAGGGAAATGGGAAAAGAAAAGGAAAGTGGGCAAAAGTCTGGAAGAAGACAGTCAGGAACAAACAAATTCAAAACAGACTTCTCCTCAAAAGACCCAGAATCTGTCTGAATTAGGAAATTCTCAGAGCCTAGACACCCTAATCAAAGCCTATAAAGGAAGGATTCAAGAGGGACCAAGCCCCGCAGATCATGCAATGGCTTATCCCATACCGGATTTAGAGCATGAAAGGATGCTAAAATGCAAACAAATTATCCAGGAAACACAACTCAGATTAGGGGAAGAAGACAGCTCTCGGAGAACATTTGATCAGCATGAAAAAACAAAAACCAAGGAAGATGATAAAGAAGGCAATCCACACATAACATTCCAAATGAGTTTAGATGAACATTGTAGTATTACATGTCATACAACATGGGAAAATTTGTTGAAACAAAATCCTCACCTACAAAACAAGATGAACAAGGAAGAAACAATATCTGGAAACCTTCATTCACCAACACAAGAATTAGAGGAACTATGGTATATTCCTATTGACAAAATAGGAGGATATTGTGAAGGAGAAGAAGGGAATTCAACCTTAAAATTACAATATGAAAAACATTCAGCAAAAGCCATTTTGGATAGTGGATCAGGAGTGGCTATAATGACTAAACAAACCTGGGAGAAATGGGGAAGAAAGGAATTACTACCCACTAAAATGAGATTACAACTTGCAGATGGACATATAGAAAAGCCCCTAGGAATTTGGGAAAAAGTGATTGTGGACATATGTGGCATAGAAATAGAGCATACCTTTGCTATAGTAGAATTTCCACAATCCACATCTTATGAAATTATCCTAGGAAGACCCTTCATGAGACAAATGCAAATTGTACAAGATTGGGGTAATGATTGTTTATATCTTCAGAACCAGGGGAGAATAACAAGAGTAAACTTAAGAAATGGCCACTATTGTGACATATCCCCTAGAGAATGGTATAAAATACATCAAAATCAACCAGAAAGTGAAGAATCAGAGAGGGAGGATCAGGAAGAAGGTGAATCAGCAGTTTGGAAGTGTAACATATTAAGAAATATCACAGATAGGAAAAGGAAGTTAAGGAGAGAAGATTGTGTGGAAGAAAGAGAAATACAAGATGAAAATTATGTGCCTCAACAATTCAAAGATGAAGAGTTTGAGCCTTATGGATGGAATCAAATCTTAGCTACCATGGATTTGGCCAGTGAGGAATATGTGGGAATGGAATTTCAAAATGAGGAAGGATTTGACATCTTCCACATTGGCATACACATGATAGGAGTATCAAAAGGAGAAGAGGATCAAAATCAAGAAATGATATTAACACAAGGAAAATCACAATATTTGGAAACAGTAAAAGCTGAGGATGCAATCAAAGATAAAATCTCAGGCAAATACAAGGAACATAAACACAAAGAAATAGAAAGAGACCAGGAAAAAGAAAAGAAAGAGAAAGAGATAAACAAAGATCAATACTTTGATGTACCAGCAAACTTTAAAACTTATGAAGTAGAAGATAGACTACTTCTGAAAATGAAACCAAAAAGAGAGAAGAAGAAAGGGGAAGCATATGATAATGAAGAACAAACAAAGAAAATTGTAATTACACAGGAAGAAGGAGAAGAGAGACAAATAGTAATAGCTGATGACATGACATCACAAGAAGAAGAGGCATTAAAAAACCTAGCAAAGAAATATAGGGATGTATTTGCTTACAGTTATAAAGATTTGAAAGGAATTGATCCAAAAATTTGTGAGCATAAGATCCCTATGACACCTGATGCAAAACCAAGCAAACAGAGACATTATACATTTAATGACAAATACTCTGCCAAAATAAAGGAAGAAATTGACAAGTTGTTGGCTGCTAATTTCATTTATGAAATAGAGTACACTGAATGGATATCACCTATAGTTGTGGTGCCAAAAAAGAACGGGAAACTTAGGGTATGCATTAACTTGAAGAGAGTAAATGCAGCAACTATAAGGGATAGTTATCCACTGCCAATAACAGATCATCTTCTTGAGAGAGTTGCAGGAAAGGAAGTCTATAGTTTTCTAGATGGCTTCTCAGGATACAATCAAGTACCAATAGCTTTAGAGGACCAACATAAGACTGCCTTTTCTACAGAATGGGGGGTTTATGCTTTTAGGGTTATGCCCTTTGGATTGACCAATGCCCCAGCAACTTTTCAAAGGTTGATGTGTCATATTTTCAAAGAATTCCTGAGAAATGTGATGGAAATCTATGTAGATGACTTATGCACTTTTTCTTTAAAAAGACAAGATCATTTACAAGATTTGGAAAGAATATTCAGGAAGTGCAGGACATATAGAGTATGCTTAAACCCAGAAAAGTGTGTATTCTATGTCAGACAAGGAAGAATGTTGGGTCACATAGTGTCAAAAAATGGAATCTCTACTGATGAGAAGAAAATAAAAGCCATAATAGAGCTTCCTAGACCAACAAATGTGAAGGAACTCCAAACTTTTATGGGACATTGTGGGTACTACAGAAAATTTGTATACAAATTTGCTGATATAGCCAAGCCCTTATATGCCCTCATCACAAAGTTTGAGTGGACTGAAGAATGTGACCAAGCATTTGAAACATTAAAAACTTGTTTGGTGACAGCACCAATCTTGAAAACACCTCAGTGGGATAAAATATTTCATGTACATGTCGATGCTTCAAATTATGCTCTGGGATGTGTGTTAGCACAACCTATAGAAGGAAGCAAATTAGATTTCCCAGTAGCATATGCAAGTAGACAATTAAACAGTGCAGAAAAAAATTACACAACTACTGAGAGAGAAGGATTGGGAATGATCTTTGCTGTCAAAAAATACAGACATTATCTATTGGCCAACAAGTTTAAATTCTTTGTGGATCACCAAGCTCTACTCTATTTAGTAAATAAACCATGTCATACAGGAAGAATAGTAAGATGGTTTCTTTTACTAATGGAATTTGAGTTTGAGGTGGTGGTTAGACAAGGAAAAACACACTTGAGAGCAGATCATTTATCAAGAATTCAGTCAAAAGAACCTAGTTCACCTATAGATGATGATTTGCCAGATACATACTTATTCAAGGTGGAAAGTGTTCCTGAATGGTCGATGTCATTAATTCCCTTGCTAACCATGGGACCTTGTAGGTCATTAGCAAATAACACACATCTGGTGTTACAAAGCAGGAATTTCATGTTGTTAGCTGGACATTTGTATCACCTCAATCAGTCAGGTATACTGGAATATTGTACTCCAGAAGAAGAGCAACATGAATATGTAAGAAAAGCTCATTGCTGGAATCCATGTACTCATGCTTCTACGATTGTCACTCTTAGTAACCTTAATAGGATGGGAGTACATTGGCCAAATAAGATTCAAGATGTGGAGAGATATATTGATAATTGTCAAAAATGTCAAACATGGCAGAAAGCAGAATTAATAACTCTATATTGGTTTCAGAAAAACCCTGAATGGAGTGAAAATATTGTTGAGAAGTTGAAGAGAAAGGAGAAAGGGGAACAAGTAATAGCTGGTGCTGATTCAAGAAATCTACAAGTGATCTCAGAAGAATATCAACTCATAGGAGAGCAATTATACAAGAGAGGAATGGATGGATATCTGAGAATCTGTGTTCCAGAAGAAAGGTATTTAGAGATGTTGGAAATGGCACACTCAGGAGTAGCTGGAGGACATTTCTCAAGTGATAGAACAGCCAAACTCATCTTATATTCTGGCTTTTGGTGGCCAACCCTATTTCCTGATGCTAGAACTTATGTGAAAAGATGTGATGTCTGTCAAAGGGTAAGCCAACCAAACAAAAGAGATAACATGCCATTAATTCCTTTAATTTCAGCTAGAGCTTTTAGTAAATGGGGATTGGACTTTATTGGACCCATACATCCTCCAGCCAGACAATCTCATGCAGAATACATACTAGTAGCTACAGATTATTTGACAAAATGGGCTGAGGCCAAAGCTACTAAAAGAAATGATGCTCACACCACTGCTAGATTTTTGTATGAAAACATTATCACTAGATTTGGACTACCAATTGAATTGGTAAGTGATAGGGGGACTCATTTTTTGAATCAGATCATAGAAAACATGACTAATTATTTCATGATTAGTCACAATAAGTCAGCCCCATATCACCCACAAGCCAATGGGTTAGCAGAAAGCACTAATAAAGTACTGTGCAATGTATTGTCCAAATTAGTTAACACAAACAGAAATGACTGGGATTATCAATTGAATCATGTTCTTTGGGCTTATAGAGTGGCATACAAAACAGCTTTAGGGACTACACCATTTAATTTGGTGTATGGCCAAAATGCGGTTTTACCCATGGAATTTCTTATTCCAACACTGAAGGTGGGTAGCCAATACAATTGGACAGGACATGAATTATCTGAGAGAGTCTTAGACTTAGAAAAACTGGGAGCATCGAGACTCCAAGCAGTGATGAGTATATACACAAACAAGAAAAGACAAAAAGCTTATCATGATGTTCACATAAAAGACAAAGATCTACAAGAAGGAGACCTGGTCTTAGCTTACACAATCAAGGAACATCAGAAAAAGTTTCAGAAAAAAGGTCATGGGCCATATATCATACATCAGATAAGCAAAAGTGGAGCTATTCAGTTAGCCAATATTGATGGGGAAATCATGCCAAATTTCATAAGTGGATGTAGAGTAAAGAGGTATGAGTGCCCATTAAATACTGAGGAATGGAGAAGGTTGCAAAAGGCCCAAAATAGGAAAAAAGAAGAAGAAAGTATTAGAAAGGAGGCTCAACTAGAAGCCAAAGAGAGAATTAGAAAATTGAAACAAGTGTGCTTATGTGAAAACACTCTAAAGCAAAAAGAACATTTGCCTTTGATTATGATGAATTACCAGAATGAAAACATAAGGGTTTTGATAGACTCGGGAGCTCAAGTGAATCTAATTAGCTCAGCCTTGATCAATAAGTTTAATCTTAAGAGAGCTGAAAGCAGAATTCTGATCAAAACTCTGGGAGGGAAAAGAATTCAAAGCATATCTTCACTTTCTGTTAAAGTTAAATTTAATAACGAATATATGGAGATAGATTGTGAAGAGTGGCCAGACCATTTAATGACTGAAAAGCTGATTTTAGGGCAACCATGGCTCAAACAAGGTAAAGTCATCTTAAATTTTGAAAAAATGAAGCTTAATTTGACCATCAAGGACAAAAAGTTTTTAATGTTCTTTCTGAGTAATGAAGAGCAGGTAGTTCATATGGATGTTCATGACCCACATCTCGAGGGATTTGCTTTCTCAATGGAGGACAGGAACATTTTGACAATACAAAGTGATCAAGCTTCATGCACTCAAGATCAGCAAAAGATTGAAGAAGTAAAGGTTGATGAGGAGACAAAACAGAGAAGACTATTATTGCCAAAGTTGCAACATCAACAAAACAGAACAAAAAGAATATGGAAACAGGTCATGCACAGTTATGGCTCACCAAAACAGGAAATTAAAACAAAATGGGTATGGAAGCCAAAAAATGTCAAAAAATGTTCATCCACAGAGCATGGATATTTCCAGAACAGAAGGACAAATGGAGTAAAACAGTACTGGGTGAAAAAAATCAGAATTGGGTCAATGGAAGAGGGATAATCCACGATGGACCTATTTTTGGAATTTTGAAAAGGACAAAAAAAAAAAAAAAAATAATTCCTTCTTTCCCCTTAGAAGAAAATTAGGAGGGGAAGGAAAGAAGACAAAAAAAATATATATATATATATATATATATATATATATATATATATATATATATATATATATATATATATATATATATATATATATATATATATATATATATATATATATATATATATATTTTATTTTCTTGATTTTCTTTCTAAAAATAAAAGAACACAAAGCAAGATATAGGGAGGGAAAGAGTAACTTATTATGGAAAAAAAAAAAAAAAAGGTTGTTGTGCCTTATTGATTTTTAAAATTTTTTTTGTGATCATTTTTACCACTACTTTTTAAGTTTCTTCATTAATCATCTTTCCTAGCATCATCTTTCTAATTCAGGAATTATTTTTTGAGCAAGGAAGTGACAATTGGAGAGAGCACATTAGATGTCTTGGTACACCTGTGTTGCTCACTTAAAATTGAGTCTCTTGAAAAAAAAAGCAAAAATTGCTGGGAACTTGTCTTTCTTATTTTTTATATATGTCAGTAACATTCCAGAATAATATAGTATTTTCTTATGAAATCTTGTGACTCATGTGGGTGGAGTATTTTCTTTTCTGTTATATATAAATACAGGATGGTGAATGCAAAGGAGTTGGCAATCCATGACTTCAAAGCTGATTCAGTAACTTTGTCCAGAGGACACTGGTTTTTGGACAGTGATGCAGCTGAAGAACAAGTGGACTTAGAATCCGATGAAGACCAAGAAATCCCAGAAGCTGAAAAAATAGCAAAAGAACTTAAAGAAATTCTGGGAGTGATAGGACAGCATATCTTCACAGTAGCAGTGGGAGGATATAAGTACACCATGCTGTGCCAAGAATTTTACAGGTTTCAGAAAACTTCTGTCAACCTCAAAAGATGGAAAGCTGTGGGATTGCACAAGCTCTTAGAAGAACCTATTTTCTTTATTGACTTTGAAAGAGTGGCACAAGTGATGGGAAGTTTAGAAGAAGTGGGAAAAGGCAATGATGCCTACTTCAGATGTAAAGTGAAGAATAAAGACAATCAGGAGGCAGGGATAGTCATCAAAGCAGAACATATCAGAGCCGCCTTACAGTTCTATCCAATGGGCACTAAACTGGACCAAAGTTTTGTCAAGAAAAATAAGGAGACTTACACGGGGTATGTAAAGTTCACTGACTTCAAGGGAAAAGAAAATGAAGAATATGCTATAAGAATGTTCTTGCAGTTCTTTTGTTTTCCGAAATTACCAAGGTATACCATGCCTCATAAGTCAGTAACTCTATTAATGTTCAATAACAAAGATAGAACCAAGCCATTTGGGGTGATGGATGTCTCACCTTACATCCATGAACAGCTGAAGGAAGCAGCAAAGCACTGGGAGCAGAAAAAATTCATGAATGGAGCCCAGTTTTTGACAAAAATCATTTATCATGTTCTAGGAATGGAAGAACAGTTAAAGTTAGCTCCTGAGGCACAGTACTTCAGAAATTTGATGTCAGGAATCAAAAGTCCCCCTAGAAAAGCACTTGGAAGAGAATCAGAAGGACAAACTCGCATGAGGGGAACAGGAATGAAGAGGAAAGTAATATATGAGGAAGTGATTCCAGTAAAGAAAAGAAAGTTGGACCCCAGAAAAGTAGAGTTAGAACAGGCGGAAGAAACAAGAGAGGAACAGGTGGCAGCACAGAAAAAGGTACAATCCTCCAGTGAACCTCATCCTCCACAGACAAGTAAAGAACAGCTTTACACTTATCTCACTCAAGGAAACAGCAAAAGAGCCATATACGAGGCACAATATCAAAAAATGTTGGAAGATTTTTCATGTAAAGCTACCGATTGGATCCAAGAAGAGGTGGAGCACTATGAAGCATTGCATGAAGAAATGATGGCAGCAGAAACTGAGGAGATATTTGTGAAGAAGGAGGTAGAATTGCTGGCATACTTCAAGGAGTTGCAAGGACCTCCAGAGGCCAGAACTACGGTGATAGTGAAAAAGAAGATGCCAAGGAAACCTGTTCAAAAGAAGAAGATGATAAAGAAAGGAAAAGGAAAAATGGCAGATGAACATGTGATGAAAGAAATGAAACGAGTAATTACAGAAGAAACACAGAAGCTAACCTCAGTGATGGAAGTGTCAAAGCCTATAGAACAAGAAGTGGGAGGATCTTCACGATTCTCATCTGATTCAGATAGCGACATTGAGAGTTTTTTGCTAAAAAGTTTAAATCTGTCAATACCCAACACTCCCAATATAGCTGTTCAGGCTGTAGAAAAAGTGAAAACACCTGAGGATTCAGGTAAGAAACCTCAAGAGAAGCAGACACAGGAGGAAATAGTTCCACAGATGAGTGCTGAAGAAAAAAGGAGGCAGTTAAAAGGAAAGGCAAGGATGACAGAAGAGGAAGACCAGAAGAGAAATGAAGATAGTTCTGGAATAATGAATGTTGACAAAAATTCAATATGGACCAACCCATCACAAACACAGTTCAAATTAAATGCAAGATTGACTGCAAGTTTGGAGGAACTAGCAAAGAAAGTATTCGGCAGTGTACTTAGCTCAAATAATCAGCAGAAGGATGCATCCAAAGAACAGGAAAGCAAGGAGTTAGAATCAGAAAAGAATACTCAAGAGGTTTTGGGACAAGTAATAGAGGAAGGAATTGTTCAAAGTATAAAGGATGTGCTGCAGGATATAAAAAGCAGTGAGGAATTTACATCTAAGAATGATCAAGAACAGGAGGTGGAAGCAGATTTTATGGATATTGAGGAGCAAGATCAGGAATGCATAAAAGAGAGAAGTAATGACCAGGTTGCGGGTACAAAAGAAATTGAATCAGTTGAAGTTCAGGAAAAGCAGGAACAGGAAGACCAACTCAGGAAAGTTCAACAAATTCTTGTTGAAAAGGACTCAAATAATAGTCAGGAAACCCTAACACAAGAGAAGGAGATACTAATTAAGGAAGTCCAGCTCTTCACAGAGAAGCAACAAGTAGTGGAAGAAAAGAAGCCATTAGAAGAGAAGAAAGTTTCAGATTTTTCAGAGCAGAAGAGTGCAAATGACAGAGCACTAGTTTATGAGGAGGAAGATAACAATCAGGATACAGAGAACTATGATCACAGTGATGAAGAACAAGACATGCAGGACATAGAAGATGAAACAGCAGCAGAAGAAGATAATGTGGATAAAGAAGATAAGCAAATTGAAGTTAGACAGACAGAAATAGAAGTAGGGTTGGAAAGAATACCCAAAAATATAAGATCAGCTTGTCAAATGATTATGAGTAACATTGAACAATTCAGACCATCTAGCAGAAATATGATCATATCAGGAATGGTGGCTGAATCAGAATTTGAAAAAGGCAGTTTAATTATCAAAGAACACAAGAAAGAAAAAGAGCAGATGACAGAGCAATTAAGGTTGATAAAGGAAAGGAATGAAGAATATCTCAATAGAATCATTGTTTTGGAAGAAGCAGAGGTTCAGAAGCAGAACAGGATCCAATATTTGGAAGAAAAGAGTGTAAAGTTATCAGAGCAGAATGCCAAAATGGAAATGGAACTAAAAACCATAGGAGGGAGATACAGAACTTTACAAACATCTTATCAAATTCTGACTAGAGCACACGAAGAGATTAATAAAGTGTTGTTAGAAGAAAGTCAATTACAAGGTGGAAGTAAATCTGTTCAATTGACAGAGGAAGAAAAGGAAGAGCTGCATAAAGAAATTCAAAGACTTCAAATAGAATTAAAAGAGGCCAAGGAAATGGAGAAACAGGCAAACACTCATGCTGCCACATCAATGAGAGGATATCATCAATTACATATGGAGGTAGAGAAGGAAAGAAGTGAATGGCAAGCAAAGATGGAGGAAGAAAGAAATGAGTGGAGGAAGGAAAAGGAGTTATGGGCAGCTCAGAACAAAAGTTCAATGATGACTATAGAAGAATTACAGAAACAGTTGGAGAAATCAAAAGTTCCAGAAGAAATTCAAGATCAAGTACAGGCAGAAGATACAGACAACAGGGAATATGAAACAGGGAATTTTGACAGGGAACAAGAGAACAAGGAGTCAGCAGCCAAAGAAACAGAGGAAGAATATTCTGAAGATTTTGTACAGAAATTGTTGACCAATAGAGAGTCAAGAATGGATTTTATCAGAAAAAGGCATGATGAGTATGAAGATCAAATAGTTACCTTTGCTCTGAATAAAGGCATTAATCCAGATCAGCATCATTGGGCTGCAGATGGATTGGGAATACCTTTCTGTATGATTTTGGAGAGTATAAAGAATTATCAATTAGCCAGAGTAGGGCTATCTCCGAATAAATACCTTGAGTATGAAGAAGATATTAATGTCACGAAGGAGTTATTTGAAAGAGCAAATCCTAAATGGAGAAATAAGTGGTTGGATGTCAATAAGGAATGCAGGAAAATCTGGAAAGAGGCACCTCTGAATTTAAAGATCAACCCAGCCTATTGTCCAGTTGCCAGAAGAAGAGAATGGACTGTTTTTTGGGAAAGGAGGAAAACAGGGCAGATTCCAGCAAAATGGCTGAATTTTCCAAAAATAGCAGGTCCAAAGGCAGGCACTTGGCCTACAAAAAATTACATGGTGAATACTGCTGAGTCAGTTTTAACAACATATAAAGATGTTAATGATCCAGCCTGTATATTACTTGTCAGAATAATGAGATTGATTCTAGCCTGTATCGAGACCTACACTGATACAGATATCAGAATTTTGAACTACATAGGCTTTAATTCACCAACTGATGCTCTTTTGTTTGATTTGAGTGAGACACCAGACAGGATCTGCTTAATGGCCTACTACAGCAGAATTATATTTTTGGGTAGTCATTACTTACAGATTTTTGAGGATGCTTTCGATTATGGGTTTTTTGAGAGGGAGTCAGAGATTTTTGGAAACCTATCAGTTGTTACTAAAGCAAGACTTACTGCCTATGAAGTTGCTTACACCGAATATTTAAAGAAGGATGTCATAGATAAGCCTGAAGCTGCAGTGCAATGGAGGAAAGCCTTATTTGAAATGGTCAATAACTTGAATGTCACAGAAAGGAAGAGCCATGATTTGGTGTCACAAGTGTATCAAAGGAAGAAGAAATAAAGCTGAGCTCACATAAGAAAATCTTTCGTCAGGAGCCGAAAGGCTTAGGAGGGGAAGGATGTTGGAAGGAGTAATTTTGAAGGAGCATTTTTGATGAAAAAATTAGTAAAAAGTAAAAAAAAAATTGTAAAATATTTATGCAATGATTGTAAAAATAAGGAAGAGTCTTCCTTATGTGGTTGAGGATATCATGTAATTTTTGTAGAATTTTTAGAAACTCTTAGATAGCATTTCTTTAGAAAATTAGAGAAAAAGACCTAATATCAAGTGTGAAAAGGGACACTTGAAAATGTATATAAGTCAATTTTCTCTATTTTGGAGAGGTTGGTTAGTCATTTGCTCAAGCTATCAATAGAGAAGAAAGAGTTTCTGCAAAATCGTGTTTTCTCCTGTTGAGTGTATTTCTTTTGATGTGTGAGCTTGTCTCTTGCTTAATCATGGAGATTTGTGAGTCATATTTGTGTATTACTGAGTAAGTTGTATGAAGAGAGAGACCTATTGCTGTAAATGAGTGGAAAGGACTGAAGGAGGTTCCAAAATTGTGAAAATCGTCTGTTGGTACAGAATCGCGATTGTCTCGTCTTTGTGATACAGGTGATATTTTTCAGTTTTGAGTTCATATTTGTATTCTGCTAATGAAATGGCATGGTTTTGACATAAAGAACATGGAAAATGATGGAGATTTGCCTTAGTTATGGTAAACTCAAGATTTTCTCTTCATCTTCAATTTCTCTCAGCAATCCAGCCATCAATCTCTGATTTCCTTGAATCTATTATCTTGAAGGGGCTGTGGTCTTGTGGATATTCCTAGGATTGACAAAATAAAGATGATTTGTTGATTCTTTGTTACTTCATGATTGGAGAGGACAACTTGGAGTCCAAAACAAAACAGTGGTCATCATTTGTACCTGTTTTTGAAGTCATGTTCATGATCAGAAGAGAGTCATCCTGCTCCTCTGTGTAGTTGTTGTAGTCCTTTCTAGATTTGAATCCTCCTTGGTAGTTGCCATTATAATTATTGTTGTAATTGTTGTTGTAGTTGTTGTTGTAGCCTTGCTGATGATTGAATCTACCTCTTGACTGTGAGTATCCACCTCTTTGTTATCCTCTTCCTCTCTGATTCTTGTAGTTCCTGAAACACTCATTTGTAGTATGATTTGATAAACCACAAATGTTACATGGTGAGGAGTTATAGGATCTCCCCCTACCTTGCTTACCTCCTTTGCCCCTTCCTCTTGATGATCTACCTCTCCCTGCATAGTTGGCTTGGGAGGTAGATCCTTCATCTTCAACCTTCTTGTTCTTGCCTTTATCTTTAGACTTCTTATCAGTGTATAGGGCAGAAGAGTTATTACCTTTGGAAGTATCTCCATTCTTATTGAGCTTTGCTTCATGTGTAAACAATTGTCCCATGAGAGTTGTAAGATCTGGTATTTGCATGTCCATGTAGAGGTCCATGGCAGTGGTGAAGCTTTCCCATTTGTCATCAGCCTTGATCCCATTGATCACTTGTCTTACAATCTTCTCTTCTTCAATTTCTTCTCCTATGCTTGCTAACTGATTTGCTACATCTTTAATCTTGGTCACAAATTCTGAAACAACTTGCTTAGGTTGCTTCTTTAATGTTGTGAATTCAATCCACAACTGATTTTTCCTAGCCCTTGTGTTGGAGGAAAAATATGATGAAAAGGTTTCCCAAGTCTCTTGGGATGTCTTACAATTTCTAATATGTGGCAAAAGAAAATCAGAGATGGAGTTGAGTAAATAAGACCTTGCCAATGCATCCTTAGCACACCATGTGTTAAGCTTTTCATGTTCTTCCTTGGTTGGTAATCCTCTTGTTTTGAATGAGGGCTTGAGGAAAACAACACTTGGGATTTGGTGCCCAAGACTTCATCCATGAAGGTAATAGGCTCAAGATGGGTCTATAAACTTAAGAAGAATTCTGATGGTTCCATTAACAGGTATAAGGCAAGGCTTGTAGCAAAAGGCTTTGCACAAACTCATGGAATTGATTATCATTAGGAAAAAAGGTGAACCCTGGATGGGCCTTTTAGCTTAAGGAGTGATTAGTGATGGACCAATCAGAAGAGGGTGGTGGCCACAGTCTATACCCTATAAAATACTAGGCTGAAGGGGGAAGAGGGGACAAGATTCCTCTATGTTTAGGGTTGTCTTCTAGAGAGAGAAGAAATCTCGTAATCAGGCTAGGCCCAAAAATTCAAAATTTTTTAAAAGTTGTAAAACTCATCATAATACCATTAAATGACCTCCATATCACTTTTCAGATAGGTGTACATGCAGCCATCTGGACTTGGTCCTCATTGTGTTCGAGATCGTGGAAATTTGGATCTTCATTGGAAAGGTAAGCTCTTAGGCTTCAAGCAGCAAACACATGGTGGGATGGTTGCTATTATACAACATGTCTTCACAGTTTCAACCATGAAGTTAGAAAACTCCAATAGAATTAGATATCCAATCCATTGTGAGTATTTCTATTTTTTCAATGCTTCATGGTGTTAAATGTCTTAATTACTCATCTCATATGTTTTTCATTGCTATAGTCATATTTCCTTCAAGTTTAGTGGAAGAGCAACCACTTGATAGTCTTACAAGAACTTTCAAAGCATTACATGCAGACATTGGGGCATTAGTGTTTCCAGATGTACCTCCTGCTAAACTTATTCGTGAAAGGATCTTGTTTTACACTCAAGTACATTGTTCCTTCCACAGATGGTGAATATGGAAGGTTGGAGATTATCAAAGTTGACTCTCTTCTTAGTTTAGAGTGGCCAAAACCTTATTTTTGGTCCATATCATCTTTCAAGCGGAAGATGGTGATGGACATACATAACTCTTTGAAATTCACACGAGTTTCTAGATCAATAGGTCTTCATTGGACTCTACCAATCCATTGCTTTGTTTTCATATTTCAAGGCATTCCTTTTGTAGAAACTCCTACAATGTTCCTATGTAAAGATATTACATACGAAGGAGTAGAAGGATTGTTAGGGGAAAACTGGGGTTATGTAGAAGGATTGTCAAAAGGGGATAGATATCATTGTAGAATTGGTGACACAGATATAGGGTTTCGCTATTTAAAACATCGCACCTCATTGTACATCAGATTTTATTATGATCGTTGGATGTGTAAACTAGGAGAGTGGATACCTTTGCAAAGCTCGGAGGGATCTTTAGCTTCATTTGAAATTAATGTGAAGTTACCAAACAATGGTATGGAGGTGGTTTTAGTTAATCAACATTGGAACTTGACCAACTTGAGAGAGCACTTACTTATCATGGGATATGATGATCTTCATGATTTCAAATTTCGAATACGAGGGAACAAGGTAAGAGTTGTATTCCATATATACATATAGATATATATATATCTTATTCTATCACTATTGTTCATGATTTGAAAATGTTTTACTCTTTTATGAATTTTCCACAAATTGGAAAGAGATTGGAAGACAAAATCAAGGTTCTTGCAGATTGGAGCATGGATGGAACTGAAATTTCATTGTCATAACTCTTTTTTGTAAAGATACTATGAAACCTGTAAACAAACCTATTTTTGCAATGAAAAAATTTTCACATTTGCTTCAAGGATATTTTGGCCACATTCTACTTGTATCTGTACATTCTCAAGGTTTTTCTTGAAAGAGCATTCTTATTGTTTATTTTCTTTGATGTGATCTCAAATGTCAAAGTTTTCCTTTCCAAGACTCTTATGTTTTAATTTAATGAAAAGTCACTTCTATGAAAAAGTGGGACCCATCACTTAAAAATTCTAGAAAAGTTATAAATAGGAGTCCTCTCTCCTCATTTCTCACTTTTGCAACTACATTGAGTGTTAGAGCAGTCTGCATTTGCAAGATATGGCTTCCACCTCTGTACCTACTAAGAGTGCACGCCACAAGTTTCTAGAATTTTTGGAGGATCCAGATTATGAAGGTCAACATGACCTATATGATCTTCTCTCCAAATCCTAACCTTCATGGAACCGTGCAAATGAATGCCGATGCTTTGGAGGAGCTACTTCAATATATGCAAGTTCATATATTGCGTTTCTCCATCGAAATACCACCATATGATGGAGCTTGGGTTCCATGTGACCTTCTCACCTACATTCACAAAGGTGATGAGGCATTTGCAAAACGATTGAAACGGTTCCAGGTAATTGCAGAGGAAGCAGGGCACCTTCTTGATGAAACTGTGCCACTTATAAGGAAATTGAATAGGAAACGCAAGATGGGTGCAAAATATCTTTCATTCATTGCTGCCACAATTTTCTTTGTGAATGAGGAACCAGAACCAATTCCTCATGAGATCCCTCATCTTCTTACAGGTGGTTTTGTCGAGGATAAAAAGGAACCACCTCAAGAACCCTTGAATCTCCTATTAGAGAGAGAAGCTATTGAGAAAACTTATCCTCTTGGTGTGGATGATAAGTTGAAAGAAGTGCCTAAGCCATCCACCTCTTCGGAGCCAGAAGCAACTATTCCAGAGGTGGAGATTGAAACTTTTTCAGTGGTTCTTGTCGAGGGACAAGAATATTTGTTTTTACATGATGTAGAGAAGGCATTTGGGCTACGGCTGGATGAATGCCTAAGTTTGTTTTGTACTTTGTCAGAGTGTCCTTTGGATAGTACCTCTGAATTGTTGGAGAAAAAGTGTTTGCCATTTGGTGACTCAGTGGCCGACACAATAAAATTGGTTTGCAATGACATACTCACAAGTGAACATCAACATATCACAGAAGAACAATTTAGTAATGCACAAGAAAGGATATTGGAATCAAAAGTTCTCGCCTCACCAGTAATCGAGCAGAGTGGGATGTCCCACTCCAGCATTAATTTACAACTTCAAGAGAGAGGAGAAGAAGAAGATAGAGTTCAAGATGTAAGTATCTTCAATTCATGTCATTCATTCTTACAAACACATGCAACTACTAATCATAAAACTTTGTGCAGGAGGTGATTGAAGTCGACAAGTTTGCAGCAAGGAGTGGAGGTGATCGAGTGGCTCGTGGAGGTGGCTCATCCCTTGCAAACTACATTGGGAAACTTCCCAAAGAACTGCTTTGTTTATCAACCATTACACAGGGGAGTAATTGTATCTTTTTAGTTAAGAAATCCCTTGTAACTACAACCTTAGGTTCCAACTTCCGTGGAAAGGTCTTAGGTCAAATAGGTATATCTCTAGGTCTAGGAGTTAGAAATGTTGATGAAATAGCAAACTCAATTTTGACTTACACCCTACCCATGGCTTTGGAGCATCAAAAGAGAGTCATTGAGAAACTCAAAGCCAATTGATGTAAACAATTGAATTAATATCAAATTTTCACTTTGCTTTATTTACAATTGTCTCAAGTATTTCTTTTTCAGTATATTATCTAAAATTCTTTTGGACCTACATGTGATGTATTGAGGTCATGTAGGGCATTGGGAGGATCTTTAGTTTCATTCTTTTGGACCTTCTTTCTCTCATTTAAGGTCTTGTAGGGCATTGGGAGGCCAAATAAAGCCCTGCCACAGAAATGCGGGAGAAGGCCCTACAAAACGTTTGTAGGGCCTTCTCCCGCGTTTCTGTGGCAGGGCTTTATTTGGCCTCCTAAAGCCCTACATGACCTTAAATGAGAGAAATTTCACTAGATGGATATTATCAAGAATGCAAATGCCCTAGCTGACCTTACATGAGACTGAAACTTCACTAGATGGATATTTTCAAGAATGCAAATGTTCTAAGTTTCAAAATGCTCTGCTCATATGTTTCAAAGGTATAGGGAGGTCAGAATTTGTTCATATTAAATACTCATGAACTAGCTTTAATACTCATGATCCTTCTTTCATATTTCAAAGGTCTTGTAGGGCATTGGGAGGCCAAATAAAGCCCTGCCACAGAAACGCGGGAGAAGGCCCTGCAAACGTTTTGCAGGGCCTTCTCCCGCGTTTTTGTGGCAGGGCTTTATTTGGCCTCCCAATGCCCTACATGCCCTACATGACCTTAAATGAGAAAGAAATTTCACTAGATGGATATTATCACTAGATCAAAATGACAAGATAAGAAAACAATCACTGATATATGAGAGATTATCACAAGAAAACACATGGAAATGTAAAATGACTGCTCATGTTTCATTCTAAATAATGAGATTATAAAGGGAATAGAGGAAAAGTGCTAATGTTTCATTGAAAATGGCAATATTTACAAAAAATCTCTTGTTCGTAGAGATGAGTTACAAAACTTAGCTACGATCACCCCTAATTCTCCTAGCTAACTATATGTCCTTCGGTTGTATAGTGACTCGCTTAACATGGATGGCGCACAGGTTGGAATCCTCTAGCATTGATATAAAAAATGCTTCAGCTACCTCTTGTAAAGCTTCTAAAGCTAGAGCTTGGATCCTTAACCCTGCACAATACCTTTGTAACTCTTCTTTGCCCACTGTTGAGAGCAGTATGGGCACCCAAGGACTGACTAGACAAGGAAGCCAGCGAAGAGAGTCAGAGCAAGGTGAAGGATTAAGTAGACAGAGCAGTCGACGCAAATCTAGCAGATAGGCCTTCAAATTTTTCCAAATCAACATCTTTACAACAGTGATTCTCATCACTAACAATCATTGTAACTACCATTTCATAATTTTGTAGCTCCATTTTGTTCAAGCCAAGGAGTCCTTGAGCTTGAGGAGCTTTAGAAGTACCTACCTGTCAGTTTTCACATCTTTTAGACTTCGTTTGAACCTCCAAATAGGGTAGAGAACCTAATTTTTAACTAGGCCGGACACTAGGTCTGGACACGGCCAAAACCTAGTCAAAAACTATAAATAGAGCTAGAGAGCTCATTTTTGAGGTTGGCTTGTAATTGATTTGAACTTGTAAGAGCTTTTTGAAAGTAATCTAAGAACTCCATTGCTTCTCACTCTTTGTCTTACCATGTGTGCGTGTGTGTGTATGTGTGTGCATGTTGGTGTGCTTCTCACTCACGCACTTGTGCCTTCACTTGCTCGAGGTCTTCATACCATCCTCATGTCTTCCCGGATTGACATTAAAGGAGGTGCTACTCATCACTGAGCTACACCCACCCTTGCAAAGGGTCTTCTAGGTATGAGAAGCTCAGCTGTCTTTTGATAGTGCCTTATCTCTGCAAATGCCTTCGTATATCTTCTTCTTCATTGTGGTGCTCTAGCTTGTGGTGGTGGTGGTCTTTGTTGGACATTTTCTTGTGGTCTTGGTTGGTGTTGCAAAGCCAAAGAGCGCACAAAGCAGAGAAAAAGACGGGCCCCAAAATTTTTCCGATTTGAACTACATATTGTTGTATCATATTCATCCTTGTAATATATTTTTCCATGTAAATGCACTAGAGGAGTCCTCTAGATGCATCCCCACAGAAAAGTAGAGAATACCCATGTACAATAGTAGGAAATTAGTCTCTTAGTGAATAAAGTGCCGGTCACTTGTGTGAAAGGACCATTTTTAGGGCACTAGTATATAAGTCAAATGTGACTCTTTGTAAAGGACTTTTTGCCATTGTGAGAATAGAGAGCACAGAAATTCGAATTTGTGTCTTCTTCCCTCCTTATCTTCTTCTTCGCGAGCTTGTATACATGTGTACTGCTTGGAAAGAGTGCTTGTGAGTGTTGTCTATCCATGAGAGTGATTCTTTGCTGGAGGAAAGGTGTGTGCGAAGTGTAGGAAGTGCTGAAGTGTAGGAAAGTATTCCCGCGACTCAGTATTTCGCTCATAACTTGAAGTAGGAGCGTCAGAATTGAGTGAAACCACTGCCATTGGATGCGTCTTCTCGAGAGCTTCGAAACGCATATGCTATTCGCTATATTTGGAGTTCGGAGCTGGGAGAAAAGTCCAAAATACTGACGGCTGCTGCACCAAGTATCGTTTCGCCTTGACCGACAGTTGGAGCTCGTTTGGATAAGTCTTTGCCTCATTTACATTCTTTGAGTAGTTCATTTGCATTGACCATTACATGATTGCATGTCTTCATACACTCGGCTAGGTTTGTATACTCTTTGGATTGATAATTAAAAGCGTGTATCCCCACTATATGCACTTGTGAGGGGATTGAGGTATAGTCTCTTTCTCCGCAAGTCCCTAAGTTGATGCTTAGGTCAACACACTTTTTGGCGCCGTTGCCGGGGAGTGACGAATCAAACCGAGGCATTCGTGTGATGGTAAGTAGCTTTTCGCATTGAAGTAAGTGGAGGAGTGGAAATCTTCTCTTCTTTGGTAAGTCATTTTCAGCCGCACTTGCTACTTCTCATTCTTGGAGTGTGTGTAGCAAGTTGATAGATTAGGGAAGAGAGTAGAAGGAGTAGAGTAGGAGTGAGTAGAGAGTGGACTAAATCATTAGAGTAGGTTTTAGTTTTGTTCAAAAAATTTCCTTTCTGTAAGCTAGAAACTTCCAAGTATAAAAGCCAAAAAAATTTCATTTTTCAATTCACTTGTGTGAACAAGTATCGTGGAGAGCACTGTCGAGTATCGTGAGTGTAGCGCCAGCGATCGTGGTGAGAAAAAGGGCAAGCTGGAGCTTTACAAAGCAAGGGGAAGTGAGAAAGGAGTTGAAAGTGCATCAGAGGTGAGCCTATCAAGTGCTAATCCTTTTACATCATTCAAAAAATCAATTTCAGTCTGAAACGACCTGCGTCAGAGATCGTTTGGGTTTTACTGAGGTTAAAAGTTGAGTTTTGAGTGATCCAGAGAGTGGAGAAGGGGGAGGAGAGTGCATAAAACAATTGCATTGAATCAAACCTTAAAAAATTTTTGTCCAAAATTGTCTAAGGGTCAAGTATCGTTTTGCTCCCGCGGTCGAGTATCGTTTTGCTCCTGCGGTTGAGTATCGCGATATTTCCCTGCGGTCGTCGATCGTTTCGTGAGAGATCGTAGATCGTTTCAGATAGAGATCGGTATCGTTTCGTTAGAGATCGTTTTGATCAAAGGTCGTCGATCGTGTATCGCTTGCCAAGTATCGTTATCCAGCGATATTTGTCAAAGATCGCGTATCGTTTTGTCACAAGTATCGTCGATCGTTTCACTGCAAAGATCGTTTCGCAGAGATCGCGATACTTGTTACAGATCGGTGTCGTTTCAGTTAGATATCGCCGATCGTTTCTTGTGAAGATCGTCGATCGTTTCATTTCGAGTATCGTGTATCGTTTAGTGAGGGATCGCGTATCGTTTCGGGTCAAGTATCGTCGATCGTTTCTATCAGATATCATTGGTCGTGTATCGTTTTCATCCAGAGATCGCTTTGCGAGAGATCGTTTTACCTAAAGATCGTTTGGTCAGAGATCGTCTTATTCAAGTATCGTTTTATCCGAGCATCGTTGGTCAAAGATCGTTTTGCTAGCGATCGTCTTAATCAAGTATCGTTTGGACCCAAGTATCGTTTGCCAGCGATCGTTTTGGTCAAAGGTCGTAGATCGTTTCACTGAGAGGTCGTGTATCGTCCCAAGCCAGAGATCGTTTGGGCAGAGATCGTTTTCCAGTGATCGTTTCGTCCAAGTATCGTGTCAGTCAGCGATCGTTTTGACAGAGGTCGTGTATCGTGGATTTTAGGAGTCAAGTATCGTGACTTGAAATTTTCCTTCAGTCATTTTCCAGCCTAAATTCCTTAGAATTCTAAGCTGCAGTTGGGAGTTCAAGAGACCAGAGGTTAGCAAGGACTGACCAGAGTTGTGAGGTGGATGAACCTGAGATCCGGAAGAACCCTAGGAAGCCGAAGAAGCGTAATCTCTTCTGTAGGGAGTGTAGCCGAACCAAGTAGCCGTTCACACTATTCTGAGACCTCCAGTGAGTCAGAAGGAGAAATCCCCATGGCTTCAGAGGATATGCAAAACGCTGTACCTATGATTGGCCAGATGTCCATCATTGAGGGAGAATACAGAACTTCCTTAGAGTATGTGAACACCAACCACAATGAGATCCCTATCTATTTGGATGGTCTAAACAGATCAGTGGCCAGACTGAGGAAGGCTTCAGAAGCATACATTGTGCCTAGACCAGCAGTTAAGTACATAGGAGGACTGTACATGGACAAACAAGACATTCAATACGTGGTCACAGAACACTCGGAAATCATTAATGAGCGTGGTGAGGAAAATAATGCTTCGAGCTTAAATGGAGGTGGAAACGAAGAGCAAGTAACTACTCCTAGAGGGAGATCTACAAATACTAAACTTTGGAGAGGAGACCTAATTCCCCAGGATGATACTCTAATAGATGTATATTTGATCAACGGGATGGAGCACCTGCTCAGAGCCCATTCCTCTATATGGGAAGCTGCTCCTAATCCAGTTACCATCTATGAGTTACAAGATCCTGAGTTCCCCACCATCATCACATATTTGGATAAAAATCACAGAAAATATTGGCCAATAACAGAACTAGAGAGAGCTGAGTTGAAATATCAGAACATCCCAGTGTTCCCCCCTAGGGACCAAGCCACTACGTCACGGAATCCACTTGGAACATCCCAGAACAATTCATATCAACAGTCGGGACAAACACAGCAAACACAACAGACCCAGGTCCCAGTCCGACCACATGTGCAATTTGCAATGCCTGCCATTAATCCTAACTACCGGCCACAACCAGCCATTGACCCAAGACATGGAGTTCATGCTCCAGTCAGACCACAGGTAGTGAGAGGACCAGGCATACCAATAGGAAGACCCAATTACCCTGTAATGCCTAGACAACCTGAAGCAGGAAGGAGACTAAGGCCGATCCAAGTGGCCAAGTGCATGAGAAATCATTATGATGGCTCTAGTGAACCCTATAATCACATAACAGAATTTAAACAAGTAGTTAGAGTCGAGCAGGTAGATGACTTCATGATTCAATATGAATCCTTTGGTCTTACCTTGTCAGACACAGTTTTGGCCTGGTTTCAGCCATTGGATCCGAATACCTTTCAGAACATGGAGCAGGTATATCAAGAAATGATTGAAGAATTTACCAAATCTGGAATTAAAAACAATTCTTCGTCATTAATCCACAGCTTCAAACAAGTCCCTACCGAGTCAGTAAGATTGGCAGCAAGGAGATTCAAGCAGTATGTGGATAGATGTCCCGTAGAAGAGAGACCAACGCAAAACAAAATGGTATCATTGTTCTTGGAAGGACTGTTGAACGGAACCTTGAGGTCATTAGTGTACGTAAAGAGAGTTCAAACCTTGCAAGAGTGTATGAAGGAATGTATAGACCTAGAAGATAACCTTGCAGAAGACTTGAAAATACCCCAAGGTAGTGTGAAAAGCGAAGAGTCAACAAGTAGCACATCAAACCCCAAAAACAACGTGGAAGAAATAGCCGATTTAGTAGCAAAAAAACTGAATGTTCAAGGACAGAGGAATTATCCCACTAATCCTATGAGAATGCCTATGCTTAGAAGATGTATGCAGTGCGGAGGAGATCATCCTTCTCATTTGTGTACTAGGGGAGTAGTCCCACCACCTGCCTATGCTCCTCATAGACCCTCTGTCCCCGGACCGCTACAATATTGCAGTATAGAGCAGAGATATACAAACCATAGCACCGAGAAATGCCCTTACAATAGGCAAACCAGACCCACCCAGCCTTATGTGAGATCATATGGATACCCGCAGAACCAGCAGGGAGGAGAAGCTTTTAGATATCCCTCTTATCAGCCGCAGGCACCAGCACCACGACCATACGCATATCAGGGATATACGCAACCTCAACCAGTGCTAGGACAACAACCGCCCCACCCTCAGAACGTTGTCCCAGTCAAGATTGCACAACCAGAGGAAAACCTAGAAAGGGCTTTAGTGCCAGCCACACCTCTGACTAGTAGTGAACCATATGACTCATTTTATGAACTTAGTCAAGGAACATACCCTGGTTATGAAAGTACGATGATAGAATATGGGCAACAATATGACCTATATGCTTATGGCATGGAGATACCTGATAGTTCTTACGGACACGAGCAGGATTATGTGCCCTTAATGTACACAGCTCCTAGAGCAACCATGCCACCTCGACCAATGAATAGACAGCCTGTACCCAGAGGACCATGTTACAGATGTGGAGGTGACCACTATATCAGAGAATGTACATTACCAAACCCACCACCACCACAACGAATTTGGGAAGGCTACTGTAGCGATTGTGGTAAGGAACATCTTTTCAGAGATTGCCCTAAGAACCCCAACAAAGTCACATCTAACGTGCAGATTAATGTGATAGAAGTGATTGAATCATCAGGGAGCGACAAAGAGTACATCGTACCTTTAAAAGCTATAACAAGAGCCAAGGCTAGAGAGAACCCTGATAAAACAGATGAAAGTAATCAAAGTGACAAAGAGGGAAATACACCCATCCCTCACAGAGTGGAAGACTCCGAAGAACCAGAAAAAAGTATTGCCAGTAAAAGATCCCAAAGATGGAAGAACCGGAGAGATAGAATAAAAGAAAAAAAATTATTACAAAGGAAAGAAAATGAAAAGAGTAAACAGAAATCAACAAAAGAACCTCAAGAGGAAGAAAAAAATAAAAATGAGAATAAAAGAGAGGAGGTAGGATCAGTATTAGCAGACCCAATACCCGAAGAATTAGCCATGTGTATTCAGGCATACAAGGCGAGAATAAAAGCAGGACCTACCATAGAGCAACATGAGAGAGAGTATCCGAGAGGCGACTTAGAGAAAGAAAGACTGGAAATCTGCAAAAAATTGATAGAAGTTGTCCAACAAACATTAGAAAAACCCGCATCACCTTTACCAACCAACCGAATTTCCGAAGAAAGATTCCAAGAGTGCCTAAACACTCAGGAAAAGTCTGAAGTACATAGACCACAAAACGAAGAACATGGTGATGAGAGAAAGGAAGGGTCCATAGTCCCTGAAATAGAAGGAGACTGGACTAAGGATCTATGGGCACGAGTTCAAGAGGACAAGTGGAAAAAGGTAGAAGGAATGGAACCGCCCTTTGAAGAATTAGAAGCAGAAAACGAAATAGAGGGTTCAATACCTGAACTAAATTCAGAAGAAATTTTTCCGATGGACGCAAGTGACAAGGAAGATGTAAAGGAACTACCTAACTACACCGGGGAGTACGAGCACAATTCAGAATTGTATCGCATTCCATCAATAACGAGACGGGAAATGAACCCTTCAGTTCAAACATCGGAGATCATACAATGTCTTAGAGAGGTAAAAATCCCATGTACCCTAACATTCGAGGAACTGTTAAAGGTAAAACCACATTTAAAAGAGAAATTGATCAATCAATGGGAAGTCAAGGAGGAAAAGGAAGAAGTGGCTGACGAAGTGAAAACAGTGAGAATTCCAGTGGATAAAGTAGGAGACTTTAGCGAAGGAGATGAAGGAAATACATGCCTGCCAATCACCTATAGGGGTTACACTACCAAAGCCATACTAGATTCAGGAGCTGGTGTTGGCATTGCTACTAAAGAAATTTGGGAGAAATGGGGACAACCAGCATTAAGACCAACGTGCATGAAAATTCAAATGGCAGATGGACATACGGAAAGACCCTTAGGATTGTTGGAACGAGTAGTCTTCACCACGTGTGGAGTAGAATTTGAACATACTTTAGCAATTTGTCACTTTGAAAGGCCAAGCAATTATGAAATGATCCTGGGAAGGCCTTTCATGAGACAGCTAAAGGTCGTACAAGATTGGGGAAAAGATGCAGTGTACCTACAACACGCAGGAACCACCACTAGGATCAACCTACATACATACACGTATCAGGATGTGCCACCTCTGCAATGGAATCAAATCCATAGAGAGGAAGACGATCAATCGGTTCATAGTGCAGGTTCTAGTGATCAATCCTGGATGAACGAGGACACTCATCTGTGGATATGTCAAGCTGCAAAGAAGGAAGAGGAGAGAAGAAAAGGATGGCAGCAGAAACAAGGAATAGTGAGATCGGTACAAGATCCAGCTTATATGCCACAAGTATTTCCGGATGAAGAATTCGAACCTCACGGTTGGATGGAGATCTTAGCTACCCTCGATGTCTGTGTAAATGAAGAAGTAGTGACCATGAACGAATGTATCGATGAAGAGGGTTATGATGTTAGTTTGTATATGGTAGTCCTTCAGGAGGCAGAAGAAGGAGAAGTGATCGAGAAAGACTGGAAGGAGGACTACGAGAGCATTGAAATGGAACCAGAACCCGTGGATCTAGGGATTAGTACCACCAACATAGATATCACTGCCAATGAAAAACATAAGGAACTCACACAAAAAGAAGAATTAAAAATTGAAAGGGAATTAGAAGATGAAGAAAACAAACTTCAAGACCAATTTGAGGTACCAGCCCATTTTAAAAAATATGAAGTGGAAGAAAGGAAAATTGCTATTCAAATGCCTAAAAGAGAAGCACAACCTGGAATAGCATATGATAATAAGGAACAAACCAAGAAAATAGTTGTAACTATGGAAGGAGGAGAGGAACGATGTACCTTCATAGGACAGGATGTCTCAGCGGAAGAAGAACAAGAGTTAATTCGACTCATAAGAGAATACCGGGATGTCTTTGCTTGGACTTATAAGGATTTAAAAGGAGTAGATCCATCTATATGTGCGCATAGAATCCCAATGACATCCGAGGCCAAACCTTCGAAACAGAGACCTTATACTTATAATGATGTGTATTCAGCCAAGATAAAAGAAGAAATAGATAAGTTGTTAGATGCTGGATTCATCTACGAAATCGAGCACACGGAATGGGTGTCACCCTTGGTGGTTGTACCAAAGAAAAATGGAAAGTTAAGAGTGTGCATCAATTTGAAGAAAGTGAACGCCGCGACCATAAGGGATAGCTATCCCTTACCAATCACTGATCATCTCTTGGAAAGGGTAGCAGGGAAGGAAGTTTATAGTTTTTTGGATGGCTTTTCAGGGTATAATCAGGTAGCCATTGCTCCTGAGGACCAACATAAGACTGCATTTGCAACTGAATGGGGAGTATACGCCTTTAGAGTCATGCCTTTTGGTTTAACGAATGCCCCAGCTACTTTCCAAAGATTGATGTGTTATGTGTTCAAGGAATTTCTGAGAAAAAGCATGGAGGTATACGTGGAAGATCTTTGTACATATTCAGCTATACGATCAGAGCACATCCCTGAACTTGAAAAGATTTTTGCTAAATGTCTCCAATATCGAGTGTGCCTCAATCCTGAAAAATGTGTCTTCATGGTGCGACAAGGGAAAATCTTAGGACATATTGTCTCTAAGAATGGAATTTCCACAGATGAAGACAAAATCAAAGTAATTTTGGATTTACCAAGACCTAAAAATGCTAAAGAAGTTCAGTCATTTATGGGACATTGTGGTTACTATCGAAGATTCATACATATGTATGCCATAATTGCTAGACCTCTTTATGCGTTATTGACTCTATTCAATTGGACTGAAGAATGCGAAAAAGCTTTTAATGAGTTAAAGAATCGATTGAGTTCAGCACCCATTCTTCGAGTCCCCAACTGGAATAAACCATTTCACATCCATGTTGATGCTTCCAAGTTTGCCATTGGTTGCATCCTAGCTCAACCAGCTGACACAGGGAAATTAGACCACCCGATAGCCTATGCCAGTAGACAGTTAAATCAAGCGGAACGCAATTATACTACTACGGAGAGAGAAGGCCTAGGGATGGTATACGCAGTCAAGAAATTCAGACATTACTTACTGGCAAACAAATTCAAGTTCTTCATTGATCATCAAGCCCTATTGTACTTAGTCAACAAGCCTTGCAATACAGGACGACTAGTACGATGGTTTTTATTGCTAATGGAATTTGATTTTGAGGTAATAGTCAAGAAAGGAAACACCCACATAAGGGCAGACCACTTATCACGTATAAACCATGGAGAACCACCCATAGGAGTTCCTAATGATCTGCCAGATACTTATCTTTTTAACCTAGAAGTATGTCCTCAATGGGCCGAAAAATTGATCCCGATACTTACACATGGACCTAAAGATGGGATCACGCCAAACCAAAAGCAAGATCTCTGGAGGACCAAAAACCTTCACATTATTGCTGGAAGTTTGTACCACCAGGATCCAAGCGGATTGCTGATGAGATGCGTGGAAGAAGGGGAACAAGAAATGTGGCTTCAGAAAGCACACATAAACCAATGGAACACTCATTTGAATGCAAATGGAACGTGGCAAACACTCAAGAGATTTGGCATATATTGGCCAACCATGCAACGAGATGCACATAACTATGTGTCAACCTGTCAAACCTGTCAAGAACAAATCCCAGATGAGAACTCTACATTATGCTATTCTACAATAGCACCAAGGTGGAGCATGCCTCTAGTAAAGTTCTTGAAAACTCGAGAGTACCCTGACGGAGCTACCTTAGCAAGGAAACGTGCTCTTGAAGAACAGAGTAAGGATTATGCCATCATAGGAAAACAACTCTTTAGAGGCAGGAAGGATAACCAACTAAGAATGTGCATTCATGAAAACGAATATCTCTCTGTCTTAGAAATGGCACACGCAGGAGCTGCGGGAGGACATTTCTCAGCAGACAGAACGGTCAAGATGATTCTCTTTGCAGGATTGTGGTGGCCAACTCTACATATGGATGCGGAGACATATGTGAGAAGCTGCGAAACATGCCAGAGAGCGAAATATCCCATTCGAAGAGACGACATGCCTTTAAGACCCATGGTTTGTGCAAGAGCATTTACCAAGTGGGGAATTGACTTCATAGGTCCTATCAATCCACCGGCCAAAGGATCACATGCGGAGTACATCATCGTAGCCACCGACTACTTGACCAAGTGGGTAGAAGCAAAAGCCACTAGAAAGAATGATGCTCAAACCACAACAAAATTTCTCTTTGAGCACATTTTCACACGCTTTGGACTACCGATTGAGATAGTGAGTGGTTGAGGAACGCATTTCCTAAACGAGGTCATTGAGTCACTAATGAATGACTTTCTTGTGATTCATAAAAAATCAGCCCCATACCACCCTCAAGCTAATGGACAAGCTGAAAGTTCCAACAAGGTACTATGTACTGTATTGACAAAGATCGTCAATAATGGAAGGTCTGATTGGGACAAACAATTACATCACGCAGTTTGGGCCTTCCGAGTGGCATATAAAACGGCCATTGGAACTACACCTTTCAACCTAGTGTATGGGCAGAATGCAATTTTGCCAATTGACTTCTTAGTACCTACATTGAAAGTGGCCCAGCAATATGAGTGGAACGGTCATGAATTGTCTCAGCAATTAGATCAAGTTGAAAAGCTGCACGAGACTAGATTGCAAGCTGTAGCAGGCATTTATGCCGCTAAACGGAGACAAAAGGCTTATTATGATGCATATATAAAAGACAAGGGACTAAAAGAAGGCGACTTAGTCCTAGTATACACCCTCAAACAGCATGCAAAGAAGCTACAAAAACGCGGATATGGACCCCTGATTATAAATCGAATCTCTACTAGTGGTGCAGTCAATCTCGCCACACTAGACGGAGACATTCTTCCCAACTACATCAGTGGATGCAGAGTGAAAAGATTCATGGAGCCTTTGACTGATCAAATGCTAGCGCGACTGTTAGGAGCTCAAAGTAGGAAAAAGGAAGAAGAACGAATACGAGAAGAAGCGAGACAGGAAGCCCTAGAACGCATCAGAAAACGGAAAGAGTGGATGAGAGAAAGAGACGAGAGATATCGAGTAGGAGAAGAACTCATCCCAATGGCTAATTTTAGAGCCACTGAGAACTCAGGGCAACAAAGAAGACAACCATACTTGAATCTGGGAGCAGGACGAAAAGAGTACCACTTAGTGGATGCTCTCATAGACACAGGAGCAGCAATAAGCTGCATCAGATCTTCTTTGTCTCAGAGACTTAAAGAGGAGTTATGCCCATCGAAGGCACAGCTAATAGGAATAGGAGGAAAAATTACTCAATGCATAGGTGAGATAACCTTACCTCTACATATGGGGAACAACACTATGGAACAGAGACTCTTAGTATGTCAGGACCAGGATCTGCTTGAAGATGTTGTGTTAGGTCAAGATTGGATCTATGAATATGAGGTAACCATTCAATTGGCTTTAGGATACATCTCAGCCAGGATAGGACCTCGTGAGGTATTTAGTTTGCTAGACAAACGACCACCCAAAGCCGCTAATATAGAGCCAGAAGTTCAGCCCAATGAACAAAGTCATGATTGTATGTTCACTAGCACTATAGAAACCCCATCGTCAAGTACTTCATGTGAGAATACCGTGAGTTCTGTGTGCAGTCCATCTTTGAGTATAGAGAGTCACAAGAGTGCACAGGAACATGAAATCAAGCCCAGTGAAACACAAGGCACAAGAGAGAATACTCCTTTGCAAGAATTGAAGTCTACACCTATGAAAGTATACCCTATTCCACATTCTTCACTAGCTTGGATAAGGAAGGATCAAAAGAAGGCATATCTTCAGCAACAGAAAAGTCTTCGACATCAGCATGTCAAATCGAATAAGAAGACAAAGAATTTTGAGCACCAAGGTCAATCTCGACTCACTAGCATATGGATCCCAAGGAAACTGATAACTGCACAACCAGATCGAACACAAATATGGATCCCAAAGTCATGTACTTCAAGGACGACCAACCAAAACAATGAGCATCCTCAGAAGGACAATCACCATCAGCATGGTCAACAGGCACATCAGCCAAGAAAGAAGACCTATTGGAAAAAGAAGGAGTCTGCAGCTGCAACACAAGGAAAACCGCAATTTCAAAAGCAGATAGAGCAAACGCACTATAAGGGACGAATCACATTTATCAAGAAGGTTCCGAAGGAAATACATCCCCACCAAATGAAGCAGATTTGGGTGCCGAGGGATCCCGCAACTTGTATGCATAGAGCTACAAAACCCACTTGCACACATGAGGAGTTGTCGAGATCCAAAGTATGCATGATAGGGCCACATTACAAGGCCAAGCATTCGGCACGTCTTTCTTCTACTTCCGGACAGTCACGCACATTTTCCCTTTGGAAATAGGAGAGCACTTGTACATACATAAAAAAATACTCCAAAAAAATTACTAACCGCTTCGGCTATGGACTAACTTTTATGTTTTCTTTTTAGCAAAAAATATAAAAATACATGAAAAAAATTCAGGTATTACCTTTCTCACACCCACGAGAAAGGGACGGCACCATGCACTCGGAGCAACATCGAATTATTAATCAACATATGGAGGAGGATTTCTATAAAAAAAAAAAAAAAAAAATATGGACACTAATTAACACTCTATATTGAGTGCAGATGTCATCAACAAATTCTGAAGCCACTCAAGAGGAAGAAGTCCAACTTCTTCCATTGGAGTCAATAACAAAGGTCAGAGGACATTGGTTTCGTGATGACCAACCTATCTCGGAACTTCTCTTTATGGCAACCATCAAGATTATGGACAGGGATCATTATTTCCCTATCATGTCTCAGGATTTCAAAACGATAGTACAAGGATTACCACATATTGAAGATGTATGGACCCAGGCAGGACTAGAAGCATTCCTGAGATTACCTATTTATGTACCAGACTTTCAGTGGTGCACTCAAGTAATGAATACTATGCAACCTGCTGCAACAAAGATATCAATTCCAGAAGCACAGGTATTGGATAAAGTAGGCACATGGAAGACAATTCAATTCACTCATGAATTGATCAATAAAGCCTTTGGATGGAATCAAGAAGGAATTACTAATGTCAAAGAGGAATGCCATGACCCCAAGAAAAGATCATTCCTAGAGATTAACAGAATAGATATTGAAGATGCTGTACGTTTGGTACATCAACACTTTTGTTTTCCTAGCATGAATAGATACACTGCACCACAAAAGATTGTAGTACAACTCCTATCTCATGCCATGAGACAGATAGGCAACAAAGTGAATCTGACAGGTTATGTACAAGAACGATTGTTTGAAGCCCAAAAGAAATGGGGTCAGAAGAAGTTCCTGAATGGCAGTTCAGCTTTGACTTTACTGATATATGAAGCTCTAGACATGAAACACTGCTTACAGGAGATGCCGACATCAGAAGGGCTAGCAAAGTATGCAAAATCCGCTACGGTCCCTAAGAAAAAGAAAGCAGTTGTATTGGTTGAACAAGCTGGAACCAGCTCACAAAAACCAATGAGGGGTACAAAGCGATTACGGGAGGAGGAAGCCCAAGTTACGCCACAATCAAAGAGAACACATGTGCTACCCACAATCCCCGTAGTACAAATGCCGATTACAAAAAGAGATTTGTCTGCTGCCCTTGAAGAAACCCATCAGTACATGCAGGGGCAAGTGAATCTAAATGTCCAAGGACATCATTATAGACAAGCGAGTCAAGTAAAACAACAACAGAGTACAGAAAAGACTCCAAAACAACCTGGAAGATACAAAGAATTGGGCATCGATGATTCTAGTACGAATACGGAATCCAGTCCTGAGAAAGACACTTTAGATACTGATATCAGGATAGAAACTTATGAAGAAGAAGGATCAGAAATGAATCAAGTGGAAGTGACACAAGACAACCACGAAGAAAACATACAAAAGGTAAATGATGATAACGAACCTGAACACGTCATTCAATTGAAGGACACTACAAAGCTCAGCATCAAGGAAGATACAAACAGGGCTACATATGCGAAACCACCTATTAAAGAGGAAGAACAAACCCCAGTGAATAAGGAAACGAGGGAGCTCCAACAAAAAGAACAAACCATAATCGAGGTGCCTGATGACACACCTCAAGGACATAACGAAGACATGGGGGCTGAGCCAAGGATCCAGCTTCAGATCAGGCAGCCCCATGATACCACGTTACATATTGCTCAAGGTAAAGACGTGACTACCGGAGAAGAACCAACAATACCTAAAACCTGGCTTAATGTAGATGTCACACAGTTAAAACCGGTGGTAAAACAGATGATTCAAACGGCCATGGACACTCAGCAGCAAATGATGGATATAGATGCCGAATATGACCAAGCAAGAAGAGAAAAAAATCAGTTTCAACTCATGAGTGAACAGCTATCGGCACAGCTAATTGCAGCACAAAAAGAATTGGCAAACAAAAATACTGAAGTGCTAGCAATCAAGACACAATACGACGCATCCATCGCCCAAAATCAAAAGCTGCTTACACAACTAGAAGAGTTGCAAAAATTACACAAAGCGAGCGAGGCTGAAAAAGAGAAAATGAAGATGCGAAGCGTGCTATTAGAGCAACAACTCAAGCTCTATCTAGAAGAGAACGACAGCCTGCGCGATAGGAATAAAGAATTAATGAAGTCTTTATTATATGATCAACCACTGATACAACAGGGGCCCTCTAACGCTAAAGAACAGGAATTAAGAGAACAGATAGCAGAGTATGCCGAGTTGTTGCGACAAGCGAAGGAAGTACAAGAGGAATCAGAACGGCGGCACACTCAGGAAATAGGTGAGCTCAAAAAGCAGCTGAGTACAGCACAGGCAAAACTGGTACAAAGCTACAGTGAAAATATGGATCACGTAGCTGACATAGGTAAGGAGCTTCTAGCAACCAAAGAAAAACTCGGTGAAGCCATACAAAAGATAAAGGAAAAAGATGAATGCATCGAAGAGCTAAAGAATCAGCAGAAAGACAAAGAACCGATCGGGACACCAGTAGTGCCGCCTAAGGAAAATCCTACTGACGAGGTGGAGGTAAGCCCTCTATCTCACCCGACCTATCATTCTCCAATACATGAGCAGTTGGCTGACATACATGACAAACATCCAATGCCATACACTGTAGAAATAAGTCAGAAGGAATGGGCACTAGTGGTGTCCCGGTTGACGGAAAATTTCGAAAATGAAGTAATCAAGGTCATGAAGGAAGCAAAGATCAAAGGTAAAGACTTAGAAAAGATCATGAAGCCTTTCAACATTCCATATGGATTGTTGAAAGAGAAAGCAAGGCAATATATAAAGAAGGTTACACAAAAAAGTCCAGATGAGCAGCTCAACTTCAAGAATGACACATTCACATACACTCAAGCAGAGTTTGAAGCTGCACAACCAGTGTGGCGGAGAAAATTTTTGGAGAAACATCCCACACTACGGGTGCATTGGCAAGCCGCACCATATCTATTACAGGTAAACCCTTCATTTTGTCCAATACCACGCAGAAGGGATACCAGGGAATTTTTGGATTTACAACGCAGCGGCACTATTAATAAACAGTGGCTAAATTATCCTATGTTACCTAGCCCGCCACATAACTATTTGCCAACAGAGGATTATATGGTCAAAACAATAGAATTTTGGCTGCAAAACTATGCGACAGTACCAGACTTAGCTGTCAAAATGACAAATAAAATACTTAGCATGATCCTTATAGTTTTGAAGGTCTTCAAGCATGCGGCCTACACCTTTTTGAACTTCATCGGCATTAATCAAGGCACAGATATACTTATTTTCGATCTATCAGTAATGCCGAGCCGCCCCACAATAATGGCATACTATTCCAGACTTATGTTTTTGCCAAGTCCATATATGCAGACATTTGAAGAAGCATTTTTTACAGGATTTTTTGAAATAGATTCGGAGATTTTTTTGAAGATGTCTTCCAATCTGAATGCCAGACTTGTGGCATATGAATTAAGCTTCTTCGTAGATCACAGACAACCGCCAAACGATGGAGTAAAAGCTGAACAATGGAAACAGATCATGATACGTGAAGCCAATCTGCTAAATGATACAGAGCAACAAGTATACAGAACATATGCCCGTCGCTTATCAAAGCCTGTCGGGGACGACAGAGTCCAGGAGGGGGGCAGTGTCGAGGGCGAGACGAGTAAAAAGAGGAAAAGAAGAAAACAACGAAAGAAACAGCTTCACTAAAAGGCAAGATCTGAAGATACATCTCTGCAGGAAGCCCCGCAGGGGCGCACACACCAAGGAAAAGCACGCAGCTGGAAGAAGGAATCAGGGCCAACAAGTATCACATATGTGGATGCTTCAACCTCTTGAGTTACAGAGGATTCAGATCAAGGCTTACGAGCTACATCCGCATATGTGCACTAATGGCGTGCGTGGCAAACCGAATCAATCGGCTTGGAGTAATGCAACCAGGTCCAATGTGTGCAACCAGGATAAATCAGAGCGCCTCTAAAACGTAATGCAAGATCAAGAATCAGGCAACACGGACCACTGGACGCGTGCGCGAAGCAAAGTCTGTCAAGGGACGACAGAGACGAAGAGGGGGAGAGTGTTGCAGAGCCAAAGAGCGCACAAAGCAGAGAAAAAGACGGGCCCCAAAATTTTTCCGATTTGGACTACATATTGTTGTATCATATTCATCCTTGTAATATATTTTTCCATGTAAATGCACTAGAGGAGTCCTCTAGATGCATCCCCACAGAAAAGTAGAGAATACCCATGTACAATAGTAGGAAATTAGTCTCTTAGTGAATAAAGTGCCGGTCACTTGTGTGAAAGGACCATTTTTAGGGCACTAGTATATAAGTCAAATGTGACTCTTTGTAAAGGACTTTTTGCCATTGTGAGAATAGAGAGCACAGAAATTCGAATTTGTGTCTTCTTCCCTCCTTATCTTCTTCTTCGCGAGCTTGTATGCATGTGTACTGCTTGGAAAGAGTGCTTGTGAGTGTTGTCTATCCATGAGAGTGATTCTTTGCTGGAGGAAAGGTGTGTGCGAAGTGTAGGAAGTGCTGAAGTGTAGGAAAGTATTCCCGCGACTCAGTATTTCGCTCATAACTTGAAGTAGGAGCGTCAGAATTGAGTGAAACCACTGCCATTGATGCGTCTTCTCGAGAGCTTCGAAACGCATATGCTATTCGCTATATTTGGAGTTCGGAGCTGGGAGAAAAGACCAAAATACTGACGGCTGCTGCACCAAGTATCGTTTCGCCTTGACCGACAGTTGGAGCTCGTTTGGATAAGTCTTTGCCTCATTTACATTCTTTGAGTAGTTCATTTGCATTGACCATTACATGATTGCATGTCTTCATACACTCGGCTAGGTTTGTATACTCTTTGGATTGATAATTAAAAGCGTGTATCCCCACTATATGCACTTGTGAGGGGATTGAGGTATAGTCTCTTTCTCCGCAAGTCCCTAAGTTGATGCTTAGGTCAACAGTTGGGGTGGTCTACGACGAGGTTGAAAGACTGTATGCTGCCGGATTAGCAATTGTAAAATCTGACTCTTAACGAATCGAAAGGTCGTTGCGTAAATGTTGTAACCTTGATTGATGTCGTAACCTTTATATAAATCAATGAAAAAAGACGCTTCGGTCACACTCAGAGGAGTTGCCAGACTGTTCGTCTGGTTGATGATGTCTGTGTAGTTTCCGTGGTGTGTTTGAGAACTCTGAGTTATTCTGTGTCTTTCTGTTCTGTTTGATTATTTGCACCTGTACGGTACAAATTGAGTTACTGTTATTGTCTCTGTTGTTTACAGTAGTTGTGTTTGGATCAGCTCTTAAGTTAGACAAAGTGATTGTGTATTACGGTAATGATAGTTTCGCCACTATCTGTTGAGAACGCATCAACTGGATTGTAATCGGTAGATTTTGGAAGAGTCTGATTACAGATAGTAAGATTGTAAGAGTGTAACCAGAGTCTTGGTAAGTAAGTTGTATTGACAGAGATTTTTAACGTTAGATTACGATCATGTGAGTGAGTTGATTTGGGAAAATCAAGTATAGGGCCTCTGTTTAACAGACCCCTTCCACTCCCAAGAACCCGATATATGTTTAAACGCATCTCTGATGGCAAGACCCGCGTTTAACATTGGCGCCGTGTGTGGGAAAGTGGCACCAAATTGTTGCAAAGCGATTATCGGAAAGTGGCACCAAATTGTTGCAAAGCGATTATCGGAAAGTGGCACCAGAGCGTTGTAAATTGATTGTGAGAAAGTGGTCATAAATTGTGGATCGACGAGTAGTACGCAAAGTATTGCAAGCGTGATATATGCCAGTTACTCGTTGCGGTGAAACGTACCCGAAGTATAGGAGAAAGGAATAGTATTGGGTGATACCTAATTTGCTAAGGACGCCCCTAGGAGCTAGAAGCGAAGATAAGTTTAACCCAGTTGTCAAGGAAGCGAAGAACGATAGTAGTGATTCCGGTAGCATTCCGGTGGAACGCAGTGCAATTTCGGTAGATTTCGGTGCAATTTCGACACAGTCTGTCGAAGATATAGTAACTCCAGAGTCTACTAGGCCGCAGTATGCAGTTAACTTAACACCATCTGGACAAGATTCGAATTTGTCTGAGGATAGAAGCGTGTTGGCCAAAGAAATCAGTGAAGGTGAAAAAATACCTTATTTTGGTGAAATTTCGACAAATTCTGGTGATATTTTGGTCCCAGTTACAGAGAGTTCACAGTCTCCCGGTGACGGTTTACCATTTCCTGGTGAATCTTCATTCCGGTCACCATTATTCAGAGTAAGCTTCCCTACATTTGATATCAAGGAGGAAGGTAGCTTATTCGAAGCTGAAATCCGAAAGAGACTGAACGATATTATCAAGCAGGAGAGTGCACAGGCTGACGATATAGATTCCGACGATCAAGAAATTCAACCTCGGAACTCAGGAGATAGTAACAATACAACAGCAAGCACCATGAGTGGGCAACAACAACAACAACAGTAGCAACAGCAACAACAACATCTACTTCCACCTCGTCCGGTTCCGACAGGAGTTACCTACACAAAATTCGGTGGATTTCCAGGTGATGATCCTGATGCTCATGCATGAAATTTTGAAATTAGTTATGCAGTACTTAAACATCCACTCGATCCGGTGTACAAGGCCATAGTATTCCAGTCAACACTAGTTAATGAAGCCGCCACGTGGCTTACCGAATATGATATCAACCATTTCGGTACCTATGAAGCAGTAAGAGATGCGTTTCTGCAGAGATTCCAGCTAAAGAAGAACCCTGCCGAAATTTTTGATTACCTGCAAAACAATAGACAGAAGCTGAATCAAACAGTGCAGGAATATGCCACCCTATTCAGGACTCATTTGAGACAACTACCGCCAGCCCATGTAAACTTGTCGGATGATGTCATCACGCAGTGGTTTATTAATGGTTTAACTCCGCAGCTCCGACAGATTATGATCATTCATTGTGTGGGAGCTATGACACTAGATGCGGTTATTGCAATGGCTTTGCAGCTCGAGAACAAGGTTGGAGGTTTTACCAAAGACCTGGAATGATTAAAAGCTAGCAAAAATATTGCAGAAGATCCGGTTAGACAGATGTACTGCACCACGTGCAAGAATTTAGGGCATACCAGTGCCACTTGTGCACTTAATCAGATATATTGCGCTATGTGCAATACAAACGGACATTCCACCGAAACTGTGCCTATAATGCAAAGTGCAGGGAACAACAACAGTAAATGCAATTATATGAGAACCAGGACAGCCTGCCACTCACTATGTACCACCTCAGAGGAGAAATAATCAGCAACAAGGATACAGAAATTATAGAGGACAGAAGAATACCAACTATAATGGAAATCATTGGAAGACAGGAACATCACAAGAAGGTAATGCCTTGCCACCACCTCGCTGTCATTTTTGGGGTGAGTTTGGTCACATCAGAAGATTCTGTAAAGATGCAGCCGAATATGATCAAAGGAAAAAAGAGCGTCAGAACCCAATGACAAATATGGTTCATATCACACCAATAGAAACACAAGCTGCAGTAGTTCAGACCCGATCCGGTAAGACACTGCAACCAGCAACTGAAGTATTTGAACCGGTATTCGCGAACAACAGAGAATGTATGACAAAGCTAGTCAGTGGACCACCACAGAACCTCTAGTGTTCCCAGATCCAATTCCGGTGACACAAGTTCCGCTGCCAAAGGAAACCGCGCAGGAGCAAGAGTCAGTCCCAGTAACCGATGCATCGTCTTTAGAATCAGTAAAAGGTACAAGTCAAGCAGAGCAGGCATGGGAAATTTTATCTAAAGCATCCATTACTCTTCCTCTTGGACAGTTACTCGCATTAGTACCAGGAGTTCGACAACAATTCCAGCAGTAGTTCAGTTCTGCGTCTTCCTGCATTCCAGCAACAACGACAGTAAAATTGGAAACTGACTCTACGGTGGATCATTCGATCCCTTTAATTATGGTATGGTACAAAAATCATAAGATTACTCAAGTACTAATGGATGGTGGATCTGGTGTAAACATAGCTACTGCAGCACTTTGTAAAAAGTTAGGCTGGACCGAAATTGAACCTGTCTAGTTTTTTGTTAGAATGGCCGACCAATCCAGAGTCCACCCAGTAGGACTTGTACGGAATGTCCCAATCACTTTGCAGGGTACAACTTTTAAGATGACTTTCGTAGTTTTAGAACTATCGGAGTCTAGTCTTGATTGTAATCTTCTTTTCGGTCGTCCTTGGTTGAAACAAGCTAAGGTTATACAGGATTGGTCTGCACAGGAACTCACTTCAAAGACAATAACCAAAAATATGTTGTAAAATTAGATGCTATTCAGCCCTGTGAACTACATGCTAGACCATATGTAGCAGAACCGGTCCATATGTTAGATGGGTTATCCGATGAGGAAGAAGAAGAATTTTTAAAGAATAACATTGATTTGATTTCCTTGGGAACTGTCGACTTACAATCTGTTGTAGATAACTGGAATTCGACAGTTTGTACGGTGGTGCCTGTGACCGAACAAGTAGAGACAGAAGGTACTGTTGTTAAGGATGAGGTTGATATACAACAACTTTTACAATCAGTTGATGATTCAGAAAAACAAAATCAATTTTATGTTCTCGAAGATCAATTGATCACATATAATTTAGGAGATGAAGTAAATCCACGACCTGTCAAGGTAAAGGAAGGATTGTCTGAAGCATTTCAAGCAGATTTGATACAACTTATTCGTGAGTTCTCTGATGTTTTTGCATGGGATTACCGTCACATGAAAGGTTTGGACCCTCGCCTCTATCAGCATCGGGTCGTACTTAAACCGGAAGCAAAACCAATTAAACAACCCAGCTACCAGATGAATCCTAACTATGCAGCACAGGTAAAGGTAGAACTTGATAGGTTATTAAAAGTCGGATTCATTGTTCCAGTCGAACATGCTGAATGGATCTCCTCGATTGTAATTGTACCAAAGAAAAAAATGCAGCTCCGAATATGTGTCGATTATAGGAAATTGAATGCAGCCACCGTACCTGTTTCTCCCCCTATCTTACTTCTTTCATGCAAGTATATCTAGATGATTTCTCTTTATTTGGTAAGATGGTAGCACACCTGTATCATTTACGGTGTTGCTTTGAGAAGTGTCGTGAATACAGACTCTGCCTGAACCCAAACAAGTCTATGTTTGCGGTTTCATGTGGTAAGCTGCTTGGCCATATTGTGTCTGCACAAGGCATACAAGTCGATCCTGATAAAATTGCAGCTGTGTTAGAAGCACCTGTGCCTACTACACCGAAAGAAGTAATGAGATTCATGGGTCAAGTCAGGTGGCATGGTCGACATTTACGGTGGCTTGCTCATTTGGCAATACCCCTCAATAGATTAATAACCAGTACTCCTCGACAGTTTGCTTGGACTCAGGAATGTCAAACAACATTTGATCTTCTAAAAGGCTTATTAACGCAGGTTCCAATTCTACAACCTCCTGATTGGGAACATCCATTTCATGTTTTTGTAGATGCATCAGATATAGCCATTGGAAGTGTCTTAATGCAACAAATTGATAAGTGGTTTCTGCCTGTTTATTATGCAAGTAGAAGGCTTGCTCTTGCTGAAAAGAATTATTCAGTAACTGAAAGAGAATGCCTTGGTTTAGTATATTCTGTAAAGAAATTTCGGCATTATTTGTTAGGCCGAAAATTCATCTTTCATGTAGATCATGCTGCGCTAGTTTATCTGGTTCGGTAGCAACATTTAGGTGGTCGTTTAGCGCGTTGGGTTCTACTATTACAAGAATTTGATTACGAAGTAATTCATCAACCTGGAACTGCACATGCATTTGCAAATTTCCTTTCTCGGTTGGATTCCGGTGAAGCTCCGGTCGGTGTTGATGACACCACACGTGCAATTTATGTTATTGACCCAACTAATGATGAATCTGCAGAACCTCCTGTGACACCTAATCACTATGATCAATTATTAGCCTTTCTTACTGATGGATGTCTTCCTGCTCAGACTTCTCTTGCAATGCGTAGGAAAATTGCAGTTTACAGTCCTAGATTTCGATTGATTGCTGGAGAATTGTATTATATGGATCACACTGGAGTTTTACTTCGTTGTATTCCTCCACATGAAGTAAACTCAGTTATAGCTTTGGCACATTCAATACCTTTCGATGGACATTTTGTAGCAGATTTAACGCACCGAAAAATTCTGCAAAGTGGGCTTTGGTGGCCTACCATGTATAGAGATGTATCTCAGTTTGTCAAACAGTGTGACAATTGTCAACGGTCTGGACAGCCTTTACAACGACATTCTTTTCCTCTGGAGCCTGTCTTACCTTTAGAACCTTTTCAGAAATGGGGACTTGACTTTATTGGACCAATCACACCTCCAACAATCCTTAGCAACAACAGATATATTCTGACATGTACAGATTATGCTACCAGATGGGCAGAAGCTTGGGCTTTACGGTCCGCTATAGCTATTTTGGTAGCAAAATGTTTAATGAAAGACGTATTCCCACGATTTGGATTACCATTGGAACTTGTGACAGATCAAGGCACACATTTTGTTAACAGTTTAATGAAAGTTCTCACACACTCTTTTTAGATTCTGCACAAATTCAGTTCACCGTACTATCCTCGTGCTAATGGCCTGGCTGAAAGTACAAACAAGACCTTGTTGAGTATGCTTCAAAAATTGATTATCGAATCACCAGAAAGATGGGATCAATTACTACCTGCACTATTATGGTCATACCGGACTACTTACAAAGTTGCCACCGGACTGACTCCTTTCAAACTTGCATATGGAATGGAGGCAATTGCACCAATGGAGCTTGTAGTACCAAGCTTATGTGTGGCCATCTCTCATAAATTGTTACCTGAAGATTCTTTGCCGTTTCGGTTGGACACACTCAAAGAACTAGATGAGCATCGCTGGGAAAGTTTTCTGACTCTTCAAGAAGTGCAGTTGCGGCAAGCTCGTACACATGATCGGTATCTAAAAACTCCAGTTTTTACGGTAGGACAACTTGTGCTGTTTTATAATGCAAAATCAAATCGCTCTGCTGGAAAATTCAAGTTACGCTGGTTTGTTCCTTACTAAATTACTGAACAAGTGGGCCCACCAACTTTTGGATTGGCTACTTTGACCGGAATTCCTCTTCCGAAAGTGATAAATGGTTCAAAGTTGCGGCCCTATCATGAAGCACCTGATTCACACTGAAGTGTTCTGCGGTTGCCCGCATATTTTCTCTTTTTTTTCTTTTCTTTTCCTTTTTAGTTTTGTGTGATTAATAACATAAGTCTGTAAATATCCTCGTTTCATACCTAATTATGATCTATAGCCACCCTGCATTATCGTTCTGCTCATGCATGCACACCGAAGTTATGAGGTTATCATTTCAACATCGCGCGATGATTAACAATTTCAATTGCTTCCCGCTGCCAAGTATCTACTTAACCTTTTTCATTCCATTGTCAATCACTATTGTGTCTGTGTGTTTTGCGTGCTTGTGCTCTCTGTATACCCTGTGCAATTGTGTTCCTATGCTTGTGTGTGTGCGCAACATGGAAGCGTTAGCAAACTTTGCTACGTTCCGTGATGGACTCCCCGCAGATGTAGGTGAGTTCTTGCGAATTCGTGGGTTGGCCAATTTCGCTGAACTACCTTGGCATTCAGTGGGTTGTCACCCGTTCTACGCCCAAATCATTGCCGCCATCACTGCCACACCTGCTACGGAGTAGAGTTGGCCAACAACCTCATTACCATCTCGGGTAGTTATAACTCTACAGACCTTTGCTGATGCATTCCGACTCTCTCCAAGAGGTCGAGAGAATGGATCTAGTCTTCCCATCGCCACAATGAATCAGTTGTTTCCCAGGCATTCCTCTAATGAATATGCTATTCTTTGTCGCCCTGAGCCTGAAAGATCCGCATTACAAGTTTTAGTAGCTATCCTCAACCTGCAAAAGTGTACATACGGCATATCTCACCCTTTCTATTCGGCAATAGATATGGCTGCAAGAGAGCCTTTGAACTTTGCATCATATTATTTCTACTACATTCATCGAGAATGCGTTTCCATCATTAAACATATCAACAAGGGAGAAATGCCCCGATCACGATTACCACATATATTAAGTTTCCTGTTTCTGGCAATACAAGCAGCACAACCACCACCCAGAGGTCCGGTATTACACCATGAAGAATCTGCGCAGATCCTAGAAGATGATGAAGAGGATGACGAAGAATTATTCCAGCTCCTCCGCCGAAAGCGCATCAGAATAAGCTCTTCCGATAGCCAAGTAAAGGGATCAGTCGCCGGACATGAAGATGATGACAATGAAGAAGAGACATTTCATGACACCGCTACCTCCATGCACCATGATTCGTCCACCAAGTCCTCTCCAAAGCAGCAACAAGAGCATGATGAGACCACCAAATCCGGAGCCAGCTCCTCTCAAGAAGAATCTCAGCAACAATCCGAACAGGAAAAGCAAGAAGATGGGCAACCTATCATTAAGGAAATTTTTGAAGAACTGATTAAAGCAGTGGAGTCTGCAGCTGCCAAACCTGATGACACTACGCAACAAACCACCAAACAGGTATTAGAAACAACCACTGTTCTTCTCACTCCTCCACTCGAACCTCCGATTAACCCCATTCTCCCTGTTCCACCTATTGTCCATGAGGAACCTTCTGCTTCATCTTCCTCACCAAATTACTCTCCTCGCTCTTCACACCAACTTTTGACAGCCTCTTCATCCCAACAGTCACTTCCTCCATTTCCCATATTTACCGAACTTGAATCCATGGGGCGCATGATTATACAATTTTCCCAGCAGCTTCCGATACAATTAAGACAAGTTACAGAGAATATTCGTCAGGAACTACAACATAAGGTGGATACCCTTGAAGCAGACATCACTCCTCTACAGGAAGAGATCGATGCTGTCAAAGCAGAAAATCATCATCTGCACTTCCAGATTAACCAGCTCCAAGCCAGACTTACCGAACAGGAAGCAGTTACCAATCAACGAGATGCGGCACTGGCCGAAGTCCGAGAAAAAGAAGAATTATTAAGTGTTGCTGATGTCGAACTAGTTCGGTTGAAGTAGTTAATCCAAGATAAAGAGGATGCACGTATAGCTCTGGGCAATCTTTTAGAAGAGACTAGAGCACAACTGAATGAAGCAGTACAGAAAGGACAAGAGATGCACGATTTGGTTAAGAAGACTAATGAAGAACTCCAAAGAAGCAAGTTTGATTTATATGAAGTAAACAATATTCTTAAACGCAAATTGACCATGGAAGCTCAATTACAGAAAGAGATAACATGGATCAGAAGAGAGCGTGATGCTTTTCATCGAACAATCCAATTTCAGAATCAGGAGATAGAAAGAAGAGAAAATCAGCTGGATGCTCAAAAAGAAAGACTGTCTCGAATTGATAAGCAGATAGCAGATATGAAAGTCAGTCGTGATGCGGCTCTGTCAAATGAATTTTACTTACAGGAAGCTTTTTTGCAGACACAGGTAGAGAGTTTAATAAGCCAAGTAATTTCTTTAAGCTCAGTACGGACAGATGATCAGCTCATAGAACCAGATATTTTGAAACAGATGTTAGAGACATTGAAAAAGAAAATTGCCCAGATATTTAGATTAGCCAGAACTATGTATTTAGAAGGAATAGTAGATGAACCGTAATTTTTGTATACTTTGCGGGTTCAAGTCCACCGTGCGTGCCAGTGTATGCCGCCGGATTGGCAATTGTAAAATCTGTCTCTTAACAAACCGAAAGGTCGTTGCGTAAATGTTGTAACCTTGATTGATGTTGTAACCTTTATATAAATCAATGAAAAAAGACGCTTCGGTGACACTCAGAGGAGTCACCAGACTGTTCGTCTGGTTGATGATGTCTGTGTAGTTTCCGTGGTGTGTTTGAGAACTCTGAGTTATTCTGTGTCTTTCTGTTCTGTTTGATTATCTACACCTGTACGTACATATTGAGTTACTGTTATTGTCTCTGTTGTTTACAGTAATTGTGTTTGGATCAGCTCTTAAGTTAGACAAAGTGATTGTGTATTACGGTAATGATAGTTTCGCTGCTGTCTGTTGAGAACGCATCAACTGGATTGTAATCGGTAGATTTTGGAAGAGTCTGATTACAGATAGTAAGATTGTAAGAGTGTAACCAGAGTCTTGGTAAGTAAGTTGTATTGACAGAGATTTTTAACGTTAGATTACGATCATGTGAGTGAGTTGATTTGGGAAAATCAAGTATAGGGCCTCTGTTTAACAAACCCCTTCCACTCCCAAGAACCCGATATATGTTTAAACGCGTCTCTGACGGAAAGACCTACGTTTAACACTCCCAAGAACCCGATATATGTTTAAACACGTCTCTGATGGTAAGACCCGCGTTTAACAAGACTTTCTTCTTCCATTGCACGCGTCTTGAGCTTTCTCCTTGTTCAGGATGTTGTTGCTGGCTTTGCTCCCTCTCTTGATCATTGGGTATGGCCCCCTGATTTGATGGTAGTGTCTTTCTCGCTACAGTAACCCTATGATTTGTAGGTATTTCTTCGTTACCCCATGGTGGCAATGTTTGACTCTCATCACTTGATTGTGAATGTTGTTGAGACACATCCTCATGCGATTCATCAAAATCAGCATAAAAGACTACCTGTCTATGAGCACGCTCCTTCACCCTTGTCTTTGATGGTCTCTTTGGTGATGGAGGCTCATCATATGATGATGGTGGTGATTGGGGTTGATTTATGACCTCTTCCCTGGATTGCCCATGTTCCACTTGTTCATGCAACTGTTCACTCCCAGAGGTATGGCCACCACCTGTTTCGCGATGGGATGCAGAGCGCGAGACACTACGTCGCCTTTTGTGGTGATTCATCCATGGTGGCTTTTGAGTGCCTTGCACATAGGTAGGAAAGTTAATGGGATCCTTCCTTGCAGTTTGCTTTGTTTGTGCCATCCTCTATAGTGCTAGAATGTTGAAATGAGACAATGAGTCTCCTTTTATAATGTTTCACTTAAAAAGGTTTTGTTCACATCTGAATGGACAAAAAATAGTTTAAAAATTAAAAATTACCTTAAAAAATTGCAAACAAGAGATTAGTGTGTAGCAAACCTTATGAATTATTCAAAAAATGCCATGAATGTATTAAATGACTTCACTTCCATGATGAACCCTGTCGTGTTCTTGTAGCCCGCCATTGAGCATGACGTAAAGGTCCCAATGATGACTTCCATTTTTCACTAACTAAGTTGTGTTGATTACATCTTGCAAGTTTTGCAACTTTCGACTCCTTGGCTCGTTCCATTGCATATGTCCTTGAAAATGCAGTACGATAAAACCAATTAAACATCTCTTCCATATAGTTTGATTGCATTGCACCACCACCATGTCACGTGTTCTTGAAGTAAACACCTATAGCCTTGTAATGTGACTTCTCCATTCCTTGTGTACTAAAAATCTCCAATGAACCATATCCATGCATAAAAAATGCTCCATGTGCAAATAAAATAGGCTGAAATGAAATAAGTACACATAACACAATCTTATCAACAAGAAAATTGAAAAAATAAGAAAACTTACAATGTAATATGTAATATTGCTCCCTCCCCAAGATAGGATGAAACACTTTGCAAACTCCATTAATGTATCTTGAAACAACTGACAGTCATTTTCGTTGGAGCTATTAAGACTCATTAAGCCTACCAACTTATCTAAGCATGACCAAACCTTCTTTCGCCTATTACTAAGGTCAATTTGAGAATCATTATCAGTGGTGATCATGCACAAGTCTTTCCATAGCTCCCTGCATTCATTTTTCTTAGGGCTTACACCTCTTCTGAAAAATTTTCTTGCCTTCTTCCTTGTCATTGACACTTGTTGCAAACTATTTTGTGATTCACCAGGTTTTTTGACAACTAGAGTTACATTACCACCATGACAACCAATAGAATTAAGCAACTCTTCCAATTTTTTGATTGCTTGTACACATTTATCAATTGGCTTCATGGAAAATGCATATTCTATGTGGAGCTTCAATAATCTATCAAATATTCTCATGAAAGCATGCAATGTGCAAAAGTGAACATTAACTAACCGAAATGGAATAATGGGATTCCAATCTTTATCTAATGTGTCACGGTTAGGTATTTCTAACATTGGACACCTTAACAAAGGTCTATCCCATTCCGTGGAAGTAGGTGCATCTATGTATTCATCTAAGCTAGATAGTACTTTTTGTTGTCCCTTTGTTACTTTGTAGCCTCGAGTACAAAATGGACATGGATAACGAGCAGATGCACCTTGCTTGCAACCTAACATGCATTTGATAGTTTTTAAATCCCCACCCAAGTGCCAATCTATCTCAAAATCACCAAAGTTTTCTATGTGGAGATTTGCACCATGAATTTGAGAAACTATTACTTTAGTGATCCATGGGGTCCTACTAAAAATCCATGAAAGAACATCATTGGATTCTTTAGGTACTTCAATAGCATCTAAACACCATATTTCTTTCTCGGATTGAACACTATATGTAGACTTAGAGCTAGAGTTACTACTTTCATCAGATATGGCATTTCTCACAGCTTCATTCATGAGTGTCAAACTCAATCTCTCCATTCGTCGTCCCTTTATGATCTGGCATTCATCTAACTTCAATATAAACTGTAATTTGGTATACAATGTATATCAAGGTAACAATAGTGCACATACCTGGTATAGTAGATTTGTAAAATCGAACCATTGCCTATTGAAGCCTCTCCAAATCCACGAATATGTTGTTGTACTTTGTGTAAGGAAATCCATTTCCAACTGCGCTTTTCAACTCTTTTTTGGATGTAGATAAATGATAAATAGACATAGACATAATATCCTCTATATATAAGTAGTTTCCAAGAATACTAGTTATATCTTCATTGGACATTGACTTCTTTAGCGATACCTTGTAAGGAGATGGAAACATATTCTGCAAAATACCTTCTCTTTCTAATGAATGCTTCAAAAGGTTGTACAATGCACTGTATCCTTTAGTACTAATTCCTGCTTCATCACATACCATCTGTACGTCTCTAGGAATGATAATATCTTGAAACTTTTTTGTGAAATCTTTAATCACTTGCTTCTTGATAAGGTTTCCTATCCGTGACTCCAAAATACTAACCACCTGCTTGTTGGTCAAACAAGAATTTAATAACTTGAATTGATCCTCTGTTGTTGATGACGCACTAGCATCTTCAACGAATGACCTACATAACAAGATATATATATATATATATATATATATATATATATATATATATATATATATATATATATATATATATATATATATATATATATATATATATATTATATAAGTCTTCCAAAAAGAGAAACAAATACAAGCCAAACCTTATCGCAAAAACTCGTCGTTTGAGTGCTCCACCACCAATTGAAAGAGAGTCAAAGGATGTTAATGATCGTCTCCTACGTCGCATCCCAAGTGGAGTCTCTCTCAAGTGTTGGACAATGTTTTTTAATTTCTCAATTGTTCTCTCCTTTTCTTCCATATGCTTTTCAAGCTCTGCAAGCTTTTCTTGTAAATATATGATTGTGCTTTCAAAAGTGACCAACCTTGTATGATTTAGTTGATATTGTTGAATCCAATACCTAGTAATGACAGTTGAATGTGTAGATAATCGTTGACAATAACCTAAGAGCCGAGCTTTATCGGCATCGATGAACTGAAGTAAAGTTGAGAGGTTATGGAATGTTGGATGGTAAGAAGACATTGGATCAGGAGGGTATTATGTCAGCAATTAGCTCTCTTCATACACATTCATCAGAAACTCACAATAGAAGCTCACAAATCTCCATGGATACACATAGAATAGACTCACAAATCAAAGAAACCACACAAAAGGAAGAAACACGATTTTATGCAGGAAACTCTCTCTATTTGCTTGGACAACATGTAATACAATTAACCAACCCTCTCATAATAGAGGAAATTGTCTTTTATACAATTTCAAGTGTCCCTTTTCACACTTGAATTTTGGTCCTTTCCTCTTTTATTCTAAAAATATGCTATCTAGGACTTTCCAAAAATTCTAGAAAAATTATATAAGATTCTACTCTACATAAGGAAGACTCTTCCTTATTTTTACATCAGTTGCATAAATCTTTTTACAAGTTTTTGACATTTTACAATTGTTTCTCATAAAAAATACTCCAAAAAATACTTCTTCTAACATTCTTCCCCTCCTAGACCTTTTGGCTCCTGACAAAAGACATTCCTGCTCATATATTCCAAATGCTCTCTTCACTTCTTCTTTCTTTGATAGACCTGTGACAGTAAGTCATGGATTCTTCTTTCAATAACATTCAAGTTATTTACCATTTCAAACAGTGCTTTCCTCCACTGTACTGCAGCTTCTGGCTTATCAATTACATCCTTTTTCATGTATTCTGTGTAGGCAGCTTCATAGGTAGTGAGTCGAGACTTTGTGACTACAGACAAGTTTTCGAATATCTCTGATTCTCTTTCACAAAACCCATAATCAAATGCATCTTCGAAAATTTGTAGATATTGACTGCCCAAAAATATTATTATGCTGTAATATGCCATCAAACATATTCTATCAGGTGTTTCACTGAGATCAAACAATAATGCATCAGTAGGAGAATTGAAGCCAATGTAATTTAAGATTCTGACATCTGTATTTGTATACGTCTCTATACAAGCAAGAATGAGTCTCATTACTCTGATCAGTAAAATACATGTTGGGTCATTAACATCTTTGTATGTGGCTATGACAGATTCAGTTGTATCCACCATATATTTTTTTATAGGCCATGTTCCTGCCTTTGGTCCTGCTAACTTTGGAAAATTCAACCATTTTGGTGGGATTTGTCCTTCTTTCCTCCTTTCCCAAAAAACTGTCCACTCTCTTCTCCTTGCTACTGGGCAATATGCTGGATTAATTTTCAACTGAATAGGTGCTTCCTTCCATATTTTCCTGCACTCTTTATTTGCATCCAACCATCTATTCCTCCATTTTGGATTAGCCTTTTCAAATAACTCTTTGGTCACATTGATATCTTCTTCATACTCTAGATATTTATTTGAAGGTAATCCAACTCTTGCCAACTGATAATTTTTTATACTTTCCATGATCATGCACAAAGGTATGCCCAGTCCATCTGCAACCCAATGATGTTGATCAGGATTTATCCCCTTATTTAAAGCAAATGTGACAATCTGGTCCTCATATTCATCATGCATTTTCCTAATGAAATCCATTCTGGATTCTCTGTTTGTCAACAATTTTTGGACAAATTCCTCTGAATATTCTTCTTCTGGTCTTCTATTTTCTGGTTCACTGCCATGTTGATTTCTGTCATCATTTCCCACTTCATAATCTTCTGTATATATAGTCTCTATCTGTGCTTCTTCCTGAGCTTGTGGCTTTTCCAGCTTTTTCTGTAGCTCTTCTATTGTCATCATCAAACTTCTATTTTGAGTTGCCCATATCTCTCTTTCTGCTATCCATTCACTTCTTTCCTTTTCCATTTTTGACCGCCAATCACTTCTTTCTTTTTCCATTTCCATATGCAACTTGTTATAACCCCTCATTGAGGTAGCAGCATGTGTACTAGCCTGTTTCTCTAGCTCCTTGGCTTCCTTCAACTCTGTTTGCAATCTCTTGATCTCCTTGTGCAATTCTTCCTTTTCCTCTTGTGTCACCAGAGCAGCCTTGATTTCTTCCTTCAGCTGACCCTCTTCCATGAGTAGTTTGTTAATTTACTCATTTGCTTTAACCATGATTTGATATGAACTTTCTTCTGTACAAGTTTTTTCTGAACTTTCCTTTTTGCTACCACTATAGTTCTTGTTTCTGGAGGTCCTTGTAGTTCTTTGAAATATGCTAATAGCTCCACTTCCTTTTTAACAAATACTTCCTCTGTCTTAGCTGCCATCATCTGATCATGAAGCTCTTCATAATGCTCTACTTCCTCTTGAACCCAATATGTTGCCTTGCAGTAATAATCTTCCAGCATCTTTTGATATTGGGCCTCGTATACTGCCCTTTTGTTATTTCCTTGAGTCAAATAAGTATATAACTGCTCTTTACTGGTCTGAGGTGGATGAGGGTCATTAGAAGATTGGACCTGCTTCTGAGCAGCTTCATGTGCTTCTTTGGTTGCTTCATCCTGCTTGAATTCAACTTTTCTTGGATCCAACCTCCTTTTCTTTACATGGACCACTTCCTCTGAGATTACCTTTCTTTTCATTCCTGCTCCCCTCATGCTGGTTTGTCCTTCTACTTCTCTCACATACATCTTCCTGGGAGGACTCTTGATTCCTGTCATAAGGCTTCTGAAATATTGTGCTTCTGGAGCCAGCTTCAACTGATCTTCCATTCCCAATACATGATATATGATCCTGGTTAAAAACTGGGCTCCATTCATATATTTTTTCTGTTCCCAATGTTTAGCTGCTTCTTTCAACTATTCATGTATGTACAGTGATACATCCATTATTCCAAAAGGCTTAGTTCTGTCTTTATTCTTAAACATAATCAGTGTTATTGATTTGTGCGGCATGGTATATCTCGGCAGTTTTGGAAAGCAAAAGTATTGCAAAAACATCCTGATGGCATACTCCTCCTTCTCTTTTCCCTTAAAGTCAGGAAATTTAGAGTATCCTGTATATGTTTCTTTATTCTTTTTCACAAAGCTATTATCAAGATTGGTTCCCATTGGGTAAAACTGTAGAGCTGCTCTGATATGCTCTGCTTTTATACTGATATTCACCTCCTGGTTATCTTTGTTCTTGACTTTACACCGGAAATAAGCATCATTACCTTTTCCAACTTCCAACGGGCTGTTCATTACCTGTGCCACTCTCTCGAAATCTATAAAAAATATGGGTTCCTCCAACAATTTGTGTAACCCTACTGCCTTCCATCTTTTCTGATTGACCGCTACTCTTTGAAATCTGTAGAACTCTTGACACATCATGGTATATTTGTAACCCCCTACTCCCACTGTGAATATATGCTGGCCAATTATGCTCAATGTTTCTTTGAGCTCCTTAACCACCTTTTCTGCTTCTGGAATCTTTGGCTCTTCATCTGACTCCAGGTCCACCTTCTCTACCACAACTTCACTATCCAAGAACCAGTGTCCTCTAGACAGAGTGACTGATTTTGCTTTGAAATCATGAATTGGCAACTCCTTTGGATTCATCATTCTGTATAAAATATATCATCACACAAAAGAAAAAAGAACTCCACCCACATGAGTCACAAGAAATCAAGAATGATATTTATTTTGAAATGAATTGATAGAAGAATGAAAATAAACTTCCAATTAAATTCTGACTTCTTTTAAAAGAACTCAATTAAAGTGATCATTAGGGCTATTGCCAGGAGTGTGGAAAGGAGCATCTCTTACGAGACTGCCCAAATAATCCTAATAATATGCCGAAAATCACTCCTATCAATGTTGTTGGGTTAGTTGTAGACTCCACAGGAAGTGTGACGTCCACTACACCAGTGCAAGTGATCACTAGAGCCCAAGCCTTGCAGCAGAACCAAAGCATAGGCTAGGAAAACGCTCAATATATCCAGATTCTCTTTGACTTGCATAATCTCTCTCCCTAATGGGTTGTTTGTTGTAGAAATAGTCTTCTCTAGTATGATTTGTCCATTTTCTCTCTAGTGTACAGTATTTGAGTGTTTTTCTGTCTTGCAAGTGTTGTGGTTTTTGATATGGACATTGTTGTACCAAATGATTTTCTCCACAATTATAGCATTTTTTATTTGTTGTTATCTTGGTATTTATCAAATTGGTTTTAGTGCTGACTTCTAGAGCTTTAGCAATGGCTTGAGCCGATTCTTCTGTTGGTGGGATTTTATCTTCATTTTTTCTAGATTGATCAAATGCTACCAGGTCTTGGCCTCTGTTATCTTCCAAATCTATTGCCTCTTTCACACATGCTCCTAGGTCAGGGCATCTCTTATAATATACTAGGGTTCTTAATTGGGCACTTCTTAATCCCTCTATGAATAGGGATACCTGTCTTGCCATGGAAGGTACTTCTTCTTTGGGACATCTGTCAATGTACTGCTTGAATCTCCTAGCTGCCTCTCTGACATTTTCATCTTTTTGCTGCTTAAAGCTATGTATTAGTGTGGCTGTGCTATGTTTTATTCCGGTCTTTGAGAATTCCCCAATGAAGGCTTCTAGAAAGGATTCAATATCTAGCTACATTTCTTTTCTTAAGGGAATGAACCAAGATAAGGCAGGTCCTGTTAGGGTTAGACCAAATGCTTCAAATTGGACTTTGTAATCCTCTACTTCTTCAGCTCTAATTAATTGCCTAAATTCTGCAGCATGAGCATGAGGATCAGAATATCCTTCATATTGATTTTTCATGCATTTGGCTACTTGATATGGTCTAAGCATTCTACCCTGATTTTGCCAATGATGTCTTCTTCTTAGTGGGAAATCATTAAATCCTTCTGGTTCCTTTTCAAAAGGATTTGGGGAAGTATGTGTTCTCCTACCTTGTGATTGTTCACCATTATTGTGAATTCCATGTGGTCTTGGCAAATCTGATTGCCCTAGGTTCTGTTCCCAAGGTCTCTTGTCTTCACATTGCCCTAGGTCATTTGAATTTTCTGGGTCTTGTGAGAAGATGTATACACATCCCTGCCTATCCTCATATCTACCATCTTTGAATTGAGCTACTGGTGTTATGTTCAGGGGAACTTCAAAGTTTCTCAATCTAATGAGAAACTTATGCATTCCATCCTGATATACATAGGTTCCAAACCTATTTGTATATATATATTTGAGGATGTTTCTAAATACCCCAGTTTCAATGGACTCATTTGTTTCATTTAAATTTTCCATGTTGTTTTCTTGCCCTAAATCTCTTTCTTGCAATTCCCCTACCATTGTCTCTATTTCTTTCCTTCCCAGTTCTTGCTGGGAATGTGTGTACAATTTATTACTAGACCTAAGGACCATTCAATTAATTTCCGCGATTCTGTGACCGAAATCGTGATTTCCATGATTCTGTGATCAAAATCGTGTTTTTCACGATTTTGTGTGAAAAATCGTGATTTCCACAATTCTGTAATCAAAATCGTGTTTTTCAAGATTTTGTGTGAAAATCGTGTTTTTCACGATTTTGTGTGAAAATCGTGATTTCCACGATTCTGTGATCTGTTGGGGCTTCACTCACTAATTAGGCATTGATATATGAAGACATATGGAGACATATGATGGAGGAAAGAAGAAGTGAAGGAAAGACCTACAGAAAATCAAGCCTAAGTGAAGGGACAATTTCACTATTATAAATTAGTGCAAAATTAGAGTCTAGATTTGTAATTGATCTTTAGAACTTACGAGTTCAAGTCTAGATGAATGTAAACCATAGGTATATAAGTTAATTTGAGTCAGAAACATGTAAGAGAGAACTCAATTTTGTAGTTTGAGGAAGTAGAGAAAAGTCGTGTAATTTCTGAGAGAGATGGTGAGAGAAAACTTCTGAGTCTGATAGAGTTTTCCATGGCTGTGAGCAAAATTAGGCCAAGCCATTTTGTACACACCTTCTCTGATAATCAACACATGTTTGTGTAGAAGCATTGTGTCTAATTCCTATTGTACATTGAGTCTCAAGTCATTTCATATGACTATGAAAGTTAGTTGACAGCTACGACTTTTCTGGCGCACATTTGACTGATCTTCTGAAGATCAGATCTCGAAGCATGGTGTAAAGTTTTTGGTAAGTGATAGCTCGTTGGAAAGCTATAATCCTCAACTACATTTGGTCAAAAGATCTTTGAGAAACGGGACGCGTACTCAGAGAAATCAGTTTAAGAGTGAAGGTATGTCAAATCGATGAAGTACATTTTCAGTTTTCAGACATAGTATAAAGGTTGATACAAAATCAGAGGATTGTGAAGTTATTGCTTGAAAGTTTTGTTTGTTATGTGTTGCTTAACACTAGCAAGAACTTCTCTTAGCAAGTAATCAAAAGATTTGGCAAAGATTGAGCTAATACACGTCAGATTGAAGGATTGAAGAAAAGGCGCAGATTTCTGTGAAGTGAAGTTTTGATTTTCACTAAGTTCAGAGATGAAGATTCATAATGTGAGTGTTGCTAAGCTAATGGTGGTTATGGAGGTCTTCTAATACCACATTAGTTTAGTTCTTGTGGTGTTTTACACACCAACAAGTGGTATCAGAGCAGATAAGGTCCTCGAGAATAAAAGGAGTGCAGATACAAGAAGATTTGAAGAGTTCTTTATCAAAGAAGGAGGAAGCTGAGGTGTTCAACAACCAAAAGTCATCAGAAGAGTATTTCGAAGTTGCTCCCAAGAGTAAAGGTCTACAAAAGGTATCATTCTTTAACCTTACACTTACAGGTTGAAGCAGAAGCAAGGATACCATGGCAGATCATGTGTCCATTGACAAATTGGACAGAGATAACTATCCTGCTTGGGTAATGAGGATGGAGGCCTTACTTATGAGTAAGGACTTAATGGTATATGTGACAGGTGAAGAGGAGAAGCCTAAATTTGAAGATGAAAGTCATCCAAGGAAGGAAGAGTTAGAAGCTTTGAAGCTATGGCAGAAGAGAGATGCAAGTGCAAGAGCTTATATATACAACACTATTACAGATCACTTGTTGCCACATATCAGAGGTTTAGAAACAGTTGAAGATATTTGGAATGCTTTGGAAGACCACTTCCAAAACACCACTAAAGCTAGGAAAGCTAGCTTATGGTCAGAGTTCACCACATTCAAGAAGAAGCAAAATCAGAACATTAGTGATTATGTCACTAAGATGAAAGACTTGGCAGATAGCCTTGGATCTATTGATGAGGATATTGAAGATCATAGGTTGATAGCTCAATTACTTGCAGGATTAAGAGGTGATGAAAGGTGGAAGCCTTTTGTACTTTCAACAGAACTTTCATTAAATCATTATGTGCAAGAATTAAATCAATTACTTGGATTGATGCTCACATTTGAGCAAGACTTAAAGTCAGATGGAGACAAAGGTCAAAGTTCTGCAATGTATGTGAAGAACAAAAAGAAAGGAGATAAAGGCAAAGCAAAGGATGAAGAAGAGTCAACAACTCAAGCAAATTATGCAAGAGGAAGAGGTTTTGGCAGAGGTAAAGGTCGAGGTAATGGAAGAGGTAGAGGTAATCAGAACAATAACAAGAAGACATGTTGGATTTGTGGATTGAGCAATCATCTAGCATATGATTGTTGGCACAATCAACAAGGAGCAAATCAAAATCAGAACAACAATGGCAGAGGTAGAGGTGGAAGGTTTCAGAATCAATTTCAAAGAGGAAGACATAATTCAAGAGGAAGTTTTGGTAGAGGTGGTGGAAGAAATTGGAATCAGAACCAATCATACAACACTACATATTACAATTATGCAAATGATACACAGAATGACAACCATACAACATTGATGATGAATTCAATTAGTTCATCAGAGAAGGAGGATCTCAAGGTATTCTATATTGACTCTGGTTGTTCAAATCATTTATCAGGTAATATAGAATTATTGTCAGAATTGGAAGAAGGAAATTCAAGTCATACAGTACAAACAGGTGACAATACAAAACACAATGTGCATTCAATTGGAAAGGTGAAGTGCAGGAGTGGAGCTGATTTATTAACAAATGTTTTGTATGTTCCAACAATACCAAAGAATCTGATTAGTGTTGGACAAATAGTGGAAAAAGGTTTTCAAGTCAGATTTACAAATGAAGGGGTATTTGTAGAAGATCCAGAGGATGCATACAAACCCATTGTTTGTGGTAAGAAGGAAGGTAGACTTTTTACTCTCAAAGTGCAAGGAAATGTTGGTCAAGCCCTAATTACACATGGTGATGAAGTAATTACAGAGTTAGATCTTTGGCATAAAAGATTGGGACATTTCAATGAAAGAGGAATCAAAACTATGGTGGAGAATCAATCTATATTGGGACTACCAAATGTAAAGAATCAACATATGATATACAAGTGTGAAGCTTGTCAGATGGGAAAAGCTCATAGACAACCATTTCAGAAGAAAGGTTTCAAGCATGATGGTTTGCTTGAACTCATACATACAGATGTATGGGGACCAACAAAAGAAGGTTCAATAAATGGATCTAGGTATTATGTTTTGTTTATTGATGATGCTACAAGGTGGATAACCCTTTATGTTCTAAAGGAAAGATCAGAAGTCTTTGGAGCCTTCAAACATTTTCATGCTTATGCAGAAAGAGTTACAGGTCACAAACTCAAGAGGCTAAGGTCTGATGGAGGGGGAGAATACTTCTCCCAAGAATTTAATGACTATCTTTGGAATGCAGGTATCAAGAGAGAGATAACTTGCAGGTATACACCTCAACATAATGGGGTGGCAGAAAGGAGGAATAGAACATTGGTTGAATTTGCAAGAGCAATGTTAAAGGAAAAGAATTGCCCTAATTATCTTTGGGCTGAGGCTGTAAATACAGCCACATACCTTGTGAATAGGTTACCATGTGGAGCTTTGAATGGTATGACCCCTTATGAAGCTTGGTGGGGTAAGAAACCAACACTTGACCATTGTAAAGTGTTTGGGTCAATTGCCTATGCTTATGTACCATCACAACTCAGACATAAGCTTGAACCAAAGGCAGAAAGATATGTGTTTATTGGGTATGATGAAAAGCAAATGGGTTATAGGCTATGGAGTCCTTTAACTAAACATTTTATTGTTTCGAGAGATGTGACCTTTGATGAACAGAAGAGTTGGTATGCAGATAAAGAATGTGAGCTTGAAACATTTGAAGAAGAGATAAGAAGGAGTGCAAGAGGTAAGTCACATATGCAAATAGATGGAGATGAAGAACATATGCAAGCAAGCACATCAAGAGTTGGATCATATAGAAGGAATGAAGATGGACCAATATTTGATGAAGAAGTACATCCAGATAGACATGAAGAGTGTGAACCAAGAAGGTCAACCAGAATAAGGAATCAACCTACAAGGTATTCATATGACACTTCTTACTTGACTCAGAAAAATTATGCTTACATGGTTAAGGAAGATGAAGAACCTCAAAGCTATGATGAAGCAAAGGGTAAGAGACAATGGGAAGTAGCAATGAAGGAAGAATTTGATGCTCTTGAAGAGAACAAAACTTGGGAACTTGTCCCAAAACCTAATGGTAAGAAAGTGATTGGAAACAAATGGGTTTACAAAGTTAAGAAGCATGCAGATGGAACTATAGCCAGATACAAAGCTAGATTGGTGGTTAAAGGCTATGCTCAAACATTTGGCATAGATTATGATGAGACATTCAGTCCTGTGGCAAAGATGTCAACCATAAGAACAATCATTGCCATTGCAGCATCAAAAGGATGGACATTGAGTCAATTGGACATTAAGAATGCATTTTTGAATGGATATATATCAGATGAGGTTTACATGGAACAACCTCAAGGGTTTGCAGATCATAAGTTTCCAAATTATGTTTGCAGGTTGAGAAGAGCCCTTTATGGTTTGAAGCAAGCTCCAAGAGCTTGGAATTATAGACTTGTAAAGTATCTTAATGACCTTGGGTATCAAAGTTCAAAGGCAGATGCAAGTTTACTTATCAAAAGAACAGATGAAGGTATGATCTACATTTGTATATATGTAGATGACATTATAATTACAGGTACCTCAAATGAAGGAATCAAGGAGGTGAAGAAGCTACTTGAAAGAGAATTCAAGATAAGTGATCTAGGAAAATTGTCATATTTTCTTGGAATGGAAATCACTTATGCAGAGCATGGCATTTATGTATCACAAGAAAGGTATCTCTTGGATCTTCTAAAGAAGTTCAACATGGAGAATTGCAGAGAGGCATCTACACCATTAGAAGTCAATCACAAACTCAGTAGATATGTTGGTGCAGAGTTCAAAGACATGAGGAAGTATCAATCTTTAGTTGGAAGTTTGATTTATGCAACTCTAACAAGGCCTGATCTTAGTTATGCAGTTGGTGTTCTTTCCCAATTCATGCATTGTCCAAAGGATCCACATTGGATTGCAGGTCAAAGAGTCCTTAGATATATCAAAGGGACTTTGAAAGAAGGATTGTATTATCCTTTTACATCAGATATAAGATTGAGAGCCTATAGTGATTCAGATTGGGCAGGAAGTCAAGATGACAGAAGGTCTACTCATGGCTACATGATATACATTGGAGATAAGCTTGTGAGTTGGTGTTCAAAGAAACAACACACAGTGGCCTTATCATCAACAGAAGCTGAATACAAAGGACTTGTGGAAGCAGCAAAGGAAGTCATATGGATGCAGACATTATTCAAAAGCTTGGGAATTGATCAAGGTATACCCATTATTCATGGAGATAACATGAGTTCATTATATCTTGCAGCAAATCCTGTGTTTCATGCAAGGACAAAGCACATAGAGATACAGTATCATTTTCTTAGAGAAAAGGTAATGGAGAAAGAGATTGAAGTGGTGTATACTTCCACAAAAGATCAGATTGCAGATATTATGACAAAAAGCTTGGATGGAGTAAAGACAAGTAAGTTCAAGGAGATGGCAGGAATAAAAGAGAAGGAGATTATGTGAAGAAGTCAAATTATGCTAATTAGTGATTGAGGGAGAGCTGTTGGGGCTTCACTCACTAATTAGGCATTGATATATGAAGACATATGGAGACATATGATGGAGGAAAGAAGAAGTGAAGGAAAGACCTACAGAAAATCAAGCCTAAGTGAAGGGACAATTTCACTATTGTAAATTAGTGCAAAATTAGAGTCTAGATTTGTAATTGATCTTTAGAACTTACGAGTTCAAGTCTAGATGAATGTAAACCATAGGTATATAAGTTAATTTGAGTCAGAAACATGTAAGAGAGAACTCAATTTTGTAGTTTGAGGAAGTAGAGAAAAGTCGTGTAATTTCTGAGAGAGATGGTGAGAGAAAACTTCTGAGTCTGATAGAGTTTTCCATGGCTGTGAGCAAAATTAGGCCAAGCCATTTTGTACACACCTTCTCTGATAATCAACACATGTTTGTGTAGAAGCATTGTGTCTAATTCCTATTGTACATTGAGTCTCAAGTCATTTCATATGACTATGAAAGTTAGTTGACAGTTACGACTTTTCTGGCGCACATTTGACTGATCTTCTGAAGATCAGATCTCGAAGCATGGTGTAAAGTTTTTGGTAAGTGATAGCTCGTTGGAAAGCTATAATCCTCAACTACATTTGGTCAAAAGATCTTTGAGAAACGGGACGCGTACTCAGAGAAATCAGTTTAAGAGTGAAGGTATGTCAAATCGATGAAGTACATTTTCAGTTTTCAGACATAGTATAAAGGTTGATACAAAATCAGAGGATTGTGAAGTTATTGCTTGAAAGTTTTGTTTGTTATGTGTTGCTTAACACTAGCAAGAACTTCTCTTAGCAAGTAATCAAAAGATTTGGCAAAGATTGAGCTAATACAGGTCAGATTGAAGGATTGAAGAAAAGGCGCAGATTTCTGTGAAGTGAAGTTTTGATTTTCACTAAGTTCAGAGATGAAGATTCATAATGTGAGTGTTGCTAAGCTAATGGTGGTTATGGAGGTCTTCTAATACCACATTAGTTTAGTTCTTGTGGTGTTTTACACACCAACATGATCAAAATCGTGTTTTTCACGATTTTGTGATCAAAATCGTGTTTTTCACGATTTTGTGTGAAAATCGTGATTTCCACGATTCTGTGATCAAAATCGTGTTTTTCACGATTTTGTGTGAAAATCGTGATTTCCACGATTCTGTGATCAAAATCGTGTTTTTCACGATTCTGTGACCAAAATCGTGTTTTTCACGATTCTGTGATTAAAATCGTGTTTTTCAGGATTTTGTGTGAAAATCGTGATTTCCACGATTCTGTGATCAAAATCGTGTTTTTCACGATTTTGTGATCAAAATCGTGTTTTTCACGATTTTGTGTGAAAATCGTGATTTCCACGATTCTGTGATCAAAATCGTGTTTTTCACGATTTTGTGATCAAAATCGTGTTTTTCACGATTTTGTGTGAAAATCGTGATTTCCACGATTCTGTGATCAAAATCGTGTTTTTCACGATTTTATTCCCAGACAATCGTGATTGCTCACAATCGTTAAAAACACGATTCTCTTAAGAAAATCGTGCTCTGGGAATCGCAATTTTGTTCTTTGTTTCAGAGAATCGTGATTTTATGTCTGACTACAGAATCGCGATTTTGTTCACTTTTTTGAAAAAAATTCCAGGTATTGATTTTCAAAATTTTTATTTCCTCTATAGAATCGCATGACAACTCCCATGACAGGATAAGAGGACTTGTTGGCGCATGTGATAGTATTCCCTATAGGGGCAGGCTTGAGTGAAGAGAAGAAATTGTGCTGCGAGGTAATATGTTTGGTCGCCCACTATCAAAGTACCAAACATCTGAGTCTATTGCAGACATGCACTGCTCATGAGAAGATAGGTCAAAACTGCAAATAGTATTAAACATGATGGAGAGTGTTAATCTCCAAAAGAACAAGTTGACCTTGAATTTAGATCACCTCTATATCAAGATCAACTTTAGACTCCACCTAATTTAGAGAATCTTCACCAAATTATCAGAAAATTTGAAAGTTCTGAAAAATCAACTTCTCAGAAAAGTCTGCTGCAGATTAGTCACTCATTGACTAATCAATCCTGTAAAGTTTTTGATAAAACTTTGCACAACACTTCGCCTTAAGGTTGCGCAACTTTGCCAAGTTAAATCTCTCAAAAAGATTAAGTACACACTGAGAAATGTGTGAAACACTTTACCTATGTCTGAAAGTGCTTCTCTGCAATGGCGACTTTGACACCTGCAACTTCTTAGCACTGGTTCTCCCAACTCTGAACCCGTTTGATCAAGATCTTCTAGCCATAGATGGCTTACCTTCCAACTTAGATTTTGAGCCCTCACTTGTGTAAAAATTTACACTGTAGACTGAGCAATGATCATTTCATTGAAGATGAAATGTGCGCCAGATTTCTCGACTGTTAGAACATTCTTACATATGAATGTTCCTAATCAAAATTCTCACATCCTGATTACAATTAACCTCTCAAATTCTAGCCATAGATAGATTAGCTATGGACTTAGATACGTGCAAAAGGATTTCTCAAAAGATTAAGCACAGAAGGAGCAGACAGCAAAATATCGGGCGCAAAAATTCTCGATTTCTCAGAAAATTTACATCTAAGTGAGGATGGACAATTCACTCACTCTTCATGTGTCTAATGACACTAATTTCTCTCTCCCTATTCTCAAATCTCTTTTGCTCTACTTGCCCGACATTTTCCAACATATTTATAGATGAATATATACAAGTGTATGACTTAAACAAGGGTATAAGTCAGCTAATGTACATATGTGTACATATCTTTGAGTTTTCTGAAAATGTCCTTCCTTCAACCATCTGACTTTGTTTCCTTCTTGACTCCTTGACTTCATTTCTCCATAATCCTTCAATTGATGATTGTCATGCACCAACAGCTCCCCCTCAATCATTAATTGAGGTTCTTCTCTATCTTCTTTACTCCAGCCATATCCTTGAATCTTTGTAGTTTTGGTCCATCTAGACTTTTAGTCATCATATCTGCAACTTGATCTTTTGTGGGAGTGTGTATGACTTCAATCTCTTTCTCAATGACCTTCTCTCTCAGAAAATGATACTGTATTTCAATATGCTTAGTTCTAGCATGAAATACAGGATTAGCTGCCAAGTATAATGAACTCATATTGTCTCCACAAATAATAGGAGTACTCTGAATCACATCGAAAACTTTCAAAAGTGTCTTTAGCCATATTACCTCTTTTGCAGCTTCCACCATACCTTTATATTCTGCCTCTGTAGATGACAAAGCAACTGTATGTTGCTTCTTGGAACACCATGAAATCAATTTGTCTCCTACATAGCACAAGTATCCATGTGTTGATCTTCTATCATCCACATTACCTGCCCAATCTGCATCACTATATATCTTGATTCTTGTATCTAAAGTAAACCCATAGTACAACCCTTCTCTGAGTGTACCCTTGATGTACCTAAGTACTCTTTGTCCTGCAATCCAATGTTCCTTTCTAGGACAATGCATGAATTGTGAAAGCACACCAACTGCATATGATAAGTCAGGCCTTGTCAATGTAGCATAAATCAAGCTACCAACCAAACTTTGATAGAGTTTCATATCTCTGAACTCTTCTCCTCCAAACCTAGACAATTTATGGTTCACTTCCAAAGGTGTAGGTGCAACCCTGCAATCTTCCATTTTAAATTTGGTTAGCAAATTTTTAAGATACCTTTCTTGGGTCACATATACTCCATGTTGAGTATAAGAGATCTCCATTCCCAAGAAGAATGATAGGTTCCCCAAATCACTGATTTTGAACTCTTTCTCCATCTGCTTTTTGATCATTTGTATCCCCTTATCATCTGTTCCTGTAAGTATTATGTCATCAACATAAATACACACATAAATGAACCCATCTTCACTTGCTTTGAATAGCAAGCTACTATCTGCCTTTGATGCTTGAAAACCAAGATCATTCAAGAATTTTACAAGCCTATAATTCCAAGCCCTTGGGGCTTGCTTCAACCCATACAAAGCTCTCTTGAGCTTACACACATAATTTGGACTCACTTGATCTTTGAACCCATCTGGTTGCTCCATGTAGACTTCATCTGAAATGTAACCATTCAAGAAAGCATTTTTAACATCTAATTGAGACAACTTCCAACCTTTACAAGCAGCAATTGCAATGAGTGTCCTGATGGTTGTCATCTTTGCCACAGGACTATAAGTCTCATCATAGTCCACTCCATATGTCTGTGCATACCCTTTCACAACAAGTCTAGCTTTGTACCTAGACACACTTCCATCTGCAAATCTCTTTGTTTTGTAAACCCACTTACATCCAATGATCTTCTGACTATTAGGTTTAGGAACCAAATCCCATGTTTGATTCTCTATCAATGCATCATACTCCTCTTGCATAGCATCTTCCCAATTCTTCTTTCCTTTGGCCTCTTCATATGTAGAAGGGTCTTCATCTGCTTTTACCAAATAAGCATAATCTTTAGTAGTCAAGAATGAAGTGTCATAGCTATACATTGTAGGTTGCCATTTGTGCCTAGATGATCTCCTAACCTCTGCACTTCTTGAGGTCTCTGGTTCATCACATTCTGGATCAAATCTTGGCCTCTCTTCAACTTCAATCTGCACTTCATTACTCTCACTTTCATCAAGTAATTGAACCTTTGCTTTACCTTTCCTTTGTTCCACTACTTCTTCATCATCTGCATGTACATTATATTTACCTGCATACCAAGTACCTTGCTCATCAAATGTAACATCCTTGGATACAATAAATTGCTTTGTGGATGGACTCCACAACCTGTATCCCATTTGCTTATCATCATAGCCAATGAATACATACTTCTCTGCCTTAGGCTCCAACTTATGCCTCAATTGAGATGGCACATATGCATATGCCAAGCATCCAAATATTCTGCAATGATCTAAGGTAGGTTTCTTACCCCACCAAGCTTCATATGGTGTCATACCCTGCAAAGCTTTACAAGGCAATCTATTAACCAAATATGTAGCTGTATTAACAGCCTCAGCCCACAAATAATTTGGGCAATTCTTCTCTTTCATCATGGACCTTGCAAACTCAACAAGAGTCCTATTTCTTCTTTCTGCTACCCCATTTTGTTGAGGAGAGTACCTGCAAGTAACTTCTCTCTTTATACCTGCATTCCACAAATAATCATTGAACTCATTTGAAAAATACTCTCCCCCTCCATCTGACCTTAGTCTCTTCAATTTTTGACCTGTAATCCTTTCTGCATATGCATGATAGTGTTTAAATGTATTAAACACTTCTGACTTTTCCTTAATCACATAAATTGTGATCCACCTGGTAGCATCATCAACATATATGACATAATATCTTGAACCATTTATACTAAAGTCCTTTGAAGGACCCCACACATCTGTATGCACCAATTCAAGTCTTTCTGAATACATAAATCCATGCTTGGAATAGGATTGCTTATGAGCCTTACCTAATTGACATGCCTCACATCTGTATGTCATGTGTTGACCTGCAATGTTAGGCATTCCAAGTACTGAATCATTGTTAATCATTTCTTTGATACCTCTTTCATTAAAGTGTCCAAGTCTTTTGTGCCAAAGATCCAATTCTGACACCTTCTGCTCTCCATATGTGAACATAGCATGTCCAACATTTCCTTGTACCTTCAATGTGAAAAGCCTTCCTTCTTTCTTTCCTGCAATAACTTGTTTATACCCTTGACTAGGGTCTTCCACATAAACTCCATCATTTGTGAACCTTACCACATAACCTTTTTCCACAATTTGACCTACACTGATCAAATTCTTTGGAATTGTGGGAACATAAAGTACCTTACTCAGAAGAGTGCTCCCATCCTTAGCCTTGACTGAACCAACTGACTTTACCTTATGCTTTGTATTATCACATGTCTGTACTGTATGATTGATTGCATTATGATCTAGGTCAGTCATCAAAGCAATATTTCCACTCAAATGATTACTACATCCTGAATCAATATAAAACACTCTCATGTCCTCATGTGAAGTTTCACATGTGTTCATAATGAGAGTCGAATCCTCCTTTTGATCTGATGCATAGTTGTAGTAGGTACTATTATAGGATTGATTTTGGAAGCTTCTTCCTCCACCTCTTCCAAAAGAATTCCTACCACCTCTACCTCTGAAGTTTCCTCTCTGAAATCTACCTCCTCTTCCTCTTTGATTAAAGTTCTGATAATTACCATTGTTTTGATTATTATGCCAACAATCATGAGATAGATGATTGGTCTTACCACATATCCAACAAGCTCTTGCATTCTCTTTGTTGTTTCTGCCTCTTCCTCTACTTCTGCCATTTCCTCTTCCTCTTATGAAGTTTGCTTGGTTTGAAGTACCTTCTTCTTCACCTGATTGTTGCTTCCCTTTGTTGGCTTTCTTCTTGTCTTTAGAATACATTGCATGACCTGCACTCTTATCAACATCTCCTTTGATATCATTCTCAAAAGTTAGCATATGACCTAACAATTGATTCAAATCAGGAGTAAAGTGATCTAATGAAAGTTCTGTAGATAAAATGAAAGGCTTCCATTTCTCATCTCCTCTTAGCCCTGTGAGTATTTGTCTTACCAATTTGTCTTCTTCAATATCTTCATCCACTGCACCTAGAGAATCTGCAATGTCCTTCATCTTTGTCACATAATCAGAAATTGATTGTGAGGCCTTCTTCTTGAAGGTAGTAAACTCTGCCCATAGTGAAGCCTTCCTTGATTTGGTTGTATTTTGGAAATGCTCTTCCAAAGCATTCCAAATGTCACAAGCACTTTCAAGTCCTCTAATGTGAGGAAGCAAATAGTCATTGACTGCCATGTAGATGATGCTTCTTGCTTGAGCATCCTTCTTCATCCAATTCTTCAAATCTGCAAGCTCCTCCCTAGTTGGAACACTAGGATCTCTGAATTCTGGCTTTTCTTCATCTCCTGTGATATATCCTATCAAATCTTTGCTCATAAGGTGAGCTTCCATCCTCATAGACCATGCAGGATAGTTCTCTCTATCCAACTTTTCAATTTGGAGACTATCTCCTATCTTTACTTCACCTGTAGCTTCAAATCTTTAACCTTTACAGATAATAAGTGTACCTTTACTTCGAATGTTGCTCCTTCTGATCCTTTTGATGCTCTTTGTATGTCTTCCTTTGATCTTTCTTCAACCTTTACCCTTCTGCACCTTCAAGATGTAAAGTTTTGTACTTCTGCAATAGTCGGAGTCTTCTTCACTTCAATTTTGACACAACCTGCTCTGATACCACTGATGGAGAGTGTTAATCTCCAAAAGAACAAGTTGACCTTGAATTTAGATCACCTCTATATCAAGATCAACTTTAGACTCCACCTAATTTAGAGAATCTTCACCAAATTATCAGAAAAATTGAAAGTTCTGAAAAATCAACTTCTCAGAAAAGTCTGCTGCAGATTAGTCACTCATTGACTAATCAATCCTGTAAAGTTTTTGATAAAACTTTGCACAACACTTCGCCTTAAGGTTGCGCAACTTTGCCAAGTTAAATCTCTCAAAAAGATTAAGTACACACTGAGAAATGTGTGAAACACTTTACCTATGTCTGAAAGTGCTTCTCTGCAATGGCGACTTTGACACCTGCAACTTCTTAGCACTGGTTCTCCCAACTCTGAACCCGTTTGATCAAGATCTTCTAGCCATAGATGGCTTACCTTCCAACTTAGATTTTGAGCCCTCACTTGTGTAAAACTTTACACTGTAGACTGAGCAATGATCATTTCATTGAAGATGAAATGTGCGCCAGATTTCTCGACTGTTAGAACATTCTTACATATGAATGTTCCTAATCAAAATTCTCACATCCTGATTACAATTAACCTCTCAAATTCTAGCCATAGATAGATTAGCTATGGACTTAGATACGTGCAAAAGGATTTCTCAAAAGATTAAGCACAGAAGGAGCAGACAGCAAAATATCGGGCGCAAAAATTCTCGATTTCTCAGAAAATTTACATCTAAGTGAGGATGGACAATTCACTCACTCTTCATGTGTCTAATGACACTAATTTCTCTCTCCCTATTCTCAAATCTCTTCTGCTCTACTTGCCCGACATTTTCCAACATATTTATAGATGAATATATACAAGTGTATGACTTAAACAAGGGTATAAGTCAGCTAATGTACATATGTGTACATATCTTTGAGTTTTCTGAAAATGTCCTTCCTTCAACCATCTGACTTTGTTTCCTTCTTGACTCCTTGACTTCATTTCTCCATAATCCTTCAATTGATGATTGTCATGCACCAACAAAACACCCATTCTTCATCTTGCACAAGGTTAGCAAACTCTATTTTTGGGGTAGAGGCCTCTGGAACAACCATTCTAGCCTCTTTTTTCCTTGCCTCTTATGTAGCCAGTTTAGGACAGTTCTTTATGATATGATCATTTCCTTTATAGTACTTGCAAAACAATTTCTGCTTTTCTGATTTCTTCTCATCTTTGTCTTCCTTCTTTGAATGTGCAAAATTAGCAGATTTCTGCTTACTAGTTGAAGAGCTCCATTTTCCTTTGCCCTTATGACTAGCCAGGAAAGCTTGATGTGCAACACACATAATAGACATGTTCTACCTCAATTGATCTTCATGCAATAGAACAGAGACTAACTCCTCAAATGACAAGGCATTTGGAATGCCTTTCATCATCAATTCAAGAGTAGAAGCAAAACTCTAATATGAATCAGGATGACCATTCAAAACGGTCTGCACAAGTGAGCTATCTGGTATAACTTCATCAGCAGAAATCAGTTGTTCCTTCAAGCCTTTGATCTTTGTTAGAAAACTGTCCATAGAATCACCTTTATTCATGTGCTCACTCTCCAATGTTTTTCAGAGGTAAGCAACACAAGCCTCATTCCTAGCTTGGTACAATGTGGTAAGTGTATCCCAAGCATCCTTAATTGTTCTACAAGAGCGAATGTGAGGAATAATGGCACGTTTGACAGACAAAACTATCAATGCATGTGCCTGGGTACTCTTGTAAGACAATAGTTACACAATATAACACAGGAGCAATAGCAGAGAAGATAACAGATATAGGAGAATCTCAACAATTTTCTACTAGCAGCAAGTACAAAGATGATGGCGTTGTCCACCCGTGCGCTCTCAAGGTAGAGCTTAAATGGTGATCTAGACAACTCTAGATAGGGAGATACAAGGTAGAGGTATGCTGGCTCAACTCAATGTCTTAGGTAGTGCAGAAGTCATGTATATATAGGATCATGGGTGGCCTGCCATGGACGGCTATACATGGGCGGTAGGGCGTGGGCGGCCACCGCCCGCGTAATTGCCATACACGGCTTAGACTGGTTGAACCGACCTAACAAATATAAATGATTTCTGACTCCGACAGGGAATATTCCATGGAATATTCCCTTTACCGTCGCGCCGGGGGCGCTGCCCCCGGACCCCCACCAGGGGGCCCGCTGGCCCCCTGGGACCCCCCAGCCAGGGGGCCCGCTCGCCCCCTTGGACCCCCCAGCCGAGGCTGCTCACCGCTGCCCCGGACCCCACAATTGGGGACCCTGGTAACTCCCTTTCCTTATAATATCTTACATGGTCCAATATGACCTTCATCCAACATTCAAGTTGGGATTCCCATCAATTGGGTAATGCACGCTTGGCTTCTCCTCATAAAGGGGGCCTTACAAAATGTGCATACAATCATGAGGGGTAGACATTGATCATACTCTAACACCCCCCCTCAATGTTTACCGATGATAAATCAAGTAGGTCTCGGTCCTATGCCCATCTGTTGAAGATGCTTGTTGAGCTGCTCTCTTCCAAGTGCTTTAGTGAATATGTCAGCACAATTTGCCTCTGTTGGGCAATATTCTAGCTCCACAATTTCATCTTCAATTAGCTCACGAATGTAATGGTACTGTACTTCTATGTGCTTGGTGCGAGCATGAAATACTGGGTTCTTTGCAATAGCCATACAACTTTGATTATCACACTTGAGTACAATTGGCATATTTGATGGAAAGCCTATATCTGCAAGAATTCTCCTTAACCAGACTGCCTCACAAGAAGCAAAACAAGCTGCTTTGTACTCTGCTTCAGTGGAGGAGAGTGCGAGAGTTGGTTGCTTCCTACTTACCCAAAAAAATATTCCTGAACCAAGTGAGAAACAATATCCAGAAACTGATTTTCTAGAATCACAATCTCCAGCCCAATCTGAATCACAATATCCTTGGAGTGTATCACCTGTGGTATACAAAATACCAAAATCCAAGGTTCCTGCAATGTACCTTAGAATTCGCATTCCAGCATTCCAGTGACTCTCCTTAGGTTTGTTGGAAAACCTGCTTAACACTCCAACAGCATAGCAAATGTCTGGTCTAGTGTTGCACAGAAAAATAAGACTTCCAACGAGCTTCCTATACTTCTTAGCATCTACATCAGGCATGTTATCATCCATAGATAGCTTATGATTTACCTCCATAGGTGTGCTAGTTGGTTTGCAGTCCATCATTCCAAATGCCTTGAGAATTTCTTTGGAATATTTTTGTTGTGAGATGAAAATGCCATCCTTGCTTTGCCATACTTCAATTCCCAGACAAAAATGGAGTAGACCTAAGTCTGTCATTTCAAACTCAGTTCCCAAGCTGATCCGAGTTTGATTGATGAGTTCCTGATGATCTCCTGTAATGATCAAATCATCTACATATACAATGACAACAACTAGCTTGCTATCCCTTTTCGTTACATACAAGTTAGCATCAAAAGTACTTCTTTCAAAACCCATATTTTTGAAAAAATGATCAATTCGTTGGTACCAAGCCCGTGGAGCTTGCTTAAGTCCATACAAAGCTTTCTTCAACCTGCAAACTTTATTTTCTGAATTGGGCACCTCAAAACCTGGTGGTTGAGATACATATACCTCCTCCTTGAGGTGACCATTCAAAAATGCAGATTTGACATCCATCTGGAAAATAGGCCAAGACTTTTGTGCAGCTACTGCAAGTACCGTCCGAATAGTTGTCATGCGTGCTGTTGGTGCAAAAGTTTCTTGAACATCAAATCCTTCAATCTGTGAAAAACCCTGTGCAACTAATCGTGCCTTATACTTTTCTAATGTTCCATCAGCTTTATACTTAGCTTTCCAAATCCATTTAGTACCTATTACCTTCTTCTTTGGCGGCAAGTCGACTAGATCCCATGTATCATTTTTGAGTATACTATCATACTCAGACTGCATTGCCGCTCTCCAATCTGGATCATCAATGGCTTCTTCAATGGTGGTAGGTTCCTTTATCGAACCCATGATATCTGCCATTAGAGCCATGTTAACAATGTGTTCTGAGGCTCTTCTTTGCTCCTCTATTCTCTTTGATCTTCGTAATCCATCCGATGATGATTTTGGTGCATCTACATGTGGATTGTGATCATCAAAGAGCTGTTGTGCCCACTTCGGTAGTGGCTTACGCTGTGCAGCTACAATTGGTTGGCTTTTTATTGAGGAAATTTCTCCATCAAATGTTTCCTCCTCCTCAACTTTAACCTGTCTTTTGATAGGCACAAGGTGAGATATTTCTCCGTTTGATGAGATAGTAGATTTACCTTTATCTTCTACTAAGTGTGGTCGTTCATCAAACACCACATCTCGGCTGACAAAAATCTTCCTTGCCTCAGGATCCCATAACCTGTATGCTTTAGACTCTTCACTATATCCTAGGAAGACACACTTTTTGCTTTTTGAATCCAACTTTGATCTTGTTGAATCAGGAATATGTGCATAACAGAAACAACCAAAAATTCTGAAATGCAAAACTGAAGGCTTTTTACCAGAATATGCTTCTTGAGGAGTCATCCCCTTCAGAGCTTTTGTGTAGCTTCGATTGAGGATGTAGACTACTGTATTGACTGCTTCTGCCCAGAATGAATCAGGCATGTCTTGAGCCTTTAACATACAACGAGCCATTTCAACTACTGTCCTGTTCCTGCGCTCAACAACGCCATTTTGTTGAGGTGTATGAGCTGTGGTAAGTTGCCTTTTCACACCATGCTCCTTACAGTAATTGTTGAATTCTGTTGACAAGAATTCACCTCCTCTATCTGTTCTAAATTTCTTCAGTTTCCTTCCTGATTCACTTTCTACATACTTATGCCACGCTTTAAATTTTTCAAAAGCATCAGCCTTCTCTCGAATGAAATAAACCCACATCTTTCTACTATAATCGTCGACTAACAGCAAGAAGTAGAAAGATCCTCCTAAAGCAGGTGTAGACATTTTACCGCAGAGATCAGCATGTACCAACTCTAGAGGAGCTTGAGATCAATTGCTGGTCTCTCTTGGAAATGCCTTTCGTTGTTGCTTGCCCATCATACAAGCTTCACAAGGTTCCTGCAACTCTGAAAATGCAGGCAAATGAGCAACCATCCCTGTTCGTTGCATCTCCTTCAAAACTGCAAATCCGAGATGCCCAAATCGTTGGTGCCATAACCTGCTTACATCTTTATCTTCTGTAGCAGTTAAAGCACTTAACTCATACAAGTTATCCCGTCGTGTGCCTTTACCTACAACATTACCTGATGAATCCATGATTTCCGCACCACTCTTATTGAAGTGAACTTCGAGTCCACGATCTGTTATTGCAGAAACTGACAACAAATTTCTTTTGAGTGTAGGTACATAGAGAACATCGGATAACTTTTTCTCAACACCTGGAGAAGTGATAAAAGAGATGGTTCCAGTTCCTTCAGCTGGACACTTGGAGTCGTTTCCCACCACTACATTGATGGATTCCCGCAAAGGCACTAGGGAACTATACCAATCCTTTTTACTAGTCATATGGCGAGAAGCTCCACTATCTAAAATCCATGGCTCATCAACACGAGCTTGAGCAGATGAACATACCTCTTCAATAGCTACCCAAAGTTCCAGCTCTGTGTTGTTTGCAGACTCTTTGTTCTTCCATGATGATTTTACAGTCCCATTCCGTTCATCAGCTTGCTTCTTTCTGCAATCCTTGATGGCATGGCCTTTCTTTTCACAATAGAAGCAACTTCCTGTGAACTTTTTCTTCTTTGGCTTCTTCTTTGATCCCTCTGAAGAGCCTTTACCTTTTGCATTTGCTGAGAATGCAGCATCAGTTGTACTTTGCCGATTCTTCAGCCGCATCTCTTCTTCTAAAAGCATGGCACAAAACTCTTCAAATGTAAGAGGAGTTGGCCTTACCTGAGTGTTAAGGGCTGTTACTAATCCATCATACTTTGCTGGAAGAACACGTACAGATCTTCGAGCTAGCTCTTCTGGTGTTATAACAACACCAACTGCAGCCAATTGATCTTGAAGATGCTTTATCCGTTTGATAAAATCTTCAGCCTTTTCAGAATCAGAATGCTTTTCATTTGCCAACTGATTTTCTAAATTCTGTATCCTAGTGTGGTTCTTGGTCTCATATTGTCGAGCCAATATGCCCCAAGCCTCATGTGCTTTAGTAGTATGTTGAACTAAGGTAAGCACAGAATCACTTACACTAGTGACAATCGCACATAATGCATCAGCATTCCGCCTCTTCCAAGCTCGTAGAAGATCTGGATCTGGCTGAATCATCAATCTTGAATTTGCTGGATCTTCAACTGGTATAGGCTCTGGATCCAATCCCATCGGTCCCATGACAGTGTCAAGTAATTCATAGGAGTCCAAAATTGCAGAAATTTTGAACTTCCAGAGTGTATAGTTGGTTCCATCCAGCTTCCCTTCAGTGAATGCAGGTGGACGAATTCGAATAGGTGCAGCATTAACATTAGGTGAAGCACCAAGACTAGTGTTCGACGATGAAGCCATCATGTAATCACTCGAATAATCTACTGATATTCTAGTCTGCTAGTAGGCTAAAATAATGATACTTCTCAAGCTATTCGAACCTTACAGCTCTGATACCATGTAAGACAATAGTTACACAATATAACACAGGAGCAATAGCAGAGAAGATAACAGATATAGGAGAATCTCAACAATTTTCTACTAGCAGCAAGTACAAAGATGATGGCGTTGTCCACCCGTGCGCTCTCAAGGTAGAGCTTAAATGGTGATCTAGACAACTCTAGATAGGGAGATACAAGGTAGAGGTATGCTGGCTCAACTCAATGTCTTAGGTAGTGCAGAAGTCATGTATATATAGGATCATGGGTGGCCTGCCATGGACGGCTATACATGGGCGGTAGGGCGTGGGCGGCCACCGCCCGCGTAATTGCCATACACGGCTTAGACTGGTTGAACCGACCTAACAAATATAAATGATTTCTGACTCCGACAGGGAATATTCCATGGAATATTCCCTTTACCGTCGCGCCGGGGGCGCTGCCCCCGGACCCCCACCAGGGGGCCCGCTGGCCCCCTGGGACCCCCCAGCCAGGGGGCCCGCTCGCCCCCTTGGACCCCCCAGCCGAGGCTGCTCACCGCTGCCTCGGACCCCACAATTGGGGACCCTGGTAACTCCCTTTCCTTATAATATCTTACATGGTCCAATATGACCTTCATCCAACATTCAAGTTGGGATTCCCATCAATTGGGTAATGCACGCTTGGCTTCTCCTCATAAAGGGGGCCTTACAAAATGTGCATACAATCATGAGGGGTAGACATTGATCATACTCTAACAACTCTGCCATCCCAACAAATTTGGTCTATAGTAGGTGCAGGAAAAACCACAACATGAACAAGAATATGTAGAATATCATCATCTTCGACACCTTCTACATGAGCTTCAGTACCTGCAGTTGTAACAGTTGCAGGTGTGATAGGACGTTTTTCAACACCCTGCACAATGTTCCACAATCCTTTTGCAACCAATACATGTCGCATCATATAATCCTATAACGGGTAGTTGGTACCATCCAACTTATCCTCAACAACCAACATACAGAATACATCACTGCTTTCAACCATGGCCGATGAATAAAATACCTTGATGCAGAAAATTGACTATATCTCAAAAAGTTGAACAAAATTGCCTAGATGAATTCTGCTAAACCTGTGGCAGACTTCGAGACACCTATACTGGCAAACTGAAGCTGGTATATACCTTTGGCACAAAAAGATGAAATAGCCTACACAAGCACTAGGATAGTGCATTTGAAGGCCAAAATGAGCTCAGATTGGGATTTCGGCACCACATAGCGAAGCTGTTTTGATCTTTGAAACACCTTGAGTATATGAACCAAATTTCATGTGATTCTAAGACTGTGACCAAAGGGGTGTTGACGATGCCCTAGATGAAGTGGCAACCTGCTATGATACCAATTGTTGGAGTTAGGTATCGGCGGAAGCACACGAACAACACAAGGAAGAAGAAGAAGAAGCTTGGAGCATAACACACAATACTAAATGTATTACTAGAGAATGTAGAAAGATAAGTAACCCATTACGGCTATAGGCATATATACAAGTTGGGGGAAAAAACCTCCTAAAGAGGGAAAAAAGTGCCCGGGTGGTCCTAGAGTGTTCACACACATCACTACCTAAATATATCAACATCAACAACATGGTAGGGTAAGAACAAGGAAAAGAATGGTCAACAGAAAAAGTGTAGAAGTAAATGAGGAAGAGGGATATCAAATGCCATTATTGTCATAAGAAAGGACACGGAAAGAAAGATTGTTATCCATTAAAGAATGCTAAAGGTAAAGGAAAAAATGTTGATGGGCCTATTAAAGAGCTACTGAAACCATCTGCCTCGACTATAAAGATTGAAGAAATTAATGCGATTTCTGATGATGGTGTTTATTGTACTATTCCTACTGAGGCTCTTATGGTTGATTCTCTTTAGATTCTAGTGCTTCTTTCCATATGACACCACATAAAGAATGGTTTGTTCTCTATTTATGTAGGAAACTCTCTGGCACTGTGAGACTTGGTGACCCTTACCATTGTGAGGTTGTCAGGATTGGAGATGTGGTTGTGCAGTTCATTGATGGTTCAAACTTTACTATGCATAATGTGTGCCATGTACCTCAATTATTGCACAATTTGATATCAGTTGGTCTACTTGATGACCTTGGTTAGAAGGTGGTTTTCTATGCTCAATCATTTCATATATCAAAGGGAAGTATGATTAATGCAAAAGAAAGAGAAGTTGGCTCACTTTATCCTTTATTTGTATAATAGAAAGAATAATTTTTAATTGTTATAGAACAACCTATGGATTGTATTTGGCATTGCCATTTCAGCCACATATCGCATAGTGGAATGGAAAATCTTTCTCATTCTAGCTACTTACTTGTGTTATCTTTCTCTGTTTTTTCATTTTTGTGAGCATTTTCAATATAGAAAGCAAACTAGGAATGTGGATAAGATGCACATTGACTCTTCAATTCAACCTTTAGATCTCATTCATACATATGTGTGTGGTCATATGCCCACAAGTGATTAGGTGGTTTTCTTTACTTTATCACTTTCATAGATGATGCTACTAGAAAATTTTGGGTATATCCTATCAAATTGAAGGATGAGGTACTCCCTACTTTCAAAAAATGGCTTGCTTTAATTGAGACTAAAAAAGGAACTAAGCTTAAGGCTTTATGTTCATACTCAAGATAATGTGGCAGATGCTTTGACCTAAGGTCTATCACATGATAGCTTTCAGCACTGTTGTCACTTGATTGGGGTTACTTGATTCATGATCTTACTATGTAACACGCCCATCAGGTGAAAGGTATAGTTTGTCAGTTGGGATAGATGGATGGATACTTCAAGAAATGAGTAGGTACAGCCAAATTTTGCTTAGTACCAGCCCTTTGTGACTTCAAAATTTATCTGTGCACCCTCTTAGTGTTCCAATGACACCATAAAAGTGCCTATGTACTTTGGAAATGATGTATGAAAAGATTGAATCAAAACAGAGTACTTCCAAATAGAAGACTCAATGAAAACCTTCTATTTTTTATCATATACCTATTTCTTTTAATGCTCAATGCTACTAGTACAATAGGAATTGGAAAAAGTCCTTTTAGAGCTACCTAATTAGCTTAGTAGGCTAATGATCCCAAGTGGAATCACTTGAAATGATGCACTATACAAAGAGCAATCAATTTAGCAAATAAATCATTACCCCCAATTTTTTAGGACCTCGACAGAGTTTGACTAGTGAGTGCTTTGACACATTTTTCTCCAAATTGGCTGAATGTATTTGTTTCAAAATTTGTCAGCACGTAGATAACTTGAAGCTGATTCCGACAAGCTATATATCATTGAATTTGGTGAAGAATTGACCGAGATATGAGCAGCACAAGTTGACAATTAGAGATCACTATCACAGAGATATAATAGATGAACAATGTAGATGTATTGTATTAATGAGAAATTTTGTACAAGATCATAGGCTTGATGATCATAGCCTGATGATAGAGATAAGTGTAGGCTACAATGTAGACCTTGCACACGTACAAAATGGCAATGGAGAGCTCGGATAATGAAGCTAAAACCGTGACTTTTTCAAGTGACTTTATATGAGTGTTGTATTCAAATTTGAATTTGAATTCAACTTTTGGCTCTCTCTAAAAGTGATCCTTCATTCTGGGAGATATTCCCTCAATGAAGTAGGTACTTTTCTAACTAACAAGTCCACAAATTTTTGGTAGGTGATTACAAATATTCTCAAGTAAAAAAGAAATGACTTTTACAAATGGTAAAGATAAAAAATCTTCCTAGTAGTGGTTTTCATGGAACTTCATATCTTTATGAACCTCAAGCCAAATGTGTGGGCTTGAACTTTGCACCAACAGGTCCCCCTGAAGCCAAACATTTTGGCTTAGTCTTCATCTTCAATCTTCATGAATATCCTGCAATCCAATCATTGATTGAAACCTGCAAAGTTTTGTACCATCTAATTTTTTAGTCAACAAATGTGCACATTGCATATTAGTTGATACATATGCCAATTGAATATCCTTGCTCAATAGCTTCTCTCTCACATAATGATAGTGGACCTCTATGTGGTTGGTCTTAGCATGATAAATTGGATTTGCTGCAAGATGTAATGAGCTTGTATTGTCTCCAAAAATCCTTGGAGATGTAGTATGCAATCCTAATTCTGTATACAATAATCTGATCCATATGGCCTCTTGAGTAGCATTGGCTAATCCTCTATACTCTGCCTCTATAGAAGATAGAGCAGTAGTATTTGCTTCTTTGAAGACCATGATATTGGCTTATCGCCTGCAAAGGATAAGTATCCTGAGGTACTCCTCCTATCATCTTTGCATCCTACCTAATCTGCATCTGAATAAATTTTGATGTCCAAGTCTAATGTATAAGGGAAATAAAATCCATGATGTTGAGTACCCTTAAGGTACTTCAAGATCCTTTTGGCAACCTCCAAGTGAGGTGCCCTAGGCTTGTGCATAAACTGACTTAGAACACTTACTCCATAAGCAATGTCAATCCTTGTCAAGGTAGCATAGTTCAAGATTCCCACTATGCTTTGGTAACCTGCAATGTTCTCAAGTACATCACCTTCATTAGCACTTAATTTTAAGTTTACCTCCATTGGAATACTAGCAACTTTGGCATCCTACAATTGAAATTTCTTCAACATATCCTGTATCTACTTTCTCTGAGTAATGTAAATTCCAGAGTTAGTATAGACTAACTCAAGTCCAAGAAAATATTTTAGTGACCCAAGGTCACTAATTTTGAATTCCTTCATCATCTGATTCTTGATCTGTTTGATGCCATTAGCATCATTACCTGTAAGTATGATATCATCAACATATACACATAGATATATTGCCTCTGAATTACTTCTCTTGATGAACAAAGAAGTATCTGCTTTACTCATGACAAAACCTTCATCCTGAAGGTATGTGGTCAACCTATGGTTCCATGGTCTAGGTGTCTGATTCAATCCGTAAAGAGCTTTATTCAATTTACATACATATGTTACCTTGTTTGGGTCCTCACAGCCAGGAGGTTGAGACATGTAAACCTCCTCTGAAATCCATCCATTTAGAAATGCATTTTTTACATCCAACTGATACATGTTCCAATTCTTGGCTACAGCCACACTTACCAATACCCTAATGGTTGACATTTTAGCCACAGGTGAGAATGTTTCTTCATAATCAATTCCTTGGGTTTGTGCAAAACCCTTAGCCACAAGTCTAGCTTTGTACCTGCTTATTGACCCATCAGAATTCCTTTTGATCTTATAGATCCATCTAGAACTACTGCTTCAATTTCCTCATCCATAGCTTCCTTCCATTCTGCCTTGGTCTTTGCCTCTTCATATGATGCTGGTTCTTCAATTGACAAATCTTTTGCAAGATAAACACAATGCTTAGTAACTAGGGAAGTGTCATACCCATATCTGATTGGCTTCTTGCTCTCCCTTTGTGATCGTCTGATTGCTTGGTTGGATGATTCAGGTATATCCTCCAATTTCTTCATCTTGACTTTGCCTTTGGACTTCCATGCCTTGAACTCTTCAAGATTGATGATGTCCTCATCATCCAAATTTATGTCTCCATTTTGAGTAGGCTCCTCCTTAGTGAGGCTTGGAAACTCCTCTTCCAAGTCATAAGGTAGTTTTACTTTCATGCATTCATTATCAAACCAAGAGTCATTTTCATCAAAGACGACATCTCTACTGACCATGAATCCCTTGTTTGAAGGATTGTAGAACCTGTATACTTTCTGGTTTAGATCATATCCAATGAAGCTGCACTTCTCTTCCTTAGGGTCTAGCTTACCTCTTATCTGAGAAGGGATATGCACATAAGGTACACATCCAAAGATTTTGCAATGATCAAGTGAAGGTCTTCTACCATGCCATGCTTCATATGGGGTCATCCCATCAAGAGATTTGGATGGAAACCTTTTTACAAGATAAGTGACAATAGATACACTCTCTGCCCACAAGTAGTTAGGTAAATTTTTCTCATTTAACATTGACCTAACTTCTCAATAATCAATCTATATCTCCTTTCTGCTACCCCATTCTGCTCAGGTGTATACCTTGTGGTAATTTCTCTCTTAATTCCTCTTTCCTGCAAGAATAAATCAAAATCATTTGAAAAGTACTCACCTCCTCCATCTGACCTTAGTCTTTTTAGATTTCTCCCTGTTTGATTCTCAACAAGTGCAAGATACTTCTTAAAACAACTGAATACTTCATCTTTGTGCTTCATAAAGTACAATACAGTCCACCTCCTGTAATCATCAATGAAAGATACATAATACCTTGATCCACAGATTGAAGGATCTTTACTTGGTCCCCATACATCTGTATGAACAAGTTCTAGGTAGCCCTCATGCATGTAGCCTTTCCTTGAGAAGGGTAACCTGTGAGACTTTCCGAACTTACAAGCATCACATTTATAAATCATATGTTGCTTGGATACATTAGGTATCCCAAGCACACATTGATCTCTGCATATCTATTTCAGAGTTCTTTCACCAACATGTTTTATGCCAAATTTCAAGCTCTAATAATGTTTGATTTTTATAATTATAAAGTGTGATGTTCTATGTATCCTCAAGTTCAAAAGTGAATAATCTAGCTGATTTTTCTCCTTTGGTAATTCTCTTGAACCCATGCTTGGGATCCTCCACAAATGCTCCATATTGATTGAATCTAACCTGCAAACCCTTTTCCACAATCTGTCCAACACTCATTAGATTCTTGGTAATTGTTGGTACATATAAAACCCTACTCAAGAGATTCTTGTTTCCATCAGAGGTCTTAACATTCCCTACTTTAATCACTAAGTGCTTGGTGTCATCACCTGTTTGTACTTGATGCCTACCCTTTGGTTCCTCAAGGTTAGAGAGAAGAGCTACATTGCCTGCCACATGATTTGAGCATCCTGAGTCAATGTAGAAGAGATGGTAATCATTTATACCTGGTTTTGATGTCATGTTCATGATCAAAATAGATCTTCTTGCTCCTCTGTGTATTTGTTGTAATCATTCCTTGATTTGTAGCCTCCTTGGTAGTTTCTATTGTAATTGTTGTTGTACTTTTTGTTGTATCCTTGATGGTGATTGAAACTTCCTCTTGATTGTTTATATTCACCTCTTTGATATCCTCTACCTCTCTGATTCTTGAAATTCTTGTAACAATCATCTATAGTATGATTTGATAAACCACAAATATTGCATGGTGAGGAGTTATAAGATCTCCCCCTGCCTTGCTTACCTCTTCTGCCCCTTCCTCTTGAGGTTCTACCTCTCCCTCCATAGTTGGCTTGAGAGGTAGTTCCTTCATCTTCAACCTTTTTGTTCTTGCCTTTCTCTTTGGACTTACTTTTATCAGTGTATAGGGCAGAAGATCTATTACCTCTTGATGGATCGCCATTCTTTTTGAGCTTGGCTTCATGGGTAAATAATTGCCCCATGAGTTTGGTAAGGTCTGGAATCTGCATGTCCATGTACAAGTCCATGGTAGTTGTGAAGCTCTCTTATTTGTCATCAGCTTTAATACCATTGATTATTTGCCTTACAATCTGCTCCTCTTCAATTTCTTCTCCTATGCTTGCTAATTGATCTGCTACATCTTTGACTTTGGTCACATACTCTGAGATACCTTGCTTAGGTTGTTTTCTTTGAGTAGTGAACTCAATCCACAATTGATTCTTCCTGGCCCTTGTGTTGGAAGAGAAATAAGAAGACAATGTTTCCCAAGTCTCTTGGGATGTCTCACAGTTCTTAATATGTGGAAGAAGAAAATCAGAGATTGAGTTAAGTAATTAGGACCTTGCTAATGCATCCTTGGCACACCATGTGCTCCTCTCTTGTAGGTTGTCCTTTGCTTCTGAATATGGGCATCTCCTCATCTCCTGAGATGTATCCATAGAGGCTCCTTCCTTGTAAGTATGTCTTCATCCTTACAAACCATGCTTGATAGTTGTTCATGTCCAATTTATCAATGAAAGAAGGAAAACCATCTCCCATTTTACCTTAGTTTTGCTCTAATACCACTATTGGGATAGATGGATGGACACTTCAAGAAATGAGTAGGTACAACCAAATCTTGCATAGTACCAGCCCTTTGTGACTTCAGATTTGATGTGTGGGCCCTCTTAGTGTTCCAATGACACCATAAAAGTGGCTATGTACTTTGGCAATGATGTATGAAAAGATTCAATCAAAACAGACTACTTCCAAATAGAAGACTCAATGAAAACCTTCTATTTTTTATCATACACGTGCTGCTTGTAATGTTGAGTGCTACCATTACAGTAGGAATTGGAAAACTTCCTTTTAGAGCTATCTAATTAGCTTAGTAGGATAATGATTCCAAGTTGAATCACTTGAAATGATGCACTATACACAGAGCAATCAATTTAGCAAATAAATCATTACCCCTGATTTTTTAGGACCTCTATAGACTTTGACTAGTGAGTGCTTCGATGCACTTTTCTCCAAATTGGCTAAATGGACTTGCTTCAAAATTTTTCACCATGTAGATAACGTGAAGCTGATTCCAACAAGCTATAGATCATTGAATTGGGTGAAGAATTGACCGACATATGAGCAGCACAAGTTGAAAGTTAGAGATGACTATTACAGAGATATCATAGATGAGCAATGTAGATGTATTGTATTAATGAGCAATGTTGTACAAGATCATAGGCTTGATGATCATAGCCTGATGATAGAGATAAGTGTAGGTTACAATATAGACCTTACACACATACAAAATGGCAATGGAGAGATCGTATAATGAAGCTACAACCAAAAATTTTTCAAGTGACTTTATGTGAGTGTTGTATTCAAATTTGAATTTGAGTTCAACTTTTGGCTCTCTCTAAAAGTGATCGTTCATTCTAGGAGATATTCCCTCAATGAAGTAGTTACTTTTGTAACTAACAAGTCCATGAATTTTTGGTAGGTGATTACAAATATTCTCAAGTAAAAAAGAAATGACTTTTACAAATGGTAAAGATAAAAACTCTTCCTAGCAATGGTTTTCATGGAACTTCATATCTTTATAAACCTCAAGCCAAATGTGTGGGCTTGAACTTTGTGCCAACAATACTTACACTCAAGTATTATTTATCATTCTTTATATTTCTCCCATAGTCACTATGGCCATATTGACCTATAGTGGGGGACTATTATCATTAGTTTCCATGTAGGAAAAATGGCTATCAGACACTTCTGTATATGTTTCTTTAGTGAAACATATAGTGGGTTGGTTAGCTACAAGCTATAAGTTTGACAACATTTGTGAGAAGTAGAAAATATGTGTTTGTGCTCTCTATGTACTATGTATTTTTTGCATATTCTGTAGCCCCCTATGCAGAGTATTGTGCGTGGCATTCGGAGCTTGGTTTTTTATTGCTAGGGTATCTTGTAGAGCTCTAGAGAAGGAGAGTCTATCGTGGTGCATCTCCATCACATCACTTTAGGGGCATTGCCCCCTAACCCTTGCCAAGAGGACCACTATCCCATGGGACCCCGAGATTCTCATCACTATTTGGGACCCCACAATTAAGGACCCTAATAAATCCCTTTTCTAATATTTTAAATGGTCCAAATTTACTGCCATCCAACATGCAAGTTGGGGTTCCCATCAACTGGGTAATGCATGATTGCCTTCTCCTCATAATGGGGCCCTTACAATATGTGCAATACAACATACAATCATGTGTGTTAGAGAATGGTCATATATTAATACATTCACCTTGTCTATGCTTGATGCTTTTCTAAGTTTTATCATAACTAGAAAAATCGTAAATGCAATTAGAATTGATTAATATTTTAATAATCTAATAGAATAATGCTTTATGTAACAATGAGAAATAGAAAAGATAGCAAAGATACATAAATAGCTTGTGTTTGGTTATTTTGTTAAATAACTTGATGCTTTAATACGGCTCTATCATGGTAGTAACTAGAAACATCTAAAATGTAACATAATTTGGTGAAAATGCAACAATAGTAAAATCTAAAAAGTAGAGATAGATAATTGTTGGTACAATTAGCAAGCCTAAGTGCTTTGTTAAGGATTTAGGGCTGTGCATCTATGTATCACCTTGCATAGAGAACTACATGTGAACTTATGCTTGTCAATTTTGGATAATTGTAAAAGTCAAGAGAAGAAGGAATCTTGTCAAGATACGAGGCCTCTAAGTCTTAGCTTTCCTATTGAATCTTGGTTGATGCACCTTCGAGCAATGTGTGGGAGTGCCTAGAAGGCAAGCAACATCCATGATGCACAAAAGAAGTCATGTAGACAATTTAGAAGAAAAAGGAGGTGCAAAAGATATTGCAACCATAGTCAAAGTCAAAGGTGATCCAAAGACAAAGGAGGATCAAAGAGAAGCATGCAAAGAAGAGAGAAGCCATGAAGCCATGAAGGTAAAGAAGAAGAGAGATTCTCAAAGAGAAGACAACAAAGAGGAAGACAATGAAGCAACAAGGATAAGTACAACCAAGGTGATCTCATTTCATTCTATGAGTTGTATGAAGCATGTTCTTTGATAGGGATTGAAGAAGAGCTCGTGCTAAGAGCCAAAGAAGCAAGGATGAAGCTGGAAAGAAGCCAAAGGATCTTGGAAGCAAAGGAGGAAGATCACCAACCAATCAAAGGAAGAGATACAAGGACAAATGAAGCAAAAGGCAAAGAGGATGAGAATTGGAGAGTAGCATGGACTCCCAATTGTAGCTTGAGGGGGAGTGTTGAAAATTATGGAACATGTGCAAGCTCCAATTGTGAGATTTGACACATAATCACCTCTCATCAATTACCTCTCCATCATTTATGCATTTGTTGTGAGCCCAAAATGAAGCTAGGCCTTGAAATTATAAAGCCTACACTCAAAACCTTAGAGTAAAGTGTTAAAATAAAAAGGGAAAAGTTATTTATGGCTTGGATAAAAGCTAATATATATTTCGAGAGATGGAATAATCACAAACGTTGTGACTTTATCCACATAAGTGATGTGTGATGGGGGAAGTATCTCAACCCCTAAGCAACGATGAAGCGCAAATGACCTCCACAGGTATCCTTCTTTGACCTCTGCACACCAAAAATGCTCTTACTCAGAGCTTATACAGAGAACTCCAGTGAGCTTTTGTAGACCTGTAGTAGACACCAAGGGCTTTCCAACAAAACAAATTTCACTTGAAATGGATGCTTACACAAAGAGAAACAATGTCTACAACATGAGCTAGTTGAATGCTCACAACTGCTAGTCAAGCAGAGACCTCACTTCACTCCAGCAAACTTTTCTCAGAGATTATACAGATAATGAATCTCAAACTTATGTCAACTTTAGAGGACTCTAATAGCTACCCAATGACACCAAAATCATAGCAAATGGATACATAGAGAAGGAGAACCAGCCCTTACAACAGAGAGCAAAATATTTCCAACAGAGCCTACACAAAGAGAGAGATATCAATCACACAACTTCACTAAAATGAATGTTGCTCCCAGCTTACTCAGAGAATGCTCCAGAGAATTGGTAAGCATAAAATAGACGCTTATAGCTATCCAATGAGACAAGAGTTACATCAAATAGATACCATATGAGGGAGAACCAATGCTAACAACTCAGGGGTAGAGAGTTGCAACACTGCCTGCGCACACACATAGATATGCCTACTAAAAGAAAACAAACAAGCAAGCAAGGGGGTTGCTTAAGCAAGGGGCTTGCTTATCACAACTCCAGCACTTAGTGCTCACTTTACATGAGCTAAAACTCCAAGAAGATGGCCCAAAAGAAGTCGGGATACATGCTCCTTTTATAGTGAGAGGTGTGCCCCTAAAATCTAGGAACTACCTTTCCAAATCAGCCTCCTAACTTGGAGGAATTAGTTGAGATGACTTGGGGAGTGGTTGAGTGACTTTTCTTGATGGAATCTCGTGGCTTTTGGCTTCCTTTGATTGCTCCACATGTCCATAAAAGATTCCCCACGAATTTTTAGCTTGAAGTATGACTTTTAACACTCCCCCTCAAGCTTCAATTCTTCATCCTCATCCAAGCTCCTTCATGTTGATGCATTGCTTGAATTTTGAAATCTTCATCCCATCCAAAGCCTTTGTAAACATGTCCGCAACTTGGTCCTTAGTACCAATATGATGTACTGAAACTTCCTTGGATATCACCTTTTCCCTTATGAAGTGATAGTGCACTTCAATATGCTTGGTTCTAGCATGATAGACAGGGTTCGATGCTAGATGAATGCTACTCATGTTGTCACAAAAAATTGGATATGTGTCAACCTGCAAATTAAGCTCCATAAATAACTTCTTAATCCACATTAGCTCACATGTGACTTGAGCCAAAACTCTATACTCAGTCTCGGTGGAAGATAATGCCACCGTGGGTTGCTTCTTTGAAATCCATGAGATGATCTTGCTACCTAGCATGACTATGTAACCACTTGTACTCCTTCTATCTTCCTTCGAACCGGCCCAATCGGCATCGGAATAAGCTTTGACTTGCATATCATCATCAAATGAGTAGAACAATCCTTCATTTATAGTGGCTTTGAGATATCGCAACATTCTTCTTGCAGCTTGCAAGTGTGTAGTCCTTGGACTATGCATAAATTGTGATAACACTCCAACTCCATATGCTATGTCATGCCTGGTTATTGTGGCATAATTGAAAGAGCCTACAATAGATCGATACAAAGTTACATCCTCTAATGGCTCTCCATCAATGGAGCTTAGCTTTACATTAACTTCCATGGGATTTGAAATAGGCTTGCAATGTAGCATCCCAAACCTCTCAAGTAGGTCTAGAATATACTTCCTTTGTATGAGCATAATACCTTCTTCTTTGTATACAACTTCAATGCCAAGAAAATACCTAAGATCTCCAAGATCAGAGATCCTAAACTCCTTTCCAAGCTTTGCCTTGATCTCCTCAATGCCCTTTGTATCATTACCTGTAATGATAAGATCATCTACATACACACACATGTAGACCACAAGTTCTCCTCTTTGTTTGATGAAGAGAGATGGATCCGCCTTGCATTGATTGTAACCACATTTGATCAAATAGTCCACCAATCTTTGGTTCCAAGCCCTTGGAGCTTGCTTTAGGCCATAAAGTGCCTTCTTCAACCTACAAACATGATGTGGAAACTCTTTATGAACAAAACCTAGTGGTTGCTCCATGTATACCTCTTCTTCCAAGTCTCCATTGAGAAAGGCATTCTTGATATCCAATTGGAAGAGCTTCCATCCTTTGCTAGCAGCCATTGCAATGAGTGTCCTAATGGTGCTCATCTTTGCCACGGGGCTGAATGTCTCTTCAAAGTCCACTCCATAGGTTTGTGCAAAACCCTTAGCCACCAATCTTGCTTTGAACCTAGAAATAGATCCATCTGAATTCCTCTTTACTTTATACACCCACTTATTACCTATTACCTTCATGTTCTCCTTCTTGGGCACTAGAGTCCATGTTTGATTTTCCTCAAGTGCGTCGATCTCTTCTTGCATTGCCTCTTTCCATTCGGTGTACCTGCTTGCATCTTCATAGCAATCGGGCTCATGATCTTCTACTACTTTGTTCATATATGCATAATGTGTTGCCATGTATGAATCATAAGTAAACCTTTGAGTTGGATACTTAACTCTAGAAGACTTCCTTTCTTCACCTTTTGGAGGAATAAACCTCCTTTGCCTTGGGAACTTGATCTCTTTCTTTGACGTGGCTTCTTTCTCCATCATGTGTCCTTCATCATCTTCAACTTCATTACCTTCTTCATCCAACTCCACCAATGTTGCTTTGCCTTTGTTGATTGATTGTGCTTCATAGCTTGATGAAGGTCTCCCCCTCCATGGTGAGTTCATGCTTGAACTATCTTCATTGATGGAACACCTTGGGCCGCTTAGCTCTAGGTCGATTTGTTCTTCATCATGTCCATGCTTTTCTTCTTCATAGTCCTGCATACAATCATACTTCTTATACCAAGGGAGTAGCTCATCAAATGCTACATCCCTTGATATCCTCAAGTCCTTTGTATTTGGGTTGAAGCACCTGTAACCTTTATGATCATTTGAATATCCTAGAAACACACACTTTTCTGCCTTTGGTTGTAGCTTGTGCCTCAATTCACTTGGCACATGTACATAACAAGTACATCCAAATATCTTCAAGTGGGAAAGATCAGGTTTCTTACCATAATAGGCTTGATATGGTGTCAAGCCATGGATCCCTGAGGTAGGAGCCCTATTCATTAGATACACGGCGGTATTTGCTGCATCACTCCAAAACATGTTAGGTACATTCATCTCATTAAGCATTGCTCTAGCGATCTCGGCAATGTATCTATTCTTTCTCTCTGCTACTCCATTTTGTTGGGGTGTGTACCTGCATGTTACTTGCCTCTTGATGCCTTGATCCATTAAAAAATCAGAAAACTCATTTGAGAAATATTCTCCCCCTCCATCGGACCTTAGCTTCTTGATATATGTACCTGTTTCCTTCTCTACCATTGCCTTGAATGCTTTGAAACATGTAAACACATCTGATTTGTTTTTGATGAAATAAACCCAAACCATCCTTGTGCAATCATCTATAAAAGTGACAAAGTACTTGTTACCTCCAATGGATTGCTCTTTCGTTGGCCCCCACACATCTGTATGTATCAACTCCAATGGATGTTGGCTTATGTAGCCACTCTTCTTGAATGGAAGTCTCGCTTGCTTCCCTAGTTGACAAGATTCACATAAATGCTTCATACCTTGTCCTTGGAAGTTGGGAAGACCTTCAACCAGCCTCTTGAATTGCATTTCCTTCATTCTTTGTATGTTGATGTGACCTATCCTCTTGTGCCACAAGTCCAACTCCGAAATCCTCTTGTTTCCATATGTGAAGTAGACATGTTGAGTAGAATGAGAATTTACCTCCAAAGTGAAGAGTCTCCCTTGCTTCTTTCCTCTTGCTATGACCTTGTAACCTTGCTTAGGGTTCTCCACAAAGCATCCACCTTTGTTGAACCTTACTTGATAGCCTCTTTCAACCATTTGCCCAACGGACACCAAGTTCTTTGTGATGGTAGGTACATGCAAGACATCCTTGAGACATCTTCCTTCCTCCTTGTCATCCAAAGCTACATCTCCAACATGGGAGATCTCATGGGCTGTATCATCACCTGTTTCTACATGTCCTTTACCTTTCGGAACATGTAGATTAGTAAACCAAGAAGCATTGCAACTCATATGGTTGCTACATCCACTATCAATATACCAAGTGTTATCTACTTTGCTTGAATTCCCATTCATGTGCATCATCAAGAGATTGTCATTTTCTGAACTTGTAGAAGCATAATTACCTTGGCCTTTGTATGAAGAACCTTGATTATAGTTCCTTTGGTTTCCTCCTTGGTAGCAATCTCTAGCATAGTGGCCAAACTTGCCACATATGTAATATCCTTCGCCATCTTGATTCCTGTTTTGTTGATGTCGTCCTCCTCTTCCTCTTGATCTTCCTCTCCCTCTTTGTGATGAGGTGCCTTGGTCATGTCCTTGATTTCTTGAGTGGCCTTGCCTTCCTCCAAACCTTCCTTTGCCCCTTCCTTGTCCTTGTCTTCCTTTGCCCCTTTGATTACCTGCATAGAAAACTTGTGCATCTTTGCTTTTAGTTGAACTTCCACCTATGTTCATTTCTTCGGTGACCATGAGAGCAACCAATTGCTCAAAATCGGGAAGATTATCCCTTACATAAACTGAAGTGGTAAAGGGTTTCCACTTCTCATCATCTCTCAAACCATTGAGAGTATAAGCCACAAGATCGTCATCGTCTACGTGGCTTCCAATGGATCCCAATGCATCTGATAACTCCTTGACCTTAAGTATGTAGTCATTTATGCTACTCCCTGAGCTCTTCCTAAGGTTGTTGAGCTCATTCTTGAGTTGGATCTTCCTTGCTTTGGTGCTTGTTGAATAAAGCCTTTCAAGTGTCTCCCATACCTTCATGCTTGAATCCAGGTCTTGGATATGGCCGATCATGCTATTGCTAATGTGTTGGGAAAGAATAAAGATAACCCTCTTGTCTCTTTCATTCCATTCCCTAAAGGCCCTTCTCTGGTCATTGGTTGGATTCTCATCCAACCTAGGTCTTGGTTCACTTCCACTAATCAACCCCCAAAGGCCCTTGCCCATAAGATAGTTGGAGACCCTAAATCTCCATGGTTGATAGTTACCTTTGTCTAGCTTTTCAATTTGAGTGTTGAAGTCTCCCATATCCAGTCTTTGATACTTGACCTAGCCCTTGGCTAATGCTCCAATGTGTGTAAAATGAAAATGAGGCTCTGAGGTTACCTCAATCCAAAGCTTTCCTTAGATGGACACCTTGTGCTCTTGCAAATTTGAGTAGAATAGCTCCCCCTTGATGTGAGCTACCTCCAAGAAGCTTTTGTTGATGCAACTCTTCAACCACCAACTCCAAGATGTCTTCTTGCTTGTATGTGATACCTCCAAGATGCCCAAATGCTCTGATACCACTGATGGGGGAAGTATCTCAACCCCTAAGCAACGATGAAGCGCGAATGACCTCCACAGGTATGCTTCTTTGACCTCTGCACACCAAAAATGCTCTTACTCAGAGCTTATGCAGAGAACTCCAGTGAGCTTTTGTAGACCTGTAGTAGACACCAAGGGCTTTCCAACAAAACAAATTTCACTTGAAATGGATGCTTACACAAAGAGAAACAATGTCTACAACATGAGCTAGTTGAATGCTCACAACTGCTAGTCAAGCAGAGACCTCACTTCACTCCAGCAAACTTTTCTCAGAGATTATACAGAGAATGAATCTCAAACTTATGTCAACTTTAGAGGACTCTAATAGCTACCCAATGACACCAAAATCATAGCAAATGGATACATAGAGAAGGAGAACCAGCCCTTACAACAGAGAGAAAAATATTTCCAACAGAGCCTACACAAAGAGAGAGATATCAATCACACAACTTCACTAAAATGAATGTTGCTCCCAGCTTACTCAGAGAATGCTCCAGAGAATTGGTAAGCATAAAATAGACTCTTATAGCTATCCAATGAGACAAGAATTACATCAAATAGATACCATATGAGGGAGAACCAATGCTAACAACTCAGGGGTAGAGAGTTGCAACACTGCCTGCGCACACAC